>CM076409.1:42775609-43270034 GCA_038363315.1 Mugilogobius chulae | reverse complement strand
TCTCTTGAAAAATGCTAATGTAGCTAACAATGCTTTACAGCAACAAATAACTAGTCAGCAAGTATTGAGAGGGGATATTTAAGCTTTATTATAATCTTTGTATTTTTGTCAAAATATCCAGAACTGACAGAGAGCTGTAATATATCACTTTAGGTTCAAAATATAAGTTTAAAAAGAGGCCCGTTAGCATTAGCCTGTTAGCATTAGCGGCGGGATAAGTTAAAAGTTACTAGCTATATTTTTGTTTATAAGAGTCAAATCTAATCTTTGAGACCATTTGAGGCGAGAAATAGTGGGTATTATTGCCATATCCGGAGTCATTTTAACTTTTTTTCTACTAAAGGTCCGGAGGCTGGTCTCCACCGGGAGCTCGGCCGGCCCTAGCCGCAGGAACGAGCTCAAGCTTGGTTTATACCTCCCGCACGTGAAGTCCGCACGGAAATTAGACGCATGGACTAGAGCGGAGCAGACGCTGCAGTGGTTTATAGTTTCTGTGCGTCTCAAGCGCTGCTTGTAGAGGGCGGTAGAGAGCTGCCATGAAAGCCTGTTGATCTCCGCGCGGACCGTCCGCGTAGTCACAGATTTTTCCCTGACGCCGACGCGGAAAACCTGGTCCACGCGGACGGGCTTTGGGGGCGTGTCTGTCAAAATTACGTATTTCCGCCGCGCGGACCCTCGCGGTCCTCGCGGATGCGTCAAGTATGAAACAAGCTTCAGTCCTGCGGCCTTGCGCCGCGCCAGATGCGGCGGCGCCGCCATTACGGGGTAAGTTTAAAGTTACTATATTTTTGGTTATAAGAGTCAAATCTAAACTTTGAGACCATTTGAGGCGAGAAATAGTGGGTATTATTGCCATATCCGGAGTCATTTTAACTTTTTTTCTACTAAGGTCCGGAGGCTGGGTCTCCACCGGGAGCCTCGGCCGGCCCTAGCCGCAGGACGAGCTCAGTCCTGCGGCCTTGCGCCGCGCCAGATGCGGCGGCGCCGCATTACGGGGTAAGTTTAAGTTACTATATTTTTGTTTATAAGAGTCAAATCTAAACTTTGAGACCATTTGAGGCGAGAAATAGTGGGTATTATTGCCATATCCGGAGTCATTTTAACTTTTTTGTGCTAAATGTCCGGACGCTGGGTCTCCACCGGGAGCCCCCGCCGGCCGTATCCGCAGGACGAGCACTCGTGGGCGGCTAGAAGTTGTGCCTCGCGTCGCCGATGCCAACGGTTACTTCCAACGGTTGGTTTGTGAAAATATTTTCTAATCGAAAACTAATGAGACGTATTTCTAACGTAATGTGTGCCTAACAACAATGTTTATTAGCAACAGTTCTGTGCATTAAACACATATTTAGTGTAAAAAAAGCTTCACGGGAAAGCCCGCGGGGGAACCCGAGACACTCCTCCCTGGAGGCGGCATCCGGGGAAGAGAGCTCAGGGACCCCGCGCTGGAAGACGGATAGAAGTCTCGCTACGTGACGCCGGTTTAGACCTGTTTTTAACCTGGCTTGGATCAGGTATGGTCGTGGTTAGTAATGCGTCAGACCCGCTTTAATTCTCGTCAAGTCCTGGCTCAGTCCTGGTTTAGACCTGGTTTAGACCTGGTTAAGACTTGGCTCAGTCCTGGTTTAGACCTGGTTCAGACCTGCGGGGTTCTGGTTAAACGCGGCTTTATTAAGCCTTGGTTTGACAGTTTCTGATCAATTTAATAAGTCATAAATGTGAATTGTGTGCAGGACGGGACACAGACGTGTTCTGGATCACACACGGACGCATTCTTGACCACAAAAGCGAAACTCAGCGCGAGAGTGAGTTTACCTTTGACGCAGGGACAGACTTTCAACATGAACCACTCCGCGGTGCGCTCTTCTTAAATCATATTCCATCATGAGCCAGGCTCCTTAAAATGATCTCTCCGGGTGTAAACGAATTCTCCATCGCGTCCTCTTGGGGGGTAAATGAAAGCGCAGCGGTGATCATTTTGGTCAATTACTTGACCATGTGCGCATTTTCCTTTGCTTCGCTATTCATTTTTGTAGTTTTGATATGTTAAAGTTAGGAGTCATAGGGCAGTAGTGCCTTTGTGTGGCAGTGACCCCGCCCCTCACAGCTGAGCCTAGGTTTGTTTATACACACACAGAAATGACAAAAACTGAATTAATGAATTACCTTTACTGTTACTGTTAAGCTATTAATAATGCAATAGCCAATAATAAATGAGTTGAAGCAATGAGAGACTACAGGTGGCATACCATACTTATTATAATTCTAAACAAATTGTAACTGAAATTTTTCAATCAAATTTCCAAATAAAAATCTTTTAAAATATCAAATTTAAAAAGGCTGTAATAGGCTACAGTCGGCATCCTCAAACTGATCACACTGCATGTACTGTACAAAAAGTTAAATTGTGTAGTTTAATACTAAATACAAATAAAAATCTGGCATTTTGCCCCCCACAATCAGATAAATAATATGAAATCCTGAAGTGACTGTTGAAGTGAATATTGGTCTGAAGCTCTGATGTTCCAGGTTTGTAATGTCTGCAGTTGTCTTATGTTGTCTCATAATTTAAGTTATTAGCTGTAATTATTTAATTCAGAATATTTTACTAACAATAGTACGTCTGTTTCAGATCTCTGTAAGCCTCCCTGGTGAGATGTTTCAGGCACGACCCACCAGGAGGAACTGTCTCTGGACCGGCCTGGAAGGTTTGGGCAGCTCTTCTCAGATTACTGCTTCTGCTTCTGCCCCAGACTCAGCCCCGGACAGGTGGAAGGAAATGTATAGATGTACATCTTTAGTGTAATTTATATGTTGCTGCCTAAGTGTATTTTATTTGATATTGTCTGTATCTTATTGTAGATGCTTTTTTTTTTTTTTTTTTCCCGACATATTTATGTTAAACTAGACTGTAATGACTTTTCATTGATGTTGACAAATGATGATGTTTTCATAGAGTGGACAAGAGCAGAATCTGCTATGGTCAAAATGGATGAAGAATTCAGCACCAAAGCATCAGGTAACTCATTAATTTGTGTTTCTTAGTGGGCTCTGAGATGGACCTTCTTCTTATTTGAAAATGTAAAACCACAATACCTGTTCTGACTCCTCAAAGTATGTGGAACGTTTACTATTTTGCCACAAAAGCTGTACATTTCTCTTTTGTAATATAAAAACAAAAATTGAAAATATAAAACTAAAATGGATGTCACAGCAGTGGCTAATACTCTTGCCTCTCAGCAAGAAGGTTGTGGGTTCAACTCTTGTGTGGAGTTTGGATGTTTCTCTTCATGTCTGTGTGGGTTTCTTCCAGGTTCTCCAGTTTATCCACCAATAACATGTGTGATGGAGTCTAGCTGCAGACCTGACCAAACCTCACAGAGCATTTGGAGATGTGTCCCTAACTGCTGTGTCCACTGCTCCTGAGAAGATTATCCTCAGGTATTGTTGTTTAGGCCAATAGATCTGACATCACATTATTCTACAGACCAATGCTTTTTAAAAGAAGTGGAGAGCAGCTGAAACAAATGTTAGCAGCTCTCCAGCTGAAATTCAAATTGAGTTTTTGTTGTGGTGTAGTCACCAGCAAAAATCATCAAAACTTACAAATTTAAGGCAGAATTTGTACAAAAATGTTTAAGATGAACTGCCCTATTATTGCAGTGTACAAACACTTTTACTTGTCAGAGTTTGGTAATACTCAGTTACTCTATCGCCTGCCAGTAACCCAGCAATAGATTTTGGATCAGACATATGCTTTATTTCTCA
Source organism: Mugilogobius chulae (assembly GCA_038363315.1). Taxonomy (NCBI): domain Eukaryota; kingdom Metazoa; phylum Chordata; class Actinopteri; order Gobiiformes; family Gobiidae; genus Mugilogobius; species Mugilogobius chulae. The sequence continues at coordinate 43,266,269 of CM076409.1, read as the reverse complement.
AATTGCATTTATTACATTCCTATTTCTATTTTCAATTGAGATATGCTTCCATGTTGACAATTTTAACTGATTTTTTTTTTCTTGCACAATAGACATAATTTATTAACTCAAATTTGTTTTACAAATACATTCATGTGTATTACAGGTATTCAGCTTTTTATTTTATTTTTTACATTTTTCCTTTCCAATTACATTCACTTCCAGTATTTGGAAGTAACTTTAGGTTTGGCTACTCTACTCACCTTACTATAGAGGGATTTTTTGTTTCTCAACACGGGCGATGCGTGCAATGCCTGTAGAAAGAGCCTCCGCACATAGACACAAACAGTGGAAACAAGTCAAAAAAGCTCCGCTATCAGCTAACGTCAAGAGTTTATCACTTTGCGAAAACAAAAGTTATGCTGCTAAGTTAACATTTATGGATGAATCTTGATCCTACGACCCTTAAAAGTTACATTTAGGTAAGTGAGAAAAACGGCGAGAAAAACACTGTCTCAAGCTTTAGGGGACAGATGTCTATCGGACTGGTTCATACCTGATGAAAGCAGCTGCTGTCGTCCTGTTTCATTGTTTAATTCTAACAAGTTTCCCAATGTAAACAAACAGAGATGAGCTCTTTCTGCATGACGCACGCGCAGTAGGGCGGAGAGTGACGTCGACCGAAAATCCCTCTATAGCAAAGCTGGTTTCTCAGTATTTCCTGCGGCTGTTTGACTAACATCTCTATTTTTTCTCACAGAAGAATCTCCAGCTGACTGACGGTCCACAGTCCTTTTTAAGATTTAAGTTTTAGACCTGATGACATCGTGGGATATCATTTGTCATGAGTAATTAAGTGCATTGTTATACTGTATATCTATTTACACTGCAGTTTATTATATAGCACATAATTTATTATATACCTACTAAGTACTTTCCCAATGGTTTTAAAACAGTTGCAAACTGATGAGGTTTAGCTTTTTCTACAAAACCACATTAAATATGGTAACACACACATGCACACTCACACAATAAAACGTGTCATCTATCCACAATACATAGGCAAGCACTTTTTGCTTGCTGTTGCCTGAGATGAGTTTCTTCTGCAACACTGACTGAGATCTGTTATCCATCAGCAGAATCTTCATGAGACTGAAGTGTCCACAGCCCTGAGCTCCAGATGAACCACCTCAACACAAGCTTCTGTCCCAAAGTTTAACCATGTAAGTGAAACATGTATTTACTATAAAGGTATTCTACACTTTGGGCCTCATTTTTCAATCCATGTGCATTGCAAGGATAAACTTATTAAATCTATGTGTTATCGCATTCAGTTCACATTTCTCGTAAATATATTCAATATATCAAATGTATCAATTTGTGTGTGTGTGTGAGGTTTTTGCTCCTCGATTAGCCTGAACTATTTTGCATGTGAGCAAAAGCTTAGATGTTAGTTTGGAAAGGAAGTGACTAGTCTATTGCACATGTCACAGTGTCTTTTTCTTGTCCACAGTTTAATCACAATGTCCAGAACTCAAACGCAGGACGAACTGGCACCAAAGGTAAAAAAGGTAAGACGTAGACCTCTAGATAAAAACATTCCTAAAGTGTGTTATGTGTACCACACTCAAAAAGAAAAAATAATATATATACTGTATGTTTAATCTTTTTGAGTGCCTAAGTGTTTTAGTTATATTTTATTTAGATTATATTATATCTATTATTTCAATGTCACAGATGATGGAGTCCAAGATGCACTGATTCTGCTGCAGCCACAAACATTCAGAGAGACGACTGACCAACTTGTTGCTGTGGTTCAGGTATGATATTTCCCATATTTTGAGAGGATCTTGTAGATTGGAATTTCAGGCCTGAAAACGTGCTAATTTAATAGTTTGTCTGAATGAGAGATTTGTCAGTTTAATATGTTAACTCTTTATTTGGCAACTTCCTTTCCTTACTCCTTTTTAACTTTACTAATCAATCTGGACGAGCCTGAGCCACTGACATCTGTTATGTCCTGCAAACTGATCTACATAATCCTCTTTCATCCAGGGGTTACTATACATGTCAGTTTTAATTCAATACAATTTTAACTATAGTAGCATTTTAATCTAATTTGATCCGTGTTGAATACAAAATAAATAAATAAATACTACTAACTTTTTAGTCCACTTTGCAATGTTGATGTACAAAGTTATGCGGTTGTCTGAACTCACGTCACACAAATTGATTTTAACAAGTCTGCTTTTCCTCTTGTATTTTTTCAGTCTGATGAGCTGTGTCCCTGCCCATCATAGTTTCAGGAGATCTGGACTGGAAGACCAACTCTACCATCAGTGTTTATCAATTTTGACCTTGGACTGTGTGGATCTGCACCATGAGCGGAAGTGGACACTAAAAAGACACAAGGACTGAGACCTGAATGGACTCCTACAGCCATGTGAAGATGAACTGTATGAAAACATATTTCATCTGATTTAAGGACAATCAATCTTGGTAACTCTTCGTATTATTTGTAATATTTTTGACCTAAGTGAAATAAAGGTAAGAAATGTGAATATGTGAACCTACTTTGGATTTGTAAAAATTTGCCACCCTAAAGGTACAATGGGCTCGACGCTGGGGAGGTACCCTAAAGGGACATTTTAGTACTATTTTATTTAGGTGCATTTTTGTACCTCTAAAGGTACAATGGGCTCGTCGCTGGGGCAGTACCCTAAAGAGACAAATTTGTACCATTTCCCAAAGGTACATTATTGTACCATTGTAAAAAGGTACAAATTTGTTCCCTGGGGTACATTTTGTACCCTCTCTTTAGGGTTCAGTCTGTGTACCGTAACCACCCCTGTTTTGACTTAATATTTTTAACCCTGGAGATCTACCTTTAATACACAAAAACAGGGGAGCTATTTTCTTGTAGGAAATACAATTGGGGGTCAATTTAAAACATTAGCTATTACGTAGTGCACACAATTAGGAACCTAAAAATACTTTTACAATGCAATACATATATTTTGAATATTAAAGCTGCTACAGGTTGGTAATGCCAAAGCAAAGCAGAGTAAAAGCTCATGTCTTTACTCAAATGAAAAAACTCACTCACTTCAGATGGGAGTTTCTTTCAGCATTGTGTAACTGTAACTGCTTCATTTTGCCATTTTTAATGTCCTCTTAGTCATCTGGCCACCATTTGAGATGGCTAGATGTGCCATCTCAAACCACCATCTCTTGTTCTCTTTTATTGTATTTTTAGGCTTGTTTTTAGGCCACATTATGCATGATGCATTGATGTTAACAAAATGTCATAAAAAATGTGAGACAAAATTAAGAGAGTTCTAAAACTTTTTATTTCCCTAATGTCTTTCTTTTAAAAACAAACACAAATTGTTTCTGTCGTTTTTAAATAAGTTACATTTAAAAAATCTAACCTTTGTGTGCTTTTATTATTTTAGAGACCTTTTTTGGCTCTTTGGACTGAAAACAGTAGTTACACTGTAAATTTACATTTTGATATGGTAAATAAACAGTATTTTCCTGAAAAATGCATAAACGGCAAACTGCTGTTAATTTAATTTATTACTGTAAATTACCGTATAAGCACATACTGTAGCATACTGTATACTGTTACGGTAAAATACTGTAGCTGTTTCTACAGTAACACACTGTATGTTAAATAACAGTAAATTACAGGCAGCTAGTTTGCCTGTAATTTACTGTTAATATATCTTTCTATACTGTTTCTGTTATAACAGTATAATGCTGTATGTTTAATAACAGTAAAATACAGGCAGCTAGTTTGCCTGTATTTTACTGTTAATATACCCTTCCAGGTTTTACAGTGTACAAATACATGTGTCTTTTTTTTCACCAAAAAAGTGTATTGTAAATACAGCACTTTGCTACAAATTCGCAACCTGATTCAGATAATGAAGTTTTTAAGCTCTCACACTGCAAAAAAGGAATATGTAACTTAATATTATGACTTAAATTAAGCATATTAATCTTAAAAAAATAATTTTAGGATTGTTTCACTTAATAAGACCAAGTCTTACTAGATTATTTGACATGTTTTAAGATATTATATTCTGGTTTACCTTATCTACAAACACTTTAAGCCATAATTGCTTGAATCAAGAATAGATTGCTTAAAAATCAAGTCAAGAGTACTTGGAACTAGCATGTTCTTCTCAAAACTTCTAGGTTAGTCAAATGTTCTTATTGTACTGGCAGATTATTTAACTTGAAATGAGACATTTTTACCTCAAAATGTTTTTTAAACGTCTTTTTGGCAGTGCATCAAGAGCTGAAAGCAGTGCTCTGATTGGCTGTGCTTAAGTGGTCCACTACACTTTCACTTTGCAAAATAGATGATATTTAGTCATATGTGAAGTGCAAAACATATAATACATGGTAATATTAACTATGCTCTGAAAAATGTATAAGAGCAAGTTATGCAGACAACAGTTTTGTTTTGCCATTTGAAAATGATATCCATCAGCTTTAAATATTCAGTTAAGAAATGCCACAATGTTGTCATCTAAAACCTTGATAAAAAAAAAGAAAAAAAGAGAAATATATAACTGTTGTAATGTGTTTGATTTGGTCTGTCCTGTCGACTAAAACACCTCCATACGTGCTCTCACACATTGGAGCTGCTGAAGGTAATACAATTAGCATTTCCCAGATTCCCTGATGGCAGTGTTCCATCCAGGGACTGACCAGGCTGCCCTCAATTTGCTGCTCTGGATCCCCTCTGTGCTCCCGGCTCCACACGAGGGAGGAGGATGGAGCAGGCAGCTTCATCCAACAATATATCTGCTCCTGTGTGGGAATATACTGCATCAGAGCTAAAACTGAACACTGGGACTGGTAAATTGAAATATGCTTGGTGTGTTCTGTTATCAAATACTGTTGTCTTAATGTTATGTTTTCCAATTTGATTCTAATTCTAAGAAATGCATTCAATATCAGAAATGTTCACAAGTGATTAGCTGCAAGTCTAATGCTGCGTTCACACTGGACAGCTTATTTGCGTCAAGATTCGCCTAAACGCACGTACATTTTTTTCAGTTATTAATGCTTTTGACGCCTCAATAAGCTTCCAAAATGCTCTGACGCGCGTCAAGGCTTTGGTGGACAAAAAGACACTTTTAACACCCCAAAGCGCTTCTTCGAGCTCCCACTTGTTTGCTAGCTTTGTTTTGCTCATAGACAGATCACGTTGAGAGAGAGAAGGAGAGAGAGAGAGAGGCTGTTGCATTTATAAAACGGATCTTACCCCATCACACAACTTTCTCCTCCTCCAGGCAGTGTCCTTTTGCTATCTCTGTCGTCCTCAGCTGCTCCTCCAGTCGCACTGCAGTGGTTTAAATACGGCAACGAGCATTTTGAATAGATCCATGTGAGCACGTTGTCAGTCCAGATCATGTCTCGTGTTGTTTGATTTTCAAAGCAACAAACGGCCAAGTCCTCGAAAAAAGCCCCCGAAACAAGCGACCATTCGTTAAAAAAGTTATTAGAAGACTTCAGTAAATAGTCCTCCTTTCCCCCTGATGTGAGAGGAGAACAACATGTCACGTGTCACAGGAGTGTAGTCTCTGAGTGGCTGACGCCAACTTCCAACGAAAAATGGATTTTCCCAACTCCTGCAGTGGATGCAGGATTGAGAGAAGTTGCGGCCGCCGCAGCTTTGAGCTTCCACTCCGCAAGATGCCACGTTTTGCGGCATCAGGGGCGTCAGCGGGTCAACTGATGCCCCAGATGCCAATACGCGCAGCAGATTTGCTTGAACGTCCGAGACGCGGGTTTACATTGACTTAAATAGACACAAATATGCAAAGATGCTGTCCGGTGTGACCATACCATAAGTCTTTCATATCAAGTCAAATTCAAGTCATTTGTTCCCAAGTTTAAGTCAAGTCTCAAGTCAAATTAGTGAGAGTAGAGGTTTAAGTCTGTTAGTCCCTAGTCAAGTCTCAAATCTTGTGGTCATAAGTCTCAAGTATTTCAAATGTCAAGCTAAGTCTCAAATATTTTGGTCAAAAGTAGAAGTCAAGTCTCAAGTCCAATTTTAAGTCAAGTCAAGTCTCAAATCTTGTGGTCCTAAGTTTCAAGTATTTCGGATCACAAGTTAAGCTTCATGTATTTTGGTCCCAAGTCAAGCTTCAAGTCTTTTGGTCAGAGTCAAGTCTGAAGTATTTCAAATCAACTCCGAGTCAAGTCTGAAGTATTTCAAATCAAGTCCGAATCAAGATTCAAGTATTTTGGTCCCAAGTGCAAGTCAAGTCTCAAGTCAAATTTCAAGTCAGAGTCAAGTCTCAAGTCTTTTGGTTCTAAGTCCAAGCCAATTCTCAAGTACTTGCAAGTCTTTTGGTCACAAGTCCAGTCTCAATTATTTTGATCACAAGTCTAAGTCGAGCCATGATTTTTTTTGTCCCAAGTCTATGTCAAGTCTAAATCGAGTCTCACGCCTTTTTACTTCAAGTCTAAGTCAAGTCTAAAGGGGTTGTGAAGTATTTCACTTCAAGTTTGAGTCAAGTGTTAAGCCTTTCACTTCAAGTCAGGTCTCAAGTCTTTTGGTCCCAAGTGAAGTCTCAAGTCTTTGGTACCAAGTCTCATGTATTTTGGTCCCAAGTCTCAAGTATTTCAGTCCCAGGCCAAGCCCAAGCCTATTCTCAAGTTAGAATCAAGTCTCAACTTTATTTGGTCTCAATCAAACCTAAAATCTTCTAATTCCAAATTCAAGTGTTTTGTTCCAAAGTCAAGTCTCCAGTCTTTCACTTCAAGTCAGAGTCAAGTCTCAAGTCTGTTGGTCCAAAGTCAAGAGTCAAGTCAAATCTTACGTGCTTTGGTCCCAATTCCAAGTCAAATTTTAAGTATTTTAGTTCCTAATCCAAGTCAATCCAAGTTCAAGTGAAGTATTTTACTACAAGTTGAATGCAAGTCCCAAGTCCTAGTACGCAAAATTATTCAACACATTTTGGCTGATACGTATACACTTATTTTTTCACTGACACAGAATGCAGAATATTTGCTCAGTAATCCCAAAGACTACACTTGTCCAGCGCTGCACACACAAATGCAGAGTTTATGTGAATGAAGTTTCAAGCATTCAAGTCTACAGTGGAAGAGTGGTTATAGCTCTGGCCAAGTCATAATCACTCTTGGTGGAGATTACAAGTTTGTCTGTCTGTGTCTGTCTTTGTGTTGATCCTATGACGAGTTGGCCACTGTCAAGGGTGTTTTCCGCCTGAGGACCAAAGATACTGGGATAGACACAACCTTATGGGGCCCCTTATTGATACAGCCAAATTTGATGTATAGAATTTGTCCATCAGTAGTAATAACATGCTGAAAAAGTCATTTTAACAGAATATAACATCATGTCTTTAATGTCCAAACATCTCACAGACCCTGTCCTTTGAGAGGACAAGGATGAATAGGAATATACATGAGAATTCACAAAGATAATTCAGTCTGTATCTAGAGCTCAAGGTTGGCAGCGAGGCAATGCATCCGTTCTATTTCCATAGCACATCTACATATGTATTTTTAGACAAAAGAACATGTGTTGCTCTGCTAGAGGCATGTACAACCTGAAGACAAACCTGTCAGATATCTTGTTATTTTACATTTATGTCACGGTGCCAGAAACATGAATCAGAGAAACCAGGTGTGTTGACTAAAGTGTGACTTCCAGATTCTGTTTTATTTAAGATGAAAGAAGTTTGAATAAAGCAAAACACAATGGTATAGTCTTGATAAGAAATCACATTTAAAGCAAGGTAAAGACGCTTGTTTTTTTTTTTGTTGTTTTTTTTTATGGATTTTGTAATGACTGCTTTAGTTGTAAACTAGTTAACTTTGTCTATTCAACCAGGAATACAGTGTATAATAGAGTTGTAGTCGATCAAAGAAATTATTGGTCGCCGAGCTGTGCAATATTGACAAAAAATGATATCTAGATAATTTTTTGACATATTTCGATTACGATATCCAGGCGATAATATGTCAATTCAACAAAAAAAATTAAAAATCCCAAACATGTTTTGAAGCAAATTCTTGAAACAAATCTGTTTAATTAACAAATATTTACATCCTTTTTCAAAACTTAGAATTGTCAATGTTTTGACCAAATATTCAGGCTAGATAATCATTCGCTCAGAAAAAATGCAGGTAAACCACAACCACAAAAAGAACAATTCTATAAAGTGTTTTCAAATCTTTCTTATACCTATTTGGCTGACACCACAGATTTTTTGACTGACAATAAAATACAAATGAAAGGAAATCTTGGCTTCCCATGTATTTGACCCAAATTGTGCTCTAATAGGGCTTTTCCATTAGTACCTGCTTGGCCCTACTCTACTCGACTCGACTCGACGCGCCTCTACCCAGCTTAGCCCCGCTCAGAGGGAGAGCATTTCCATTACAAGAGAGGCCGAGTGGGGCTGTTGTGAAGCTGGGCGGTACAATTGCCAACACTGTCACTCCCCAAATGGGGACATGATGCAAGCTCATAGAAAACAACGAGCGTTTCAATGCGCATCGGCTTTAATTAAAGATAATCAGACCGTTCGTTCTCCAGCGTTTCATAAGCGTAATATAAAACAAATATCCACCGCCGCATTGGCCAGTAGAGTGAAGCTTTTCATGTCAACACGTTCACGGACTCACCTCTTCTTCACGTCCGCCCGACACATCTGTCTAAAGTCCCGCTCTGGTCCCGATGTACAATCACAAGTCAGCTGTCCCATCTTCCTCCTCCGTCTCTCTGTCCTGAAGAAGCTGCATTATAATCTCTTGCTTCAAAACGTGTGCATCGGATGTCCATCACTGTTTACTGTGAGAAGCAGGACCCCGCAGCAGCACAGGTAACCTGCATGTGCCTACGTACAAGCCCGTGTGGTCTACGCACACACTCATCGAACTACTGTCTTATGTATTTAGCGGATAGGGACAACGGACTCGGTTTTTTTATGTCACTGAGCTGTTTTTTGTTACAGAGAGTACAAAATGAAGCATTACGGTGCTATCGGTGGCTAGCTTAGCGGCGACTCACGTTAGCGTACAGTAACAACAACAAATCAGCGGCACTTGTGTGACGCAACAGGCGACGTGCGTCTGACGTCAGGTTTAGTATCTGCTCGGCTCGACTTGGCCCTGGGGTAAAGCAGGTACTAAAAAAGTACCTGGTCGGCGCGATCAGCCCCAAATGGAAAAGCTCCGCACCAGGGCTAAGTCGCGCCGAGTAGAGTAGAGTAGGACCAGGCAGGTACTAATGGAAAAGCCCTATAAAAGACTAAAATTGTTATGGAAGTCTTGTAAAAAAACACAATTTACACAGAAAATGAATATGAAAATGTGTTTATATCACAAAACACAGATCAGATTAATGATTTCATCCCAAAACATGTCAAAAGGGGTGTTCAAAAAGCAGCATCGATCATGATATATGAACATGTTTAGATTTTCTTTGAATGATTTGACAAAAGAGTTAGTTCTTTTTTCCAAATACAGAAGCATTTTTGCTCATTTTAAGTTAGAATAAATGTGTATTTTTCCTTCATTTTTTTTTCAAGTTAACCAAGGTATTTTATACTTGTTCCCTTGACAATCTGATTATAAACAAGTCAATATATTCTTCAAACCTGTTAGAAGCTGCTTCAGGCATATATTCACTCAAGAAACAGTAGACTAAGATAGTAGACTAAGACTCAATCGACTGATTAATTGACTAAAAGACTATAGCTCTAGTGTATAAGCAACATGTTGTCACATTTATGATAAGAACATACATACAGTATTTATTTTTATTTTTACATCGACAATTCAAAGCAATGCTCTGACTGACTGTGCTTAGGTGGTTCACTTCAGTTCACTTTGCTAAAATAACATGTAATTGCAGCTAAAATGAAAGCATGTGGATACTAACCATGTGTTTGTAAGAGTGAGTGAGTAGTTGGACTGTTGTGAAGGTGCACTGTGTAACTTTGATAAAGTAAAATATCAACAATGATTTGCTGGAAATGCTAAGTTAAAACTACCGTATTTTTGACGCATTCAGAATACATCTAAATATATTTTAAGTCATAATGTGAAACTGTACAGCTACAGTAACCAATTGTCTATAGAAGGAAGAGTCTCCTCCAGGCCAAGTAACAGTACAGTTTGTGGTCGTACAAGCCTTTTCAAAGCAAATTGGTACATTTTATTTCTTATTTAGCGCCACAAAAACATGCCTTGTTTTTTGTCATTTAAGGGTATCTTTTTGACCAATTTCATTAAAAAAAAAATCCTTTTTTTTGGCCCATTCTTTACATGCTCCTATTTCAACACAGAAGCAGAGGAGCTGACTTGGACTTGGGTTAGACTTGAGTAACTCTTTTGATGACTTGAGACATGACTTGATAAAATGCAGAAGACTTGGGATTGACTTGGACTTGAACGTTTTTGTCTTCACTTGAAGCTCTATGACTTGACACGAGTTGATGTTTGACTTTTCATTCGTTCATTTTCTACTGCTTGATCCAGTTAGGAGTCGTGGGTGACTGGAGCCTATCCCAGTAACTTTGGGCCTTAGGCGGGGAACACCCTGGACAGTGGCCAACTCGTCGCAGGGTTAAGGGTGATGTTTGACTTGAATCTTAAAAAATAAATAGCATACTTTACATTAACAAACTGGAACATGTCTCTTCATACTTCTTTGTTGGGACTAGAAATTACTTTTTAATGGCTACGTGTGGATGCGAATAGAAAAAAAAAAAACTTTGATGTTGTAGGAATACAATATGTAGTTGACATAAGATAAGACTAAGATAAGTTTAAGCTAAAAACAGAAGACTTGGACTTATGGGGCACTGACTTGGGACTTGACTTGGACTTGTCTCTCTTCGACTTGGGACTTGACTTGGACTTGTCTCTCTTCGACTTGGGACTTGACTTGGACTTGTCTCTCTTTAAATTGGGACTTGATTTGGACTTGTCTCTCTTTGACTTGAGACTTGACTTGGACTTGTCTCTCTTTGACTTGAGACTTGACTTGGACTTGTCTCTCTTTGACTTGGGACTTGACTTGACTTGAGGCCAAAAACTTGAGACCTATTTGAGACAGTGTATAATAGAAGCATAATTTAAGTGTATCTATTCAACTCAATAATTTCATTTTATTCTGTTATTTTGTTCTTCATTTTAGTAAAAATTGCTTCTTCCTACTTTCCTTTATTTCTAATATCTATTTTCCTCTCATTTTTCATTCTGCATCCCTCACACTAAATCGGGTGAACGCTTACATAGCTCGGATACACGCACAGCTAATTACCGCCAGGTTTCTCCCATTAGAGACCCAACGTGGCCGAGTTTGAAATGTCACCATTCCTCCGGAGACGCTCGCTGAGGTGCCTGGGGAGAAGGAGGTCAGGGCACCAACCCACCCACTCCTGCACAAAAAGGATCATTCCGTTCGCATTACCCAAACGGATTTCACAGTTGTATTTCATGACGCGCTGCTAAATACAGATCTTTTTCCCTGGAATTGCAGATGCTTAATTGGGAGTACTTGGAAAGCTCTTTGGAACAGATGTGTAGGCAGTGTATCCATGCAGCCTGCCACTTCCGAGGAGGGAAAAGAAATAAATATGGATTCGAATAAAAACGGCAACAAGTGCGAAGCCAAGATGATGTAACGCATTATGTATTTATAGATTTTTAAGTAACCTCTCTTCCTGCGACGCTCTCCACCTGATAGACAATATGGCGTCTTAAGGCAACCTGCAAATGGATTTAAAACAGTCTTGAAATAGAGACACTTCCATTGATTTTTTTTTTTTTTTTTTTTTTTCAAAACTGCATTAGCTCCGTTTCTTTATTGTAAAATGTAACTGTAACAAGAAGCAGGTGTTAACTTGTTTTGTGTGGCTATATGACAATTTTGGATTTTCCAGGCAACCTACTTTCACAGCTCACTTCAGTCCTCCTTTTAAGCTTGATGATTGGACGAAGAGAGAACACAGGCTCAGGTGAAAAGCAGATGTAAACGAGCATCTAGACACGTGATGCAGAGGTGGGTAGAGTAGCCAAAACGTGTAGTCAAGTAAAAGTACAGTTACTTACTGTATAAATGCATTTACTCAAGTAAAAGTAACAAGTAGACCTAAAAAAATGTACTCAAGTAAGAGTAAAAAAGTACTGAGTAACTGTTGAAACGTAACATCTGGTTTATTTTCTTGTTTTATTCAGACAATAAAATAATTTCGTTTTCAAATGAACTTAACCGATTATGAATGTGTGATCATGATTTATGAACTTACTGCCACGTGTGTCCTTAAATTAGACGTAGAGTTTTTGTAGCTGAAATGTCCGTGTGTTTTAGAGAAGACGGTGCATTACGTAGCTGCTCTTTTGAGCTTTCTTCAAGAGAAACATGGTTTGAATATGAGGCCACGGATGTTCACCAACTTGGCCGTCTCCTGTTGTGTCCTTTTCTTCTACGCAGACATTCACTTCTGCCATTTTCACCTGTTTACTTGTTTTTACGGCAGTTGGAGCTCAACAGAAATCAAATGTTTTGCTTCCGTGTACCTCGCCAAATGGTTCCGTCTGATAGGACAGGTACAGTCATGTGACTATTTGACTACATTTGACTGGCCAAACGTGGTCACGTGCTCATCTGTGAAGAGAAGTGTTCGCGGGGGAGAAAAAACAAATGTCAGCCTGTTCTCATGGATAAGCATGTCAATATCACGCTATTGTAAACAGCGTGTCATATGAACGCTAGTTTTATTTTATGTGTGTGTATTTGACGCGTTTCTGTCCTCGTTCATTTCAATGGTGAATGTTAACAGGTGTCATTATTCATGAAAACTAACACAATCCTAATCCTAACCTTAACCAACTCCAAGCCAAAGAGCTAAACTTACCCATTGTTGTAACTTCAGACTTAAATTTCGCCGTTAATCCCTTGAAAAACCTTGTGTTTGTCGTCAACCACTAGGCGTGTCCAGAATACGCTGGAAAAAACGAGTGTGTAATTGCACGCCAAAACAGGCAGAGGGCGTCGTCATGACACGCAATTTGTCATGGTGTGCTATTTTATGCAATCCATGAGAATACGTTGCAAATGTTGATAAAAAGTACGGGAATGAGTCAACTTTTGCCAAATGTAGCGGAGTAAGAGTAGCGTTATTTGATCATAAATGTACTCCATGCAAATAAAAAGTACAAGCAATTAAAAGTACTCAAAGAAGTACATTTTATTCAAAAAGTTACTCAAGTAAGTGTAACGGAGTACATGCAGCGCGTTACTACCCACCTCTGCACATGAAATAATGTTAACCACTCTGATGTGACCTTGCTGTGACAAACCACGGTGTGACAAAACGTTAAAAATGTACAACAAGCACATTTTAACGCCTTTTTTTAACGTTAATATGTCACGAAAATCCAAAATGTAAAATAACTTTTGGAAGCCACGTAGCAACATTTTCTTTGGGTTTAACGAGTAAGTTCAGGTTTTAAGTTACTAAAATGGGTAAGTTTAGGACTGGGGCTTGGGATATCCCTTTTAATTTTGCCGTCCCTCCAGAAGTACATCCCACTATTTCTTGAAAATTTCAATTTTTTCGGTAACTGATGATAAATGTGACTAGTCTTTGGTTTGATTTTCTGACGTGTGATTTCATTTCTGATTCGAGAATGCCTTACTTTTTCTGAATCAGCAGACATTAATTTCTAGCTGCCCCTAAGAAAATAGGCAACTAGAAATTAAAAAGATGCATTTTTGACCAGATTTTATCACTTTTGTAAAATAGCATTATTAAATAGTTTTAGGCTGCATTCACAAAACAAACTGAACTGGACTCGGCTCGATTGGGAACCAAAGTCGCAACATTGTCTCTTTCTCTTAACTGGCCCGGTTCTGTTCACAATACACTTTTACCAATCGAACCAGCTCAGTAGAGACACATTTGCCTTTGGCCTGTGGAGGCGCTGTGGGACAGAAACACATTACACCAGCAGCAAAGAAGATATCGGACTTCTCGGCTATCAGCGGCCACGGCTACATCCAAAACAAACACACCGCTGGACTTTATTTTTGTTTTTATGGATCTATCCCACAACTTGTCTCACATTAACAGGACCAGAGTGAGTGACAGACCAAGTGTGGGAGCAAAGACAACATGGACTTTCACTTCAGAAGACAACAGGAGGGCTGGGCATTTTGTTTCATATGTAAAACGTAACAAAATGTTCATCTAATTGAGTAAATCTGGCTCTGAAAGCAATGTCAGCTGCTCATTTAGCTGTATAACTAAATATTAGATGAATATAGACCATTTTCCTCGCAGTAATGTGAGCTGTGCTGTTACTTTCTGTGTTTGCTTTCATCTAATAACTTTGTTCTTTTTTGTAAGTAACGTGAGAAAACTGATATACAGTCATGTGATCATAATTAATTGTTTGTACGTATTATTTGTCTCATTATCGATCTCACACATGCTGTTTGTTTTGATTCTGAGCCTAGCATGCGCCTCAGCCAGTTCACTTCCTGGTTTTGTTCTGCTCTCGGTCCGTTTGCGTTCACAAACAAATGAACCGCTCCAGGCCTCGATTTAACCGAGCCAAGACCGACCTCTCCAACCGGACCAGATAGATTTTTACATTTTGGACCAGATCAGAGTTTGTTTGCGTGTTCACAGTTACCCAATCAAACAGAACTATCCAGGCAAACGAATCCTGATCCAATTCAAAAGTGTATTGTGAATGCAGCCTTCGTGATCAATAACTTTTGAACAGAATAAGCTTCAAGGTAATGGTTATCATTCTTTTTTTAGTTGATACTATATTGGAATATTTAAAATACAGTATTTTTTAAGAAAATCTGGCTTATGTGAAAGTGTGACAACCAACTCGGCTCTGGGTGTGCGTGTCATCGGAGATATCCTCATATGTGACAACCAATCCCAACTGGACTTGTTTAGCTTTCTTCTACATTTTTAAACCCAGTTCAGTAAAAAGCAGTCCTAATTGTTGCTTTGACTTTCCTCTTTGAAATGTCAATGGAAGGGATGCACCGATGCAGCTTTTTCTGTTCCAATACCGATACTTTGTCTTTAAGTATGTGCTGATACCCAATATCAACCGGTACTAGTGTAAGGTCTGAAATACCATATTTTTCTTCTCAATACGTAAGACATTTTTGTCATATAGTGTTATGTAACTTATTTACAGTGCAAGTCACAACTCAACAACTTAATTTGAATAAAATGTCAAACCTTATGAGAAGTTCTGGATCAACATCAGCCAGTAAATTAGTCTCATTATGTCCAATAAAAAGCACAACAATTGCAGAACCGATATCATAGCGCCGATATCCGATCCCAGTATCGGCTCGGTCCACAGTTATGAGCTTTTAACACTTTTTTTTTTTTTTTTTAATTAGAACATTTTCCCTCAACATCTGAAAACTTACTTTTTGCTATGAATTTGTTGTGTTCTTATCAGTCTTGAACAAATGTTTAATAAAACTGTGAATTTGGGTCCATTTAAAGTTGGGGAAAATATTTTTTTTTAATTGTAACAAAGCAAACTTTGGGTTTTCTGTCAAAAAATATATGATAAATGCAGCACCTTGTGAAAAAATTAGGCCACTGGATACTGACTGAACTGATGAATAAAGAATTTCAGTTCTAAACAGCTGCCGAATGCAGCGCCCTGATTGGCTGAGCTCGGGTGGCCCTCTCCAGTTTCACTTTGTTGTTTGTAAGTAGAAGTTTATAAGTCATATTTACAGCCGAAATCAATACATGCCAAATCGTATTTGCAATGTGAAAGAACCAGCCCTGTTCTTCCCTAATCATCTTCTTTGCAACAAGTAACAACATTTGAAGCAATTTAGTGTTTGTTTGTTTTTTTCTCCCTGGAAAGATACCCATTATACATTTCACCAGTCCTCAAATACAACTTCCCAAAGTATATAGGTTCACTTAATATTATGTAGATGTAATTGTTTTTTGTTTTTTTTTTTGTCAAAACCAGATATTATCAAGAGAATCCTGAAAAAAAAAATCTCATCATACTCTTCCAATTAAATTCCTTCCACGCAAAACCAAGCAAATTTTGAACAAAAACGGGAAAAAAAGATGAACCAAAAGCAGCACATGACCCTGAGTATTCAAACCATCCAATTCAATACAAACCTATAAAAAAAAAAAAAAAAAAGTCCATTAATTTATCCGGAAAATACAGCCACTCTTTATAAAGTAGAGTAGGTTTTATTAGCCAGCAATTGAATCAACAAAACAAGACACAGGATTGAATCTACTCTGCACTCCAAAACATATTTCATATTCAGCATATCTATCATCCCATTCGACGGCATTGTGGCTTGCAAACCGAACGAACAATACCGTGGAGTCCTTCAGCTCGAAAAGTTCATTTTACTTTGCAAAAAAAAAAAAAAAAAAAATCCAGTAGAATTCGCCCAAAAGAGCTTTTCAACCACTCAAGTCCAGCAAATGGTTTTAACTCGCTGCTGCTCTCGCTGTAGGTGTAAAAATAGAAAAAAGGTAATAGAGTTTAAGAGAGCCGAGGGAGCTGTCATTTCAAAGCATCCAATTATTCCGGAAATTTCAAGCTGTGGGACAAAATCTTGACATGTCGAAGGCAAAAAAAAAAAAAAAAAAGATGAGAAAGAGGCAAGATTTCTGGCAGAATGAACTTGGAGCAATAAGAGAAGCAACTCGCTATTAGTGTAAGGCTGTTGTATTGGGATTTTACGCGCCATTTAAGCGAGATGCACCTTTGCGGAGCCACTAAAAAAAAAAAAAAAGCTCGGTTTGTACCCCCTCGCTCGCGCTGCTACACGCGTCCCCGCCCCGCAACGAGCAATTTCACGCACACTTAGCGGACAGAAAGCGAGAAAAAGAGACTTGTTATTTAAAGTGACAAGCAAAACAGCAAAGGTAAAAAAAAAAAAAAACAGCAGCTGCGCAGTAATGACAAGAGATTTGGAGATCAGTCGTGAGCTGAACCAAAAATGCGACAAAAAAAAGCAGTGATGGAGAGAATGGATTGGAAGGTTTTGTGACTTTTAAAAAAGAAGACTGCATATTGAAGCTTACCCATGCTGGCTCATCCGGATGCTCGCTCTCTCCTCCGTACGCAGTCCACCACCTGAGTGCAAAAGCTTCTTCAGCCAGATGTCTCCTCTGACAGCTTCGTGGGTTTTTTTGTTTTTTACGCCACAGGAGACTCGCCGGGTTTCATTCCCAACTTTAAAATCAAAAGCCAAGTAAAGGATAAAAGATTGTCTTTCAGGTTACGCGCGTTTAAAGTTGTCTCCCATGTCTCCAGACGCTGCGTAATGACTTTCCCCCAAAACCATTCGGATCCAAGTTGACGGATGTCATTAGAAACGTGTAGTGGGGTAAAAAGAAAGGCTAAGAAGAAGTTAAGTGTGAGAGGAGAAGGAATAAAAAGGACAGGAGCGCGAGAGTTGTGCGTAAAGCGAGAGAGATAGAAAGAGAGAGAAAGAGAGGAGCGCACGGCGAGGCAGCAGCCACAGCTACTGTCGAAGCACCTCGAGCAGCACACGGCTACAGCAAGAGCCGTGCGCGCGCCCGGCTGCGTGGGAAAAGCCTGCGCGAGGGTTGGCGGACGCGCGCACACGTGGGAGAGGGAGAGAGGGAGAGAGAGAGAGAGAGAGAGAGAGAAAGCGAGAGAGAGCGAGGGAGAGAGAGAGAAAGAGCGAGAGAGAGAGGGTTAAAAAGGAGGAGGGAGGAAGAATTTACTTTGTCTAAGCCCAAGATGTAGCACGAGCGGTTACGTCCTCCGCGTGCAGGTGTACGTTCTACAGTGCGTGGTCCGTCAGATCTGCAGATGCAAAAAAAGTGACAGCAGCAGCTGGAAAACATGTCGCCTATAATTTAATTGTAACAATGTTATCATATTCATCATGCATGGTAATAACATGTGCGCGTTTATTGAGGGAACAGTGGGGGAAAGTGGCGCCAGTGGGAAAGTTGTGACACCCCCTGTGTCTACAGAACCATAGAAGAAATTGGTCATGTCACATCATTGAAGACTTTTCACTCATCCAATAAAAAAAAAAGGAGGGGGTGGGGGTAGTTTGTCAATATATCACACATGTTTTAGTGCTTTGGTAATCTACAGTATATACTGCTAACACAGTCTCAGAAGAATATACCACAAAAATAGCGTATGATGAACACAATGTCATGCCTTATTTTCCTCATATATGTTATGCCGTGTATATTAGAAAACAAAAAAAACACGCATTTTGGTTGAAGCCATTTCCTTAAGTTTAACTTGTAAGCTTAAGCTTCAGTTTACTAAAATAGTTTAGGATAGGTTAAGATTAGGATCAGGATTTCATCAATAATCATAAATAATAACACACCTATTGAACCACTTTAGAAATGAACTGGGACTGCACTGTGTGTCACATTTACGGAAAAAAAATGTTAACACTGTATTCATAAATACAATATTTCAAATAAAAACTGATTGTTTCTTAAGATGCACCACATCTCGAATATGTTAATTGTTGTATGAGATACTTATTCTTAAAGGTGCTATAGTCTGCCCCGACCCCCTCAACACCCCAAAAAAAAAACAAACCCTGAGATATATAGCTTCCTACATCAGTCACATCTTTTACTCACTTACTTAATACATACTGAGCCTCTTTTTCAGTACAATGTTTTTAAGATTTTTTATTCACAGCTGTTGGGAGCGAGACGTCCTGATATGCTAACAGCAGTTAGCCACAATGCTAAGAATAACAACAAACAAACTTGTTGGATTTTGGTGAACAAACAGGAAGTATACATTTTAGTCAGGACACTGCAGACTCATTTCCATCTGAAAAGATTAACAATATATCTAGCATATCTAGCACATTTACTAAGTCAAAAAAGAAAAAGAGAGAAAGAAAAAGCAGAGGTCAATGAAATTACACAGGTAAGAGCAAATCATCCTGCTTATTCCATTTTTGTCTTCCAAAAAAACAGCCGACAGCCTTGTTAGTTATTGATCCCTAATAAGACTTTTTCAACATGGGGTTGGTTGTCACAATAACTGCGTTTCCACCCCCTTGTTTTTAATGCGCATTAAGAAGTATATAAGTCCTGGGAGGTGGAAACGGCAAATATCACATTTAGAATCCCTAATGCGCATAAAAGTTTATTCGCTCTCTAGAGGTGGAGTTTGTTTTATGCGCATAAAGGCTGAAGCGAATTTTGAAAGCTGGAAACGCAGTTATTCGCACTAACTCATGAAGCGAATTAAAACCTACGGGGCCCCCGGGTTACATACCTGCTGCAGCGGCTCTGGAGGAGGGATTTAGGTGATGAACAAAGCCAAAATAATCCATACAGACTGAGTTGTTTTGTCCAAAATACTCCAGACACGCAAACTGCACCGTTACACCACAAAAACAGCACATGTTTGCTGAGGTCCGCCGATCAAAACTAACCCGGAGAAACACAGCGCTGTTTGATCCAAAAACCGTGAAACTTTTTGGTTGTCCAACACTGCGGTGATTCAGAGCTCGTCCTTTCCACGGCGATGGATTTGTGTTAAAAACAAAGACAGCAGCCTTTTATTTTGGCTGTTAAACAGATCCATCGCATTAAGAAAGTGGTAACCGGATAAAGTTTGCAGAGGACGGAGCAGTCTGCCGCTAACAACTTAATATTAAAGAATCTGCGGCAGTGAGAAAAAGTGAAACCAAACAGACTGTGCACGTAGCGCCCTCTGCAGGATCAGCGGTGTTACGACAGCTCATGTTGCCATAACAACACCTTTGATGGAAACGGAGATTAATTCGCCTTTTTTATTCGCTTTACTTATGCGAATTTCGACATTATGTGCATTTTATAAGGGTGGAAACGCAGTTACAGTTATATTGATGGGTAACCTTGGACAAATGTCACTCATCTTTGCTTTTATTTGGTTTTGTTTTAATTCGGGAATTTCCTGAATCGGGGGGATTAAATTACAAAACAAAAAGAAAGAAACTATACATTTTTAACTGGATTATGTTGGCAATTGCAAAACTAGTGTGAAAGCAGCCTTAGTGACTCGGTCTGCAACAGAAAACACTTTTGAAAACAAATAATACAATTTTGAAAAAAAAAGAAAAAGTGAAATTTGCCAGTTACAAGTCATGCTGTTGCTTTTTGACTTGTGCAATTCACATTATTATTTTCTCCTTTTTAAGCCAACCTTCAAAAGCCAAGTATGTTTTTCCAAAATTCTTTTCTTTTCTTCTTTTTTTTTTTATGTATTAAGTCCACAAGGTCACACTAAACCCAGTCTGTCTGAAGGCTTTTTCCATCTTGTCAGAACATGGCAGACATTTGTGTCGCGGCATCTGTGGTTGAGACACTTCATCGCTCCTGCCATGGCTGCTTGGAACCGGAAGGGCATCTGCTTTAAAAACCTTCTCTATTACAGTGAGATTACATCGCAGCGCTTCAGATGGTTTATTTACTTGTTTGTAACAGTCAAAATGAACTTGTTTACAATATCCATGTTCAGTGTTCACATATCATCAGGGGAAAATCAGTTTGCGATCTCCAAAAAGGCAGCAATGTGCAAAGAGGTATTCAGTCCGACAAAATTAACCAGAAGAAGAATATATTGATGTCCTGAAAAGAAAAAAAAAAGTTTATCCTATTAACTCTTTCCCTGGCAATGACGTCTATTTCCAACAGTCCTTTTATTCTATGTGGCGATGTCGGGCTCTCTGATGCGCGTACTGACTTTGTCTACAGTCAAATACATGATGCAGTTTCATAGATTCACCAGCAGAGGGGAGAAATGGATAAGCACATGGAAACAAGACTGAAAAATACATGTGCTCTTTGGTTGACAATAAGGCAGCGCAATCGGCTGTGTTTACATGATCAGCTGCTTCTGGAGGCCATTTTTCTTTTCAAACAAATTACAGACAAAATATCTTAGGGTGCATTCACAATACACTTTTGATTCGGATCAGGATTCGTTTGCCTGGATAGTTCGGTTCGATTGGCTAATTGTGAACGCGCAAAAGAATTCTGATCCGGTCCAAAATGTCCAAATCTGGTTCGGTTGAAGAGGTCGGTCTTGGCTCGGTTGAATCTAGCTCTGGAGCGGTTTGTTTGTTTTGTGAACGCAAACGGACCGAGAGTGAAACAAAACCAGGAAGTGAACACTGACGTGGTTCACGCTGAGACACACGTGAGGCTCAGAATCACAACAAACAGCATGTGTGAGATCGATAATGAGACAAATAATACACAAAAACACATGAAAGTATCAGGTGAAGGACGGGGGATGATTCAGGTCGAATTAATTATGATCACACGACCGTGTGTCACTGTTTTCTTACGTTATTTACAAAAATAACAAAGTTATAACTCTTAGATGAAAGCAAATACAGAAAGTAACCGCGGGAAAATGGTCTATATTCATCTAATATTTAGTTCTACAGCTAAGTGAGCAGATGACAGACCTTTCAGAGCCAGATTTACTCAAATAGACAAACTTTTTGTTACGTTTTACTCACATTTGGAACGAAATGCCTAGCCCTCCTCTCTCGTCTTCTGAAGTGAAAGTCTACATTGTCCGCGCTCCGACACTTGGTCTGTCACTCACTCTGGGCCTGTTAATGTGACAGAAGTTGTGGAATAGATCCATAAATACACAAATATAAAGTCCAGCAGCGTGTTTGTTTCTGATATAAGTTAGCTGTAGCTGCTGTTAGCCGAGAAGCCGGGTGTCTTCTTTGCTGCTGACGTAACGTGTTTCTGTCACAGCGCCTCTACAGGCAAGGAGCAGATGTGTCTCTACAGCGCTTGTTCGATTGGCAGAAAGTGTATTGTGAACGCGAACCAAGCCAGTTTACAGAAAGATACAATGTTGCAATTTTGGTTCCCAATCGAGCCGAGCCCGGGTCGGTTTGTATTGTGAATGCAGCCTTAGTTGAGTAAGTTTAGAGCAGATATTTGATCTTTAAAATGAAGAAAAGACGATCCTACTGGACTAGGACTCTGAGCAGAACAGGACATGCAGCGAATCAAGAAACTTCTTCTTCTGTCAGCGATCCAAAAAGGCTCAGAGCAAATCAAACTGTATTTCTTCATGTTTGGAGGTTTAAATACAATCTATGCGTCATGAAAGAGGCTGAAACTATAGAATCTGCATCAGAAAAGTGCTGCTGCCTTCTCGTCTGTAACACAGCTTTTGTTGGTTCAAAGATGAAAACGACAACCGTCCTTACAAAAAGGACAATATCGCACAAATCTTATGAAAACAAGAAATTTCAAATGCCTATGAAAAGAGACTTTTTTTTGTTTTGTTTTGTTTTTTAAAGTAAACACTTGTAGGTCTCTTGATGTACAGCATGTCATGATTCCTGGTGCAGAAAGTTTTTAGTGGAGCTGTGAATATTGTTTAAAATTATCAAAAAGGCCTGGCAGAGAAGGAGGGTCAAAGCCAGAATAAGGCTGGCAGTAAAAGAGTTAAAGAGAAAACAACATAACATCATGTTTATGACAGAAATATCACTTTATTTCTACACTGAACAAAAATATAAATGCAACATTGCCAATTAAAAACTGATCATTTTAGAGTGTGCTCAGCCTAATGCTGTTCAGACTGCACTGTGTCGAGACATAATGTTTACATGTTAAGTCAACATAAACTCATGTTTTAGGACATCCAGTGAATCTGTGTTCAGCGCGACAGGTTTTGTCTTTTACAAATCAGCCAACATGTTCTACAGCGAGGAAGCTCAAACCTGGATTCAAGTTTCCATCCCCTGAAGGAGAGCCCAGAGGAAAGCCCCCAGACACAGAAAGGCCAGAGCCGGCAACCTTCTTGCTTTAAGATGAGAGCGCTAACCACTGTGCTCACTAACACTGATCTAGATAGATTTGTGAACAAAGTATGGAAACATGTTTTGGGTTTGTGTGCTCACAGAAAATTAAAAATGGAAGCAAACACATTAGTTCAATATGATCTAAGCTCAATTTAAGAGGCTGAAGCTTTATAATCTGCATCAGAAAGCAAAAAAGTGCTGCCATCTCATCTGTAATCTAATGAAAACAAGGAATTGCAAATGCCTAGGAAAAAAAGAAAGGATTGAATAACAAATGGATGCAGAATAACAGTTCTTTTTAAAAAAATGAAAGTAGACACTTGTAGGTCTCATGAGTTTTTCATGGAGCTGTACATATTGTTTAAAATGAGCAAAAAGGCCTGGCAGGGAAGGGGTACTTTGTGTGTGAGATCATGATTACGGGTTATAGAATTCCAGATGAAAACGGTTGCGATAACTGCTTTACTGTTTAAATTCCCTTTTCTCTTCAGGGCTTTGTTTCCTAAATAGAGTTAACCCTCCCACTCTTCAGTCTGAAACAGCCCCCAAAGACACGGCTGTTCTAATACTAAAGGACTTCTCATTTTAATGCAGTGCTTAGGAGCCAGCGTTGTGTCTTTGGTTCTGCTGCGTTGGAATGATTCTGGGATGAAACGACACAATGAATAATAAAGACGAGCCCATTAGAGCCTTTAGCCCCAGAGGAGCAGCAGGACTCTGCCGACACATCAGGGAAAAGTGTGAAACTTTTATGAAGATTTGGCATTAAAAGTACAGACTACAGAAGTCTCCGGAATCTTTCATGTTCTCTCTAATAATTTCCTCTGCGTTGTGCCCAATGAGAAGCAGTCTGTGTAAATGGCGTGCTGTGATACTCACTTGGAATATGTATGCTAAAAGAATAGTTCAAACTCTGTGAAGTTATACTGTGGCTGAAAAGTTCCACAGTATGTATTAACCCTTGTGTTCCATTTGAAAAAAAGTTCCTAATCTTCTGTTAGCGCCCTTTTACTCCACTTTTTGACAGCTGTAAAAAATATGGTAGAATTTTTATTTTTCAAACTTTTTTCTTTCTTTTGAACCACCTCTGTTCTGACTAAAAATACCTAATTTGAAAAAAATCCTCAAAGTTTAATTATTTGTACAGACTTGTAAAAACAAGATTCCTACAGGTGGTGAAAATGTGACACAAAATGGCCCATTTTTCCATATAAAATGTGAATCTAAATTGGGTTGGTCATGTTTCTGTAAAGCACTTTTTGGAAGCAAAAGAAGGAAGAGTATCATGAGTGTTGTGTCGATACCACGTCTCATATCGATACAATATCAACAGCAAACCTTTGAGGTGACGTCCTTTTTCTTAAATCTAACGTCAGATCAGTGTTGTTTTCTTCTGTTTTACTTTTGGTGAAAGAATATGAGCCGCTACAATAAAATAATGTCATTAGAATAACAAATAAATAAATCAAAAACGTTTACATGATTAAAACAATGAGGATGCGTGTCTTTTTCAGGCAGCAGCACTTTTTCTACATTCTGATGCAGATTCTATAGATTCAGCCTCTTTCATAGAGCATAGATTATATTTAACCCTCTAAACATGAAGAAATACAGTAGTTTGACAGAAGAGGAAGACTCGCTGCATATGCCGTTCTCCTCGTTCCTACTGGAGTTCTAGTCCAGTAGGATCATCTTTTCTTCATTTTAAACATCAAATATTTGCTCTAAACTTGCTCAACTATGTTTTAGTTCAAGATAATTTGCCTGCAATTAGTTTGAAAAGAAAGCCAGCCTCCAGGAGCAGCTGATCACTTAAACAGACAACTGCTGAACCTGTGAAACTCCACCATGTATTTGACTGTAGGCAAAGTCAGCACGTGCATCAGAGAGCCGAGCCCGATCTCACAAGAAAGCGTACATTTACCACGACATTACACAACATGTAAATGAGATTAGCACGAGTTCACAGCTGTGTTGCGTAATTATAGTATGCGTCACAGTCCCCATTCATTTCAATGGTGGTTGTTAAGACGTGTTCTTATTGATGAATATTAATGAAATCCTGATTCTAATCTTAACCTGCCCCAAGCCCCAGACCTAATCTTATACATTTTAGTAACTTTATGCCTGAACTTACCCGTTTCACCTGAAGAAAACGTCCCTACGTGGCTGCAACCAAAACTCGTCCTATTTTGACGCTGTGAAATCTCGTGTCATTTTTACGCTTTTTCATATCGTGCTAAATGCACAGCGTAACATAAGTACTAAAAATAGCTGTGAACTTGTGCTCAAAATACGCCGTTTTTGTGTCGTGGTAAAAGTACGGCATCTGGTGAGACTGTGTTGGACAACTACGGACACATGTTTTTTTCTGGTCATGTGACGTCTCTGGGTTTTTGTACCTATTCTCCCCTCTGCTGCTGAACCTGTGAAACTCCACCATGTATTTGACTGTAGGCAAAGTCAGCACGTGCATCAGCGAGCCCGACATCGCCGCAGAGAATAAAAGTCCAATGACGGAAATTTTCGCCATTTTCGAAAAGCATCAAATATAGATTTCAGTTTTCAACCTTTACCTTCTTCTGCTCAGTGACATTAATACATTATCAACACTTTTTTTTTTTTTTTTGAAAATTGAACCTCTCTAAATACATTTCTCAAACCATCTTCGATTTCTCTGGGTCTCGGTTTAGGTAACTCCTTCAGAATGAATAATTAACTCCATCCTCCCCGTTTCGCCGCTCTAAAATGACACGAGCTTTCAACATCAATGAAAAACCATATTTAGCCCGCCATTGACACAAGCCATTGACTGACTCTCTCATTAATATTAATCCTTCATCATCTTTCCTTTTGCCCTGAACCCTTTGAACTCCTCTTTTGGGACACCCTTTTCGGATTTCACTTTTCTTCAGAGGTTGCAGTTGTCTTCGCACTTCACAAAAAAAAAAAAAAAAAGTCTACAATAGCCTCATTCATATTTTAAGGCACGGAGCCAGCAACAAAACAAGTGGAGAGGGGAAAAAGACGAGGATGATACAAGCTCTGTCTGGTCGCGCCGCTGTAAACTGTCATTGGTTAAAACGCCGTCGCAAAGAGATGCACTTATCAATTTGTTCTTTCATAAATCTTCGGTATGAGGTGCAGAACGGTTCTTGGCCCGCTCGGCGCCCACTCCACTCTCTCTTCCTGTACTTTTCTATCCGATATGGAGATGTGTAGTGAATAGAAGTAGGCGTGTTACGAAAATGAATGTCTGTATAAGAGAGAGCGGGGTTGGTTGTCACATTTTTTACTTTGATTTGAATTGCTCAAAAACAGCAAATCTCACATGAACCATTTTAACAACAGAGAAAAGCTCAAAGTCTTGGGTAACTAATGAGTCCACCTGCTGTTCTCTGTCTTATTCTGATCAGAAGTTATGGATCATTAAATGTGAATTGTTCACCTGTGACAACCAACCCCAAGTCTGGGTTGGTTGTCACAATGTTCTGTCAATGGGAGACTGATGACAAATGTGTCTTGTCTTTGGTTTGATTTTTTGATGTCTGATTTAATTTTGATTCAAGAATGTTTTACATTTTCTGAATCAGGAGAGGTTAAATTACGAGAAAAAGGCAACTGGACATTTAAAAAATGCATTTTTGTCAAAATTTTAATGATATTGTAAAACAATATTTTTAATGTGAATTAGTGATTAATAACTTTTGAACAGAATAAGCTCCATGACAAGAATTAGATTTATTTCTTAGTTGATACTTTACACTCATTTCCTGCATTGAATTGGAATATTTAAAATACAGTATTTTCGAGAAAATCTGGCTTTGTGGGACAACCAACCCCGCTCTGGCGGTGCTGCTGTTCTAGATATAATCATATGTGACAACCAACTAGAGCTGGGCGATATAGCAAAAAATTATTATCACGATTTTCCTGGAGACGGATCACGATTTTGATTTTATCACAATTCTTGTAGACTATTGACTTAGTACCTTTGAAGTAAATAAATCATTTGCTTTTTCTGAAAGTTCCTACTTTTCTGTGATTGGACTAATCCAGCTGCCAGATTGCCAGATAGTCTTTGAAAAAATCCCAAGACAACCGACTTCAGCTCATAAATAAACGTATTGAAATAATCGATTACAGTAATTAGTACATTGTGTGATAATATAATTTTGACATTTCTAACACTAATAGCTTTTGAAAATATGATACAAACCATGTTTATTTCATAAGTAAATATATTTTTGTAAATCAAACCTGAAAATTTGCTAAAATTCACTTGACTTGAAACTGCAACACAAAAGACCTCAACACATGACCTTCAAACATCATAAGACTATTAAAGACAGACGCCCACATTCGTTATAAAGAAACTAACTTGGCAAATCTGACGCTAATAGAGTAGGTTAGTAGGTTTATTTTAACAAACAGATGCATTAAATAGAGAAATGGAAAATCACAATTGACGATTTCACCATAAAAGCAGATTGTCACAACAGCGAGCTCACGATTCGATTTTTATCACGATATTGCCCAGCCCTACAACCAACCCTGAAAAAAGTGTGACAACCAACCCCGACTGGACTGTTTTACTCTCACCTCAGCTTTCTTCTACGTTTTTAAACCCAGGTAAAAAAAAAAAAAGTCCTAATTGTCACTCTGACTCTCCTCTTTGTAAAGTCAATAGTTACCAGTTTTCAACACAATTTTTGGAAAAAAATATAATTTTTCTCAACATCTGAAAATTTACTTTTTGCTATACATTTTTTTGATGTCGTCTTATCGCAATCTTGAACAAATATTTACACAAATGTTTTAGTGACTGAATTTTGGTTCATTTATTGAACATTTTAATCTGACTTTTTTTTTCAAATGCACCAATCACAAGCTGAGATACAGTGACTGTGACAACTAACCCCATTCTTTGGGATTATTCAGACAAGATTATATTATTGTAACTTGTCATAAAAGTCTAAAATATTACTTTGGAATGTGTATGACAGGTAAGAGTACGCTGCAGTAAATAATAGAAAAGTTTCAAGCTTATCATCTGGACAGTGTTTTGAAAGATTGAGATGTTTCGACTCTCATCCAAAAGTACTTTTAATGACAGTCGAAAGGTCTTGTTCTTCGGAAAACAATGTTCAGATGACAACTTTGAAGCCTTTCTACTAGTACTGTAAAAAACAACTGCAGTGTGGGTTATTTTATTTTATTTTTTTTACATCAATAGGTTGCAGAACCCAGTGATTTTCATCCAGTGTGCCAGTGAACACTAGTGTCCCTTGTTAGATGTGCCTAAAAAAAAAAAAAAAAAAACATTTCCAAAACTCAGTCAATGAAATAAGATTAAACACATTTAACAAGAATTTTGGTTGAAGCTACGTGGCAATATTTCCTTTGGGTTTAGCAGATAAGTTTAGGTGTGAAGTTAATAAAACGGGTGAACCCAAAGAAAATGTTGCCACGTTTCACGGTTATTTTACGTTTTGACTTTCCATAACATATCGACATAAAAAAGTCGTGATATCATACGTTTTTGACATTTTGTTGAATATTTTTTTGGACGACTGGGCTGCAAGTACATTTGGTGTGGTCCTTGCAAATTAAATCGTTATATTTAGCACAGTTCTTAGATGGTCACTTTACATGTTACAGATTCCACTAAGACTGTGTTCTGCTGCTTATGAAATCACTGCTGTTCATAAAAAGCCCTGACTGAAGCTGCCTAAACATACAGTAGATCCATAGATTATCCAGAGCTGAGGTATTTGATGCCTTTCATTGCCCCACTTGGCTCACGGACCAGTTTGGCTCAGTGTCTGATTTATGATTTGCCAAGATACTTTGACGCATGCATGATGTTGCTATAGCGACCATACATGAGATAAATCTAATTTTCGAGATGTATTAGGCTGTGTCCATACGTCCACACTCGTTCATAACCACTCAATTACTACACAATCATGCACTGTTCAGTGACTAGTCAGTGCACTCACTCATCTGGTCTTTCGGAAAGGAAGCGCACTACTTGTAGCTGACCGCAAGACTGGTTTAACTTGGAGCCACACTAAACATCAAACAGACTAAATAATTCAACTTTCACAGTCTAAACTAAGGTAAGCTGCTTACGTTAACATCTTTATGGCTAACGACTTTCAGTTACGAGTGTTTTGTTTAATCTCCCGGCTCTTTGATTATCTTTCATTAAGCCATTTTGTTTCTTGTTAAAAACCCGACAATGTCTGCATAGTTCTTTTGGTTCTCGCAATGAATTGTATTTTGAGTACACTACTTTTTGACCTGATGGACATTCAAACACCACTACTAAATGGTGTGACGTCTGATTAATGCACTATATAGTAAGTATATAGTGTGGTCGTTCGGACACAGTCACAGTTTCTTTTTCCCTCAAAGTCAGTTAAACCTATTAATCTTATTTTGCCCCGCCCACTTTTCTTAGCAGTACATTTTAGCTGCAGTTAACCTCTAGAATTTGACTGTAACTGTTGTTATATCTGCTGAGATTGCCTCGCAAGAAAGACAATCAATTAAGCTAGCTTAACCCTAGAACACTATCGCTATAAAAAGTTACACCATCAGTTTTGCCGGGTAATTTTCACCCAAAAAAAAGTACTTGTCATAAAAAAATAGATCAAAATATCACAACACTTGAAAAATTAGAGTGGTTTTCTTTTATTTTCAACTGTGTGGAACAAAATGGAAAATAAAATTATAGGAAGATCCTACAAACATGCTCGAAAATTACTGAAAATTTTGGATTTTGAGAACAAAAACTTCCTAAAAAAAAAAATACTGATACAGGAAACTTGATCTTTGGTCCAGCCATTCCTGAGACATGTGAGACTTCCCTGGTGAAGACACAGACTCCTGGACACACAAACAGCTACAGGAGAGAGAAACAAAAAATTGATATTTCTTCATTGTGTAAAAATGACCACTTGATTAAAATATTGTTTTCACCAT
This sequence comes from Mugilogobius chulae, assembly GCA_038363315.1. NCBI lineage: Eukaryota > Metazoa > Chordata > Actinopteri > Gobiiformes > Gobiidae > Mugilogobius > Mugilogobius chulae. The sequence continues at coordinate 43,236,412 of CM076409.1, read as the reverse complement.
ATGAATTCACTTTGAAATCACCACTTTGTGATATATATTCATAATTCATATAAATAACTAACTACATGATGTAACTTTTGGCAAAAAAAAAAAAAAGTAAACATACATTACCCTCTATCACTGTTGTCGGGTGAAAATCACCCGAAAGCAAACCTGTGTTCCTCACTAGCAGAGATGTCAGAGACACTAATCCTGTGAGAGAATGACAGCTGGAGTTGACCAGGGACAGTAAATATGGTGAAAATATGAGCCTGAATGTTGTGACCCTTGACCTGTGGCAGGATAGCTTGATTTTAAACACTAACACTATCACCAGGTGAAATCCACCCAAAACGTACATTACCCTCTTTCACTATCGCCGGGTGAAAATCACCCGAAAGCAAGTCTGTAGATAAAAGCGGGCTTTGGGTTAGGGAAGCACCCACACCTTCATAGAGTCAAAAACAATGGTGAAGCTGCCCAGGGACTCATGACACTCAGAAAAATGCAACATATTGAAAATCATGTAAATACATTTGCTCGGGTGAAATTCACCCGGCGATAGTGCTCTAGGGTTAAAAGAACTAAACAGGAAATGAACTTCCAACAAAAGCGGGTGAGGCAGAATAAGGTGAATATCCAGTATATAAACAGTTGATAAACGTTGAATGAATGAATAAATCTATCATGACTTTTGAAAGTCATGCATGAACATCATGAGTCAAACAAAACAGAATCTAGCCTTTTAGTAAAACTTAGTTGTGAAGAACTCATAATGAACTCATCATCATTTAGACATTGTGCTGCATTTGAGCTTCTAGATTGGTTTTTAAATGAAAAAAAAAAAGTCAAGGCTTTCTTTGCACAATTATAACTCAAAGGCAGGTACAGAAATTCTGTGACATTTGCACTAAAATGTTTCCAGTGGTAGAACAAAGTAATTCAATATTGGCAATTTTCTTTTTTACTCAGCCTGTAACCTTTGAGATAGTATGCACCTAATTGCTATGGGAACCAACAGACTTTTGGAAATGAGATCTGTAGAGTGGTTTTACTGTTTAAATGCACACTTTATCAAATTGTTTCTGTTTCACTAAGAGGAATATGGATTTTAAATAGTTTTGACAAATTCAGGAAAAGTATTAACGTCTTTATGAAGACAAGCTTTGATCTGTCATTGGAAACATTTTAGTGCAAATGTCTCAGAATTGCTGTACCTGCCTATTTAAGTTAAAATTGTGCTGTTTTTAATCCTAACCAATGTCACTATAAAGGACGAAAAACAAAAACCAGAAGCTCAAATGCAGCACAAAGGACTAAGTTTTTCACAACTAAGTTTGACTTGTTTTAATCTTTGGTGAAGGAAATTCATGATGACTCATGATGTTCATGCAGGACATTCAAAAGTCATGATGAATTACTATTTTAGGTGTAAAAATATGTGGAACATTTGAATTCCTCAGATTCAAAGACGGTTTAAAAGTGTCTGTATCTGTATGAGTGTAAATAATGAAAATATTGTCTGGATGTGTGTGACAGTCTTGTCAAAGTGCATGATTTTTTTTTAAATGCATTACTGGATGAGAGAATGAACTAACTTTTTTTGTACGTAAATATGTATTTTATTGGCATGTATGCCATTTTTGACAACAACCTGTCCAGGGACTCCAGGTGGAAATTAGCAACTTTGCTACAACCTGGCACAAGCATATTTCCTCTTTTGTATAGGATAATGTTTTTTGTGCACTGTCGATGATAAATAAACTAATAAACTAAAACTAAACTAAAAGTCATGGTTAAAGGAGACCTATTATGTCAAATTCACTTTTCTTAGTTTTTAACCTTGTTATAATGGCCTCCCTTCATCATTAGTTAACTCAAAGTTAGATTTGAATTGATTCCTGCATGTTGGAGTAATCTTGTATTGTTCTTTAGCTACAACTCAAGTGCTCAGAAATCCCCGTTCTCACCTACCACCTATCCTCTCCCACTTTCCTGTATTTACTTGGTATATTTAAAAAGATTAATGCTCAAAGTGAAGCTTATATGGTTCAGTACTGTCCCATATTCACTTTCCAACAATAAAAAATTGTTTTTAAAAATCTGTTGCTTTTTACAGTTACATTTTAAAATGAAGAGGCGGGGCTTATCAGATCTGCAGTTTTGAACAGGAAGTCAGTAGAACTGTTCCTATTTTTAAGTTGTTTTAGATCAACTTTGTGTTTTACAATGAACAAAAGGTAACTTACTGATCTGTGTATGTTCTAGATTCTTACTAAGTATTAAAAAAACACACAATAGGACCCCTTTAACTAACAGTATTTCATGTTAGTTCATTAGGTGAACAAATGGTGTAATTCATGAATGAATGAATTCATGAAATCGCTTGAATTTATGATCTTTCATGGTGAGGTCATAATAGTTCTTTATAACTCATGGTGAACAAATGCAAGACTACATCATAAATTCACCATGAAATCATGCATTTAGTCCTCATGAAAATATAATGAATTAATGATGATAATCAATGAAATGTGAACAAACAGTGAAAGTGTTGATCTTTGTGTGAAGTGCACTGAACTGAGCGTGCTATACCGAAACAATTCACTACAACCATGTGTAGCGTTACACCCACGAGCAGGAAGTACAGTCGGCCAATCAGTGAACAGAGATGAAGCAGAGATACAGTATGTTGAGATAAGAGAACTGTATATATTCTGTTCTGTATTTAAAATATGAACTTATTGTATTGCCTGAATAATCTTGAAAATCAAATAAAAATAAAAAAAATCCGAAACAATGATAACATTCAAGAAATATATAAGCTAACATTTTGATTTCTGTTTGCAGTGATTTGCTTAAACATAGTCTCAGTGAATGTAATGCTCAATGTGAGTTGACTCATGTGTGATATGAGACTACTTAATGCAGTACTTTGTTTTCAAAAATAGTTTGATGATGTGCCGAACAACAAAACAACAAAAAAAGTTGTGACTCAAAAAAGGGTTGGAAAACATTGTACTACATAATGAAAATGTTTGCTGCTACAAATGTGAGAAGATAAAATCTAATACAAGCCACTTTAGCACCTGAGCCTTAAATCTGCTGTAAAACATTTATTTTGCCTCATTATTCACTTTCTGTTACTGCCACGCTCCATCTGATAAGCTTCTAGTGAACACAAATAATCTGACTTTGTGCTGCGTGCAAGTGTACATTTTATCAGCCACTTTCCATTCACTCTGTCGTGGAAACTGTTGAGTGGGACTTGTCTCTCTTTGACCTGCAACTTGACTTTGTTTTCCCTCTCTTTGACTTGGGACTTGACTTGGACTTGTCTCTCTTTGACTTGAGACTTGACTGGGACTTGTCTCTCTTTGACTTGAGACTTGACTGGGACTTGTCTCTCTTTGACTTGAGACTTGACTTGGACTTGTCTCTCTTTGACTTGGGACTTGACTTGGACTTGTCTCTCTTTGACTTGGGACTTGACTTGGACTTGTCTCTCTTTGACTTGGACGTATGTATCCAGTTTATTATATAATAGTGTTGTAATTACACAAGTGTCTTTTTTGCTGTTTCTTCTACATACCTGTCATCCAGTCACTGCGCTGTCATGGTCCGCCCACGTTTCTTCTTCGTGCGTTGTAACTTCCCATTTCATCATCATCATCATCAGCCAAGACAAACAACAACAAATAAAAACAACAAAAAATCATAAAAGACAGCTGTACCAGTGCGTCCACATTGACGACTGGTATACTACACACTGGGTTCACCAGCACTGCCACCACAGAGTTCAAAGAATCATTTAGGCGACCTATGAACTTGTACATTAGTTTTCTCGAAAGAGCCTGACAGTGGGGCTGTATACAGAGGTGTGCAGCATGTTCTGAACAGGTACATTTTTACTCTGTCTGAGCACGTGTGGAACTTTCTGACCAAGATGTTGGCCTGGGCATAAAGTACTTTTTGGCATTATATATAGCCCCTTTCACACATTGAACCCGTTAAAGTACCGTGTCTTGTTTACCGGTATGCTTCACCATTTGCCCCATTCATATATGCAAATCATCCCACAACAATACCGTGTCGTCACCGTTCACATCTGACTCGGCAACATGGAACGCTTTGGGCACAAACTCGCCTATAAAGCACATTTTCCACTTTTAAACTTGTTTAAAAAGCTTTTTTGACTTTGATTATTGTTATTATTTTGTTGAGGTTATTTTGCAAGATTCTTGACTTAATAATGGCTTATTATTTGCGGGGAGAAATGCAGGGATGTATTTGATGTGCGAATGCATCGTACTACAGAGGCCCGTATGAAACAGGAGTTCGTCCACACAGTTGGGCACAGCGAGAATGGACTGTGGACACTCCCAGAGCGCGGACATCGAGCAGAACCCAGCTTGTACCCGGATAAACAACTCGCTGAACTGTGCCACACTGCGCGCACGGAAGAAGGCTCCGTACAGTCTGTGCCACGGATCCATGGTCTTTACCGGGACTCGCGTCCTAGCGGGAAGGATACGGCCCGTGCTGTCTGTACCGGGACTGCAATGCACAAGACGAAGGAAGCCCTGCAAGCAGGCGCACACTGCCGTGGTTTGACGAACCAGGACCGGAGTCTGGTTTTGGGACTAGCTCGCGCTTTACGCAGGATGTCAAGACTGCATTTTAGAAAAGAGGCTTTCTGGACTTCACTCTGACCACGCATGAATTCGGTGAGTTTGCAAGAAGCATTTATAGCCTTTTAGTAAAATAAAATAAGTGTTTTCTTTGTGACAAGGTCAGCTGATACAAGAGTAGGGCAGGATATATCGTATGTATCGCTTTTAATCCCTCAGATTTAAGGCTGGTCTGAAGCGCAGTAGGAGCAAATAAGTTTTTCTGTTGCCCAGTTGAGTGAGCAGAGCGTGCTCCGTTCTCTGTGAGTTGTTCTGTTGCCATGGGGATTGCACCGGCAGTCACATTCAGCTTTCGCACATGTCAACACGGGACTAGTCCCGCGACTGTTCCCGGTAATATTACTAGGTATCGACACGGATCAAATGCCAGGACAAAATATACCGTGTTTCCGTTCTGGAGCCTTTCACACTTGACCACATACTAGGAACTTTACCGTGTAAGGGTCTATGTGTGAAAGGGGCTAAAGATGTCATGTTTAAGTCCATACTCTGAGCAAATGTTCAGCAGCTGTTGAAATCCTGCACTACTCGGAGAGACAATGGCCAAATCATCGGCATACATGAAGTGATTCATCAGAGTGCTGCCAATCACACAACCTGTTTTACAGTCATTCAGTTTATGGGACAGCTCATCCATGTACAGGTTAAACAGGGCCGGATACAGCAGCCCCCCCGGCGCACTCCATTAGTGACACCAAAGAAGTCAGAGATGGTATTCCCCCATTTGACCTGCATCTTCTGGTTAGAGTACCAATAGACCAAAATTTGTATAATACAGTCAGGTACACCTCGTTGTTTTAATTTTCCAAAAAGTTTATGATGATTCACTCGGTCAAACGCCTTGGACGCGTCAATAAAGCCCATGATCATAGAAGAGTTTTTCTTTTTGCAATTTCCTGTGATGGAGGAGGTTGGTTATCCATTGTAATCCCATGTTTTAGGTGCAGTTTAGTCGTTATTTCACCTTTATTTTGGTCATTGAACAAGCTATACTTGTATTTGTGTCAATAATAAGTCTTTGAGTTGTTCCGATGCTTTTTTATTTATTGACGCAAAGAAGTTTGGAATAGTACTGACGATGTCATTGTCTCTTCTTTGTAGTTAGGGCCAACTATAGCAGCACATGTTCACTTTGTTCACTTTGAATGTAATCCAGATTAAATGGACACCACCTCCAATCACTCGGCTGTGTCCTGTGGTTCACTCCTGCACCAACAATCATAAACCAGCACACACAATGCAGAAAGACATATGAGAGTGACACTTGTCTCTCTTTGACTTGAGACTTGACTTGGACTTGAGACTGGACTAATAGTAGTAGATTTAAGTAATGTTTTCGTTATTATTCATTCTACACTTGGTAGTCTACTAGCTCAAGTGGAAGATCGCTCTGGTTCCGGAAGAAATTTACACCATTGTAAAGTACCATATGGGTTCAAAAATATATGACGCAGTTTCACAGATTCACCAGCAGAGGGGTGCACAAGGACCTAGAGGAAATCACATGGCGAGAAATATTATGAGCTCTTTTGATGACATTACTCAGAACTGTGTTTATGTCATCAGCTGCTTTCTTTGCAAACAGATTACAGGCAAAGCATCATGGACCAAAAACGTCGAGTAAGTTTAGAGCAGATATTTGATCTTTAAAATGAAGAAAATCATGATTCTACTGCACTATGACTCTGAGGAGAACGGCACATGCAGCGAGTCTAGAAACGTTCTCTTCTGTGAGCGATCGATCCAAAAGTGTGAGAGGAAGTTCACATTTGGAGGGTTAAAAATAATTTCTGCTTCATGAAACAGGCTGAATCTACAGAATCTGCATCAGTAATCTGCTGTGCTGTGCTTCTCGCCTGTAACACAGCTTTTGTTGGTTTAAAAATGGACAAAACATGGATTGTCAAATGCCTATGGAAAACAAACAGATTATTCCGCTTGCACAAAGCTTTTTGTGGAGCTGTAAATATGGTTCAAAATTAGCAATAAAGGCCTGGCAAGGAAGCAAGAATAGGGCTGGCAGTGAAAGAGTTAAAAAATTAAAGACATGGGATAGTCAGCTTTGTACTAACTCAGATCCACATTGCAGTCTAAAAATCACATCTATAACTGCAACAAGTCTTACGAACTTAACTGTTTATGAAGCTGCAGAAATGTATTTTAGCAAAAATGTAGGTTTTATGCTCATGACTCACCACACTTGTTTCCAAACTTTTAATATATATATTTTTCGAAACCCCTTTGGAGATTCAACATGGAAGCCCACGCTTGTTGAACCAGGAAGTGGGCGGTCATTGTTGAGCTCTATTGTAGCCACAGACTGACTGAAGCTGTGTTATCAGTCTCTCCGACCTTTTCTAAGACCTTTATGTGTGAGCAGATCATAATGTGCAAAGAATCCATTCTTCAGAAAGGTGCTGTGAAAAGCAATGTGCGTTTATATTAGACACAATCAGACATTTCTTAACAATCTCCGGTGTTACAAAGGAATGCAGTCTGAGAACACAGACCAAACAATCCAGGTGAGTGCTTGTCTTTGAATCGTGGAATCTTTAGTGCTCATCACAAGGTTGACAACAGACACGCTACAATTATGAGACCTTTTCACCAGCGCAAGAAAAGGAAGGACTAGTGCTGGTTTAGCTGCATATTTGAAACCATCACATTGATAACGGAATAATTGGACAAACAACCATGTAAAATTCTTATGACAGGTTAAACTACATTTAACAAGAGAAAAAGTGATTTTATTTGCTATTTCAACAAACACTGACTTGTTTTCACTCAATGTGGCAGTTTTAGCAGCCCAGTCTCCGAAGAAAACATACTAGATGTACATTGAAATGTCAAAAATGTACAATATGCACATTTTCATGTTTGTTTGTTTTTTTTTGTTTTTTTTTTCCGTCAATATGTTGTGAAAAGCCAAAGCGTAAAGTAAACACACATTTTGGTTGAAGGCAACCTTTTTTTGTTGGATTTAACGGGTAAATCTTATCTTACTCCAAGTTCCAGTCCTATACGTATATTCATTTTAGTAACTTGAAACCCAAGTTTAAACAAAAATGTGTTATTTACATTTTGGCTTTTGTAGCATTTTGATGTGCTCATTTTTTCAGTTGGGTTTTAGTGACATTTGTAATTGTCAGTATGGAGTAAAGTCTACAACTGTTACCTAGCAACTATGTTACAACAAAGGCAATCACTAGTGGTTTAAAAAAGGTATTGCAATCACAGATGAACTTTGTTGCCAGATTAAGTTTAATAATTTTGAATTAAGTTTTGCTATGAATCATGGGTAATACCATGACAGTCACTTTTTCACTTTTACAGAATGTGGGTGGAGCCTAATGAGAACAGTGTGGAAACAACTCCATGAGCCTATCACAGATAGCTGTGTGTAGAGCTGTAACGATTAGTTGACACAATCGACTATGTAGCAAAGGAAAATGTGTTTATGCTTGAGGAGCACATTGATTCGTCGCTTTTTGCGCTCGTCACATCTCTGTGGATGCTCGCACGCACGACGCCATGGACTGTACATGCACTTGTCAATACACATAGATTTCTATCAGCTGTTCATCAAACCCGTTATCAGACAGGAGTTGTATGTGACGATTGTGTTATTCTCTACTTCAGCCTGTTGCTCAGAACTGTGTCTGTCTGAAACCCTGTCCTAAAGATTAAAACACTCTGTTACCTTAAAAGTTTGTTATTCCATGTAAGAATAAAGTACTTTTGAGGTAACAGAGTGCCTCAGACATCTTTACGACTGCATTTTTACACCGGAACATTTCTACTATAGTTTTAATATGCCAGTCGCACCTTCTTTCTAGTCTTTTTGCCCATTGTCTTGACAGTGCACCTGTCCACCTGACATTTTTTGGCTACAGTTCCTCCACAGCACTCTTCAGCACTTCTGCAAAAACAAGATTGCATTTGAATATTTAGCTTGTAACTGTGACACATGTAGGTCATGTTCATAAAATCTGAAATCAAACACCTCATTTGAATGGTTGAAAATGTTACATATAACAGTAAGCTGAAGGACATAGATGTGTGAACATAATTTCCTTCCAAAGAAATATTCAAGCTTTGAAAGTAAGTGAATCTAAATTACTTCTCTGAATCAACATTCATAGGAATCAGGCCTTTGAAATGTGTTTTTTCTCAGACTCTTTATATGTTCCTCATGTGGCTGGATTTGTTTTTTTCCTATTACTCTCATTTACAGGATCAGCCGAAACCTTCACCATAGGGGAAATCCTTCAGTCAATGTTCTGACGAAGATAAGCTCGAGATTAGAGATTGTTGTCTGAACGCTGTGACAGTGGCTAACTGCTGCTCCAGAGGCTCTGAAGGTTGGATCAGTTTCTCTTATGAAGGATTAATAAAAACACCTTAATCTCCCTTAAGCCTAATTCACTTTGTTTTCTACTCCTGGGCAGCACAGGCCTTTTGTTTGACTTTATAAAACCTGCACACAGAGGAGTTAATGCTTTCCTCTCGACTCTAGTGAAAAATAAACTTCTTGGCTACTTCTGGGTTCAGATGATTCAACCGGTCAGATTCAAATATTGTAGTGATATGACGTTTGCAAACAATCAGATTATTTTGAACGACTTCTCACTGTGAACTCGGACTTGCACAGAATAATCCACTAGAAAGGTCAAGTGTGACTACTTTAAGAGACAGTCGACTAGTCAACGAATACCAAAACCAGAGGTTGGTTTAAGCAAAAGCCCTCGCTACAACACATACTGTAAATGTCAGTAACGTGTCTGATATTTCGTTTGTATAGTTCGTTCTACATCTTTCCTCACACTGTTCTTGTGCCTCAGGCTGCTTTGCTCCGTCGCCTCGGCACCGTGTCAGTCCAGGAGCACGCTGTAGGCCAGGGGTTCCCAAACTTTTCAGCCCGGGACTTCTAAAATAACAGTGCAATCAACTTGCACATTTTAAGTTACAAAACCATTTACATTTGGTTTAATTGTGTTTATTTTGATAGTGTATTGCCTTATATGACCCCAATTCCCCCAAAACTTTAGTGAATGTGAAGTGATAAATGTAAAATAAGATTTTGAAACCCCCAGACTTTGATTGGTGACCCCTCGAGGGGTCCCTACCCCTACTTTGGGAACCCACTGCTGAGCCGGGGTCATGCTCGGTAGTGGGGGCATAGTGTGTCTGTGTCGACAAAGTAAACACTCTCAAAACAAAGTTGTGAAGAAATTAACATTGTTAGAGTTGATTTTATGTTATTTAATCAAGTTAACACCTTTAAATGTCTTCACAATGATGTGCAAATACACATTTTTTAAGTCAAAAGATGAATGCATTTAACAGTTTTAAATAGGTTCGGAATCTTTTTGCAATATTTGAATCTTTTTACAATTATATTTCCAAGAACCTTTATAGGGAGAGCATATTCCATACCACACCCTTTGTTGATTTAGGATTAAAAACAAAAAAACGTGTTGAATAATCAGACTTGTCTCTTAGTGAACAACAGATAGTCAGAATAAGTTCCCTTTGGCAGCGTGCCCAGCTCCAGAGGCGTGTGGAGGCTGAGCGGGAGTGATGGAGCAGGGGTCCGGGCCGGCGTGAGGTGATTTAAGCGCTCGCCTGGGTCTCCGCGGGTGGAAGAAGAGTGAGATCACAGGCACTAAAGATTGATGAGCTGCCTGCCTCGGCCCAACCCACTGGAGACACTGTAAACGCAGTTATGTGCTTCATAGAGTCTTCTGCTCTGAGAGAATATCAGAGATCGCTCCTGAAGGACTGGAAACAAGCCCAAGTAGCAACTTAATAAGAAAGATTTTGGAGTTGAAGAAATAAGAGAAAGTCTCTCAGCAAGAAAGAAAGAAAAAGAGGTATTTTAAAGGAGATCTATTTGGTAAAATATTTTGGTAAAATGTGTTGATATACCATTTTTAAAAATCTGATCTGATGCTCATACTTTCGTCTCGGGGTAAAACACACCAGTCTGGATGATTATCATGACCACACTGCAACATCATAGCTCAAATCTAACATTCCTGCAACCTCAGACTCATCACAAAGTTAAATACACACTGTCTCCACAGTGCTGCCCTTTTGGTACCAGGTGTCCACCTCTCCGCCCCTGCTCCCTCTCCTGCGCAGGCTGAACACAGTCAATAAGCTGCATTTTTGTGTGCTAGACTTTCTGAAAAGAAACACCCAGGTCTTAATCTTGTCCAATTGACATAAAATAAAGACCTGAGGGTTCCAGGGTCTTGCTCCAGGATTGTGCTGTGCAATGATCAGACGCATGTATCAGGTTTCTATATTTTTTTTAGGTCAGCATTCCAGGGGAATGGTCTCTAGGGACTCCAGTGTGGCTCTTCAACACAGTCTCACAAGATGGCATACTTTTACCACGACACAAAAACAGCGTATTTTGACCACGAGTTCACAGCTATTTTAGTACTTATGTTACGTCGTGCATTTAGCACGATATGAAAAAGAGTAAAAATGACACGAGATTTCACAGCGTCAAAATAGGACGAGTTTTGGTTGCAGCCACGTGGGGACGTTTTCTTCACGTGAAACGGGTAAGTTCAGGCATAAAGTTACTCAAATGGGTAAGATTAGGTCTGGGGCTTGGGGCAGGTTAAGATTAGAATCAGGATTTCATTAATATTCATAAATTAGAACACGTCTTAACAACCACAATTGAAATGAATGGGGACTGTGACGGGTACTATAATTACGCAAAACAGCAGTGAACTCGTGCTAATCATAATTTACATATTGTGTAATGTCGTGGTAAATGTACACTTTCTTGTGAGATCAGGCCCGGCTCTTTGTAGCTGATTTGAAAATAAGAAATTACAAATATGTTAGTGGAAAAAAAATAAAATAAAATTACTATGTGGTATTCATACACAGTATTTCAGATGTTTTATTTGTATGTGTCCTAGAACTGAATGCACTGTAAGGTCTTTATTTAGGAATGCTGCTCACATTGTGATAACTAACATTTGAGCACTAAACTGAGTTCCCGACTTGTATGTAAACGTTATTTATATTGGTATTTTTTACAGAAAATACAGCTATGGCTCTTTCTAACTTAGGTTGTCAAAGGTTGCAGATCTGTGGCCTTTACTGGGGCCAGCTTTGACTCTCAATTCAGTTTAGAGGTGTAAACACCATGAAAGAAGGTTGAAAGTTTTAATATTTCAATAAGGAGAGCTTGCATTGGTCATTTGAGTGAGAGTGCTCAATGGAAACTGTGCTCTTTTGAAGGTGGGTTTGATTTTTGACTGTAAAATATAAGACACCAAAGTACCAAAGTAACTTGATGTGTGTGATGTTTTGTTGTGATGAGGAAGAATTTAATCAACCATGAAGCACTAATGATAGAGTCATAACTAATGTTGTGTCACCAGTTGTTTTGTTTAAATGGAAACTTGAAGTGTTGTGTGGAGCAAAAACTCCCCTGTACTTTTATCTTCAATTGTGCAAATGGAGACAAAGCATACATTTCTGTAATATGTATCACACAGCCTTATATGAAGTAAGTAGAAAGGCATTTTAGATACAAATAAGCAGCCAAACTCTTTCTGCTGCATGGTGCCAGTCACCAGCGGTAGGCCTGATTCTGAACCTATAAGTGACCAAATATAGAGTCTGCACGACGAAGACAAAAACAATCTACTGACAAACAAAGTCAAACTCTAACAAAAGTTACATCCAGTCTAAAGGAATAGTGTTATCATCAGACTAAACAAATGACTATGGACACAGCACCAAATTAGCAACCAATATGGCCACCACTCCCTTCACAATCTATCAACTCTCAGCTTGCAGCGCTTGCCAACCTGGAACAGCAGCTCCTTTGTACACTGATCCAAAAACTCCTCCAAAAGTGAGCCCCAAAAAAAACAGCTACATTCACCACTTTTCTCTAATCAAACAAGTCCATGTTAGAAATCAATATGAAGCAAAAAACAAACAATAACCTCCAACGTCAAAAATCTCTACACAATGTCTGTAAGATTAGGATCGTGCCAGAGTCAGGACTAAACATGAACCTGCCTCCTGCTGGTGCTAGAGTCAGGACTAAACATGAACCTGCCTCCTGCTGGTGCTAGAGTCAGGACTAAACATGGACAGGCCTCAGAGTCAGGACTAAACATGGACCGGCCTCCTGCTGGTGCCAGAGTCAGGACTAAACATGGACAGGCCTCAGAGTCAGGACTAAACATGGACCGGCCTCCTGCTGGTGCCAGAGTCAGGACTAAACATGGACCGACCTCCTGCTGGTGCCAGAGTCAAGACTAAACATGGACCGACCTCCTACTGGTGTCAGAGTCAAGACTAAACATGGACCGACCTCCTACTGGTGCCAGAGTCAAGACTAAACATGGACCGACCTCGTGCTGGTGTCAGAGTCAAGACTAAACATGGACCGACCTCGTGCTGGTGTCAGAGTCAAGACTAAACATGGACCGACCTCCTGTTGGTGGCAGAGTCAAGAGTAAACATGGACCAGCCTCCTGTTGGTGCCAGAGTCAAGACTAAACATGGACCGGCATACAATAAGCTATCTGTGACAACATTTTAGCCCCTGGACCCTTTTCTGGCATGTTTTCACTTAAGCAGAACCAGAAACCAGGGAGGCCAATGTGGGGGACCAACTTAGCTCCTGCTGTATGGAAAGTACTTTTCCATTAGACCGAGAACTTTTCAGTGACAGAGCAACGTTATTCGTGACGTCGTTGACATGTTGCACGCACGCGACACACATCAACAACGCCAGGCAATTTGAAAGTTTACTGATGGCAGTGAGAGATAGACGGATGCAGAGATACAAGCACTGCTATGTCCGTACACTAACGAGGAACTACAGCGATACTTTGAGGGACCCAGAAAAACTTGAGCTAGCGCAAGTTGGCATGTACCTCACAGCTAAGCAATGTCGCGAGAAAATAAAATACTGAAAGAGGATTAAAACAAAAACGTCTAGAGCAGTGCAAATGCTAGCAGGTACTTGTTCTTAGGGTCGAATTGGCCCTGTGAAAGAAGGTTTGTAGAAGTGTTTCTGATGCCTGGTTGTTTGCACTTTCATGTGTGGAAATGCCTTTATTTTGTCACAAGCAATTAATCAGTGTGTTTTCGGCATCTGACCAAAAGTACATGAAACAAACAAGTAGGCTAAACAAGCTCTGCCCTCGGAGAAATCTCTCATCCAAACTGCCTGACATAAACAGCATAATGTTCAAAAATGCCATGAGCTTCCATACATGGAGCAGAATTTTTTGATTATATTTCTTCACTGTACCTGTACCTGTAGCTTGTCTGTGTCTAGAAAATTAACAAGCAAACTCAATCAATGTAAGTGTCAAGCAGTCTGGGATCTATACTCCTTACTTAAAGCAAATACAAGTTTTGCACCTGCTGAATGTGTTTAGCCACCAGGTAACACTGTGCTTTAATTGACCACACCGAGTCACGTGATTGGGGAAAACACATGGGACACAGCAGATACGAAGAAGAGAGATAGGAAAAGGCAAAGACAACATACACTACAACAGGTCTATTAAACTGAAGGCTCTTGCCAAATTGGTCCTCCAAATATCTTATCCAGCCCTCAGTTCATCTTTCAAATATTCCAGATATATATATTTCTGATGGTTTACGTTATACCTGATTTGGTCTCTTTTTAGTTTTGGTGTAGTTTTGATTTAGACCTGACTCATGGTCAGCCTAATGCCAGTTACTTTGGTTCAGACTTGCTACTTTTAGTAACGTCTAGGCCTAATTTAATTCTGGTTTAGTTCTAGCTTGGACATTTTGTAGAGCAATTCAAATCAAACAGAGGCTGTAGCAGCAGTGACTAACATTACTTAAAAGATATTTTAGCTACATTGGTCATGTGCTAGAACTACCCGGCACAGTGGCCATGGCTCTCTTTAGGGACTACACAGAGCAATTTTACCTGCTTTGTCTTGTTGCAGTTTCTTTTCTCATGAACAGTGGCCAGATGGCTGCTGAACAGGAAAACAGACAATTGACATTCATCTCCATTCAATATTTTGAGTTTCCCATTCACACAAGACAAGACAGGAGACAAAGCACACCTAAAGTGGCATGTTTGCCAAAACCAACCCAAGATGGAATAGCAGATTGGATGCATTCTCCTTCTTTGACCTTGAGTCAAAACTTAGAGAATGATATTGTACTTAGCAGGTTTACTACAAAGAAAAGGCACCAATCACTGACACACATGTTTGTGCTCTACTTCCTGGACGACAAAACAACCAAAAAGCAGAGATTGGTGAAGCAACCAAACCCCAATGAGGCGATGACGGTTTCCACAAAGTGAAATGACATTTTTGTAACGTTAGATCTAAACTTAGTAATTTAACCTTGGGAAAATGTCTCCACTAAAACGTAAACCTGATGCTAAGAAAATGGTATCTACTGTATGTGACGCTTTTTACAACATGAAATAAAGGCGGCACATAACAGACACGTAAAAAAATTGTAGAAACATGCTCATGATACACTATCAATCATACTCTGTATGATTGTTTAAAAAGCACTTGACTGTATCCAATTGACACTATCCCCACTCCACTCAGACAGATGTGTTTGTTTGCAGGCTAATCCCTCTCCTCAGCCCTCCGTCTGTGTGGCATACAAGGTTAACTTTTATGAATTTGAATCATTGTAATACTGCCTTGATGTTGCCAAAAACAGTTTGCCTTCACACCACCAATAGGATTAGGGATATTTGAACTGATGCAAAAGTTGTCATTACATTTGGCATAAATCATCGCTGGCAAAAACTTGAAGTTTGAAGAACATAATTTGTCAAATGTACTCAGTTTTGCTTTCTTTAAAATGCAAACAACAGGAATAATTTATTTCAACTTCTAACATCGGACTCTATGTTTTGCTCAATTACTTAATGCTTTCTGAGCTTCTGAATTGTTCTCTATGATGTGTTTTAAACTTTTTTCACAGCTGTTGGGAGCAAGACGTGTTGATATGCTAATGATACAGTAGTTAGCCACAATGCTAACAACAACAACAAACAAACTTATCGCAGATGGGTGACAAAACGGGATATTATTAGACTTATGGGGCATTTCCACTGACCCTGTTAGGACCTACTTGGCTCCACTCGACTCTGTCATGATCCAATCAGAATAGTTATTATTTTGACTACATGTTCATCATAGACATACTATAATTAGTAGACACGCAGTTTGACTCTGATGCTATCGAACACTTAGCATCTGAGCTAGTCTGGTATGTTTTGAGACAGGAGAACTTCCTATAGCCGTTAGCATTAGCCTGCAAAATATGCAAGTTATGAACGATGTGGAGAGTGTCAGCTGGTACAAACCTACCGACCACATTTAGCAAAGGTCAAAACCTCGCCACCACTTACTTTTAGAGTTTTATTACAGGCTAAGTTTGTGTATAAAACTGCTAACAGCTAGAAAACTTCGGTAACACTTTAAAGTACCGCCCGCTAGTTAATAGGTAACTACGGGGGTACTTACTGGTACTTCTGGTGTTAGTACCAGTGGTAGTTACTGGTAACTACAGTGGTACTTGTAGTGGTACTTAGAGTCACAAGTATGGTTACTAAAGTGACAGTTACCGGCTAGTTAAGTATTAATTATAGTGATAGTTACTGGTACTTTTGTGGAATGATAATTGGGATTATGGGGGCATCATTTGTACTAATTAGTGGTACTTATACGGGTACCTCTAGTGATACTTAATTGTGTACTTGGTGGTTCTATTTGTGATGCTACACAAACAAAGGTAAAGACTGTTATGAAACAAGTTTATTACTGCAAATATTGTGTATAATACAGATTATGATACAAATCAAACACTGGCAATCTAATACAAAGAGACACCTCTTTATTATGCTCACAGCCACAACAGATATGAAACACATTAACAATTTACAAAATGTTTATCAATAAACACCCCAAAAAAATATTCGCATACTACAGCTGGTTGAGCTTTAAACAGTAGTTACTAGTAAATAATGTATTGAGCAAATTACAGTAAAGTTGGTAGTAGTTCCAAAAAAAAAAAAAAAAAAAACACTGACAGCTGGTCTTCTTGTACAGTTTAATACAGTGGTACTTCACTGGTAGTTACTGCATTAATTAACTGTTAATTAACACTGACAGCGGGTCGTATTTTAAAGTGGACAAGGTGGTACTTCACTGTCAGTTACTACATTAATTAACTGTTAATTAACACTGACAGCGGGTCGTATTTTAAAGTGGACAAGGTGGTACTTCACTGTCAGTTACTACATTAATTAACTGTTAATTAACACTGACAGCGGGTCGTATTTTAAAGTGGACAAGTGGTACTTCACTGTCAGTTACTACATTAATAACTGTTAATAACACCGACAGCGGGTCATACTTTAAAGTGGACAAGGTGGTACTTCACTGTCAGTTACTACAGTAATTGATTGTGTAACGGGTATGGTCTTACACTTGTCCTGAGCGGGAGTCGAACCCGGGTCTCCCACGCGCCGGTCAACCTGACAAACGCATTGAGCTAAAGGGAATGCTCCCCTTGGCCCAGTTTGTTTGTGGGTTCCTATACCTGAGGGAGTGAGTTTACTATAGTAACTGACAGTGAAGTACCACCTTGTCCACTTTAAAGTACGACCCGCTGTCAGCGTTAGTTAGCTATCAATTACTATAGTAACTGACAGTGAACTACCACTGTAGTTAATACTAAATATACTGGTAACTATCACTTTAGTTACCAGTACTTGTGACTCTAAGTACCACTACAAGTACCACTGTAGTTACCAGTAACTACCACTGGTACTAACACCCGAAGTACCAGTAAGTACCAGTAAGTACCCCCGTAGTTACCTATTAACTAGCGGGCGGTACTTTAAAGTGTTACCAAAACTTCAAATAGCGATTTCTAAACAAGTGCATAATTTAAGACTCTAATGACACTAAACATTACTGCTGCATGTCACTAGTGAAAACAGCAGAAAAATGACATAAGCATCACCAAATAAAAGTTGTATATGTAGCTTCACTTCTCTGTTGAGGAGCGTAGAGGTCACATGGGCAAGTGATGGATTTTGAATGGAATTGCCTGCCTATGAATGTATCAGTTTAGGAAATATAATATACCATTGCCAATCTGAATATATTTGCATAGCTTGCGTGTGAATACGACTCCATGAGAAATTGCATGTCATGACGACGCTTCTGCCTTTTATGGCGTCCAATTTTTACACGCCCATTTTTTCTGGCGTGGTATGGACATGCGATGTGGGCAAACAGGACAAATATGTGGGTAACGGCTAAGTTTAGGTCTGAAGTTACAAAAATGGGTAAGTTTAGGTCTGAGACTGGGAGTTGGTAAAGGTTAAGATAAGGATTTCGTTAGTCCTCATGAAGAATAGCACATCTTCACATTCACCATAGAAATGAACAGGGACAGAAACACGTGAAATACACATGCAAAAAATAGAAATTGTGTCATGTGACACGTTGTTTCAAATTGCGGGCTTGCAGGCTGCCAATGTTGTTTAATAAATCTTCATTGGACCCAAATCAGCCTTATTTGTTTGTGGTTTTGCTGAAATGTTTCAGCTAATTTTATCCATAGAAGTGCAACTTCTGCAATTGTATTCAATTAATTTGCGTCATCACCGCTACCGAAGGAATATGGCGTCGCTCTGCTCAGTTGAAGCAACAGAATGGAGCTGTTGATAACGCATCTAATGATTTCATGTCTATGAAGGTCATTACCTAAACTGCAAAAATGTCATATGTAAATTGTAACTTTAGATTGCCAATCACATAAGATAAAAAAAAAAAAAAAAAGGAAGTTAGTTTTGTCACTGAAAAAGGAAGTTTCAGTGACAAAACTAAGCTTATGTTGCCACTTTTCCTCTCTTCCATATTGACCAAAGGTTTTGATTCCATACTGTCGCCTTGGCAGTGAGATATGGAAGTTGTGTAAGAGCTGCAAAGTGCATATATGTTCATTAGTGAAAGTTCTGATCCCATAACATTCCGGAGCTCTTGGCTGATTGGCTGGAGCGAGCTGCCCCACTCCGGGTATTGATCGAACATGAGTGCAGTACGTGCCTGGACATACGGATTAGGCATCATACGGACATGACATTTAACATGAACTCAGTGACTGTGGACTTTTCAGCTGCACAACCCACTGTACTGTTTGTTTTGTATAATGGAGCGGTGTCATGGAGTGATGAGTTTGAATAAGGAAGACTAATGTAAGACTAATCTTCATCGACTCTTGCTGGTGTAAGTTACAAAGATTAGTATGCAGGTGTATAGGCCCATAGTCTAGAAATCTGACAAAACAACTTATTTCCATGACAACGGGCCTTTGCATGTTGGAAATTATGTTTAGGCATGGACCTTTATCTCTTTTAAGTGGTTTCTGGCGAAGTAAGTGTATTTTGCGCATAACTAATTCAAGTCGAGTCATTACCACATTTAAATGGTGGTTGTTGATGTTGAGTTCTGTCAGAGGAGTAAACAGAAAACTAAAGAAAGACGCTAAAGAAACCAGAAGCTGCTAGCATAACGTTAGCTTTCAGCTCACAGCATTGGTAGATATGTTTCCACACAGTCTTATATAACGTATATATACCACGACACCAATAGCGTACATGTGTTGCACTCAAGGAATTTATTATATTATCTGGATAGAACTTTGTTGCTTGTAGCCATTGTAAATTAGCCCTAGTGGCCGCTCCATTGGTGCTTCAGAGGGAAAATCCCTCTACAGGCCAGAAAGCTTTTTTTTTACCTAGAGCGCAATGCAAACACAAACTGCTCGGAAACAGCATCTACAGTTTTAAGAACGGTCAGATAATTCTTACCCAATAACCTTTTTCTTTCCTGGTTTAAAGGGTTTAGTTTCTATAAAACAGCTTTTTAAGCTTTATCTTCAGCTACCACTGTTCACTCTGTAACTCCTGCTCTGATTGGTTCGAACGGTCAGTACATCCCCTCTTCGCGCAAAGAATTTAAATGTATTATTATTAGTTTTTTTATCTTTGCAGACATGCAAAGATGTAACACAAAATGGATTTATTTTTTTCATTTTTTTTTCCAAATAAAATGTGAATCTAAGCTGGATTTGTTTGGACCTTTTGATTACAGCCTTGGACATGTTAAAAATCAGTCTCGACTTTGACTTAATGATTTTATCATTTTTGTGCTGAAGCAGTTTTCTCCCTCATGTTCTGTTGGAGCCATTTTCCCCCCATCAACTTTCAATAGTAATAGTCATTTGTCAAAAGAAAATAAGGGCAACACATGTGTAACAGTGACATGCCACTGAACTTAGTGAAATTCGGTATTTATGTATTCATTTTTTAAATATATAAATATGGCTCAAAATAAGATTTGTAGCAATAAACCATTGAAATATATTCAAAACTGTAGAAATGGTGGACAATTTAATAAAAGGAAATTGCCAAAAAAAGAAGAGGACATAAGTTAAAACTTAATTTGACCTTTAGTTTGAAGTGTATGGTATGTAATCAAATAATCACTGTGTGTAATCTTTTAACCTTCATATAATAAATGAATAATTCTCAATGAAGCACAAAATGACTTCTTGTCTTTGAAGGATTTTTTTTTTTTTTTTTTTTAGAATGATGAGCTGTTCCTTCTTTCACCTTGATTAGCCTCATGTTGTTTTGGCATTTTGTTAACAGCAAGGATCTGCAAATCCCCCATTTCTTAATTAAAAAAGCAAATCTTGTTTTTGGAGAGTAATTTGGCAGCTTCATTAACAGCTCAGGGATGGTGTTAAAGGTCCATGAACTAAAAAAAAAAAAAAAAAACTTCCTGCGCTATATCAAGAAGTGAGCAAATTATATATATATATATATATATATATATATATATATATATATATATAATATATATATATATATATATATATATATATACTGTATATAATGTAGTTCTGTGAACGGAACTTCGGTTGGCTTGTTTTGTTTTTTCTGCAACATTCACTACAACTCAAACCAAACTTTATTCATAAAACATACAAGTTTCTCCTCTGTTCGCCTCACTGTGTGGGTGATGTGAAGTCTCCCATCCAAGTACTGCCCAGGTCCTGCATGCCAAGCTTCTGAGATCTGATGGGACACAGTATTATTGCGCATGATTACAGGCGATTCACATGGTAACACAATATTATTGCACATGATTACAGGTGATTCACATTGTAACAGAGTATTGCAAATGATTACACGTTTCACACGGTAACAGCATTGCACATGATTACATGTGATTCACATGGTAACACAGTATTATTGCACATGATTACATGTGATTCACATGGTAACACAGTATTATTGCACATGATTACATGTGATTCACATGGTAACACAGTATTATTGCACATGATTACAGGTGATTCACATGGTAACACAGTATTATTGCACATGATTACAGGTGATTCACATGGTAACACAGTATTATTGCACATGATTACAGGTGATTCACATGGTAACACAGTATTATTGCACATGATTACAGGTGATTCACTGGTACACAGTATATTGCACATGATTACAGGTGATTCATATGTAACAGTATTATTGCAAATGATTACAGGTGATTCACATGGTAACACAGTATTATTGCAAATGATTACAGGTGATTCACATGGTAACACAGTATTATTGCACATGATTACAGGTGATTACACATGTACGCAGTTAACAGTGTTCCTGGTACAGTCTGACAGAAGCATAAAATAATGAATACTAACACACTGTAAATGCACTTCTAAAAGAAGTTTTATTCTAATGCTCATAAATGTTGGTGGATCATGTCCACTATTGTCTAATGGAGCTGACGTCTCCTTATGCTCTCTGCTTTTTGTTCTGGCTCAAAGGAGTTCTGCAGAGGTTTTTTGTTTTTTAAGACCAATTGTGGTCTCTGAGGTCACGAGACTCAAGCCCAGTCTCATGTTTTTTGTCCATAATGTACAGTCTAACCCTTTGTTCACCTTTTTTTTTTTTTTTTTTTTTTTTTGGCCACTGGAATTTCAATTTTGTTGGATGGGGTTCATGAAACATTGGGTGAGGGACAGGGAATTCGGAAGTGTGGGTAGATGTATCCTTAGACTTTTAATAAGAGGAGGATACTTTAGTTTTTCTGATCTCATTCAGCAAATCAACCATAGTATAGATTGTAAAAACAACTCTCACAATGGAGAGTTCTGGTTTCCAGCAGTCCTCACTGGTCACTCACACAGATGCATCTCCACCACTTCAGCCATAAGAGCAGGACAAAAAGAAGACACTTAGGACTACTTTATATCCCTGCTCCTGAGGCTGAAGGGACAGAGACACATCTGTGTGAATGACCAATGAGGACTAACTAAAGCTGAATGAGATGAGAGAGACTTTTGGATAATGTGAGGGTTTTATATTTGTTTAATTTGGATGTGAGTGGGGCTCGGGGGATAAATGTGGAAAAACAAAACAAAAAAAAAGGGAAAATTTAGGGATGTGGCCTTGGGGGATAAGAATGTTTTTCTAAGGTGATTTAAGGGTTTTCTGTGCAGCGGCATAAATTGGCTCCACATGGCGGCTCTTCCTGCTCGGTCTTGAGTGTGTAGACTGAGCCGACGAATGTGTAAGGCCTTCAGGAGACTCGACTGACTCCACACGACGTCTCTTCCTGGACCTCGCAGCAGTATCGGTGGCAGGGCTTTCTGAGTCCAAAGTCAGATCAATGACGTTGTTGTGATGTTGTCTCTCTGCAGAAACCGAAGAGGTCACGATGATCAATTCTAAAAAGGAAAAAAACAAATATTTATATGTTAGATGACAGCTTTACTGGTTGTGATTTTATTTATTTATT
The DNA here is from genome assembly GCA_038363315.1 of Mugilogobius chulae. NCBI lineage: Eukaryota > Metazoa > Chordata > Actinopteri > Gobiiformes > Gobiidae > Mugilogobius > Mugilogobius chulae. The sequence goes on along the minus strand of CM076409.1, from coordinate 43,213,833 downwards.
TTTTTCATAAATGCAGTAAATTGAAAAGACTTAAGGGTCTTTCACACCAAGCTGAGTGTCGCCCGTCTGAACTGGTTTGGCAACTTCAACCGACATGTGGCTTATGCGTGTTTGGTGTGAATGGAGCTGTTTGGGATCAGAGGAGTGTGGAGCAGGGCTTGGAGGCGAGGTTTTGAAGACTTGCTTGTAGAGTCTGCGTCGCCAGTGGTTGCTAGTTGCCGCACATGCAGCTTTTTGATTGGCACGTGGCTACAGGAGAACGAGCAAATCAGTGCGTAGGTAAATAGTAAGGACAACCGAAAATGACACTTACGGAAAAAGAGTATTTAGAACGTGTATTGTTGCTATTTACCCAGGTTCGATTAGGATTTATGTACGATGGAGAATGGCTCCTATTTGGTCCAAGGAAAACAAAGATGGAGGAGTTGCAAAGTCTGAACTGTGGTGGGAAATAGAAGTTGAGCTCAATCAGTGAGGTAAGATTAGAAAGATCTGTTTGCCACAGAGTTGGACAACTACTTGTGTGTGGCTTATCTTGTCATTTTTGTCAAGCATTGCATAATGCGCATGCTCATTTGTTGGCCAACTGGTATCTGTTTGGATTTTGTTCGTATGAAAATTGTTGTTTGTTTTTGGTTTTTTTTACATCGATGTCCAAAGAGGCACTACAAAGGTCAGCCTAGTCTCTAAAGAAAATGTAAATATACAATGAAACATGATGAGCACGTTTTCTTTTTTAAAAATGTGTTACGAAAATCCTCAAGGTAAAAAAACAAACAAAAAAAACATTGATTTTGGTTGAAGCCATGTGTCGATAATTTATTTGTGTTTAATGAGTAAGTTTAGGACTGGAGCATAGGGTAGGTTAAGATTTCTTAAGGATAGGGTTAGGGTAGGGTTACGGTTAAAATTTGTGCGTATTGTTCAAAGACTGGGCTGCAAAGAGACCAAGTTGCTGTTTAAAATGTTGCAAGGACTGCCTTGTTAATAGCTTTCACAAATAACTTTTTAAAAATTATTCCTGCACTGCTTGGATTTACTAATGCAGTTGATACAATTGACATCGATTTTTGTGATTAAAAAAAAATCAGTCTATCTGGACACTACAAAACTATTTTTTGATGCTTTACTTTAGGATCCACTCTTTAGGATCCACTATACAACACCTAAACATAACTGTGCATTTCTGTGCTGACAATACTGCAATCCATTGCAAGGCTAAAACAGTTGACCTGGCATTTGAACAATGACTAAACATACTGTAGCAACATATAGACACTAGTTCTCTTTGGATGATCATGAAAGAGTGAAGTACTTACTGTCAGAGTCACTGTTCAGGTTAGTGAACTCAAGTCGAGTCTTGCAGCGTCTTTTCTTCTTACAGGTTGAACTTCTGACTGTACAGAAGTACAGGTTGCCTCCAAATGACGCCTCTTTCCACTCCGTGTAGAGTCTGTGGATTGAACCACAGACTGTCTGGAACTCGAGAGTTCCTCTGATTCACAGACTTCCTCCAAACGACGCTTCCTCGATCTTGTTGTAGCGTCTGTGGGCTTAACCACAGACTGTGTGGAACCGGAGAAATCAGGATGGACTGGATCCAGGCGGCGTCTCTTTCTGGACGGTATTTCATCAGAGGGCAGCAGGTGCTTCAGGGCTTCTTCAAGAGTTCTACAAACCAAAAAGAACAAGAAAAAGTGTTAGAATGTACTGTATTTGTTTTTGACACTATGCATATGGGTTCATCCCAAAAGTTTCCAATTCTTTTATAAGAAAATGTAAATATACAGCGAAATGTCAAAAACTTACGATAAGCATGTTTTTATACCTTTTTTTTTTACGTCAATATTTTATGAAAAGTTAATACAAAAAATAATCAATTTTGGTTGAGGCCTCATGGCAACATTTTCTGGTTATTTTACGCTTTTGCTTTTCGGAAAAACAAGAGTGAAAACATTATTTTTGTACATTTTTGACTTTTTGTCATATATCTACGTTTTCTTCGAAGACTGTCTTGGAAGATGTAGGGTACATCTTTTTACTACCTGTGGTTGCTAAAAGTAGCTGCAGGCTAAGTGTTGTCACAAAGCCATTGCTGTATTTAAACATTATCAAGGAAACCCCCTTTACTTTTCTGAAAGATGGAATCTCTAAGCATTCACCCAGGCTAAACCACACCCCCTAATCTGACCGACTAAGAATAAAACTGTAGTCTTACCTGTTGTATTGGTCCTCCTCCCGGAAACGTTTACGAGTGGAAGACGTTCCCTTTTGTTCCTCCTCTGAAGATGTAGTTTCAGATGGTTCGGTGGATTCCTCCTCACTCTGGCTCTGCTTCTCACAAGATGCACCACGCAGCACTTGAGTCATGATCTGCTCACACTCCAAGACACTAAAAGAGAAACAGTTAAAGGTTAAAACACATTAAACTGAACCTGAAGGTGCTGTAAATGTTAGTCAAATTCTTCTTGTTAAATTAGTTTAAGATTTGTTGTGTGGTTTCTTGGTTCAGTCTTGTGAAAGTTTTCTGAAAAGGCAGAAGTCTTTCTCTTGTGCCTAATTAAGTCATATCGTTAACAGCAAATAGTGCAAAATAAAAGACTATAGTAAGAGTTTGGAATCCATAAAGGTAAACTGGGCCTAATAGCAGTAATGTTGAAGTCATGATTACAAAAATTCTAGTTGGAAATGTCCTGGAAAATAGTTTTGGATCATGAGTGGGAACCCTTATTAGTCGTGATTTACCTCCATCCACATTTGTCCAAATGCTTGGAAAAGTTCATCTATTTGAGTAAAACTGTCTCCGAAAGGTCTGTCATCTGCTCATTTAGTTTTATACCTAAACACTGGATGAATGCACTAATGTGAGCTGTAGTGTTACTTTCTGTTGTTTGGTTCCATCTACAGTAGTGCCCAAAGTGGGGCCCGGGAGCCTGAATCGGTTTGTTAGGACTATCTTTTTCATTCAATTTTGTGTTAAAAAGTCTGTCAAATGACACCACATAATGGAAACATGTAAAAAAAAACACTATTTAACCTTCATATCTTAAAAAAAAAAAAAAAAAAAACTTTTTGAATGCAAAACAAAGTTAGGTTTGGCCCTCGAAATACATTTTGGCCCGCCGAGGAAAAAAATCTGCGAATTTTGGCCCAACAAGGGAAAATGTTTGGGCACCCCTGATCTAAGACTTTGTTTTTGTGTGTGAATAATGGGAGATAACAATGATATACGGTTTTGTGATCATAATCAATTTATAACTGGATCAGCCACTGCTCTTTTCTTGTGACTTTCAAGGATTTTTTACTTATTATTTGTCTCATTATCGATCTCACACGTTTGTTTTGATTCTGAGCTTCAGGTAATTCAATGTAAATGTTATATTAAGCTTTATAAAGCCTAATTGTTATACTAGGTATGGTAGGCCTGTATTTTAAGATAGCTGAGACCGACCTCTCCAACAGGACCAGATTCTGACATTTTGAACCAGATCAGAGTGTGTTTACCAAAATAGTGAGGAACTTGTAAATGGAGGTAAATCACATGATAAAAATCCAGGTTCGTGAAGCAGGTATACTATTCTTCTGTTGTCGGTTTAGTCTTTAGTCCTGTCTGTTGTTGGTTTGGTCTTTAGTCTTGTCTGTACTCACTGTTGTTGGTTTAGTCTTTAGTCCTGTCTGTACTAACTGTTGTTGGTTTAGTCTTTAATCCTGTCTGTTGTTGGCTTAGTCTTGAATCTTGTCTGTACTCACTGTTGTTGGTTTAGTCTTTAGTCCTGTCTGTTGTTGGTTTAGTCTTTAATCCTGTCTGTTGTTGGCTTAGTCTTTAGTCCTGTCTGTACTAACTGTTGTTGGTTTAGTCTTTAATCCTGTCTGTTGTTGGCTTAGTCTTGAATCTTGTCTGTACACAATGTTGTTGGTTTAGTCTTTAGTCCTGTCTGTACTTACTGTTGTTGCTCGTAGTCTCTGAAGGGTTCCAGGTGTTCCATCGTAACAAACTGATGCTTGAGCAGCTCTTCTGGGCTGATGCGGTCGCCAGGGTCCGGCTTAAGCATCAGATACACCAGGTCCATAAAAAACACGATGTCGCACTGGTCTGCTGCGTTTATGGGATCAGGTATTTCCACTTGGTGCAGGTTGCAGGTGGTGCTGGCAGGTTCGTGGAATCTCTGTAGACAAAAACACAAAAGTGTTAGATTGAAGTCTGGGAATTAAAAGTGATGCTGTCCCAAGGGTCCGTTTCGTGTTAGTGTGTGGGTCTCAAAATATGAAATGTATTTACTGTAATTTCTGGGCTATAAGCCGCTACTTTTTTCTCAAGCTTTGAACCATGCGGCTTATACGGCAATGCAGCAAAATTATAGATTCTCATAGACTTACTATTAACAAGTGCGGCTTATATATGTACTTTATCATTTTTCTTACTTAAATCTAGTGGGTGCGGCTTATGTTCAGGTGCGCTCAATAGGGCAGAAATTACAGTAGGTGTCTTCCTTAATGATTCGTCAATAAATGTTGACAACAGACATTTTTTTTCTTCACAATTAATGTCCGAAAAGTCTTATTTGGTGTAAAAGACTCATTTGTTCGTTTGAATTAAGAAAAAAAAAGGTTTAAACATTGTTATTGAAAATTTTCTTTCTATCTATCTATCTATCTATCTATCTATCTATCTATCTATCTATCTATCTATCTATCTATCTATCTATCTATCTATCTATCTATATACCAAGGCTGTGTCCCATGTACATGGGGTAGCCTAGACAGGGCACCCTTCTCTTTCCCCCCTTCCTCCCTCTGGTCCCATGATCTGAGTGTATGAGTGTGTGTGTGACTTGTGTGTGACTTGCGTGTCTTTTGTATGTTTGTGTTGTACAGCCTTTTTATTATGTCATTGTTCCAGAATCCTGTTTAGTCTTTGTTTATTATTTGCCACCTCGGCTAAGGAGACCACACTCGCTCCGGCATTCATCCACCCGCCCGCCCATGAGCAAGAGAACTCAAAAAGGCAGTGAGAGAATCCAAACGAAAGGCACCAGGAACACGTCTGAGGAGCCACAAGGGACGACCACCAGACCCAGAGAGCGACCTGGACCACCATCCACCTCCAGGACTCCCTCCCAGCTATACCACAGGGCAAACTGCACGTGCCCCCAGGGCCGGCCCCCCTCAGGCACCCCTCCCTCTCTGATTATATTTATTTATTTTCCTTCGCTCCGAAATTGTTTCAGTCCCTATACTTATCCTGTTCTTATGTGTGCTGTGTGTTTGCTGCTACGTTGTGTCTAAGTTGCATTAAAAAGAAGGCAGACATTGTCCTGCCAGCCTGAGTGAGAGTTTGACTTTGATGCATTAAAACAATCTAAAACAATCTGGGAGCTTCCAGGTCTGAATCAATTGCTTCCAATCAGTTACATAACAATCATGAAGGGTACCCAAGTCAAAGCAGACCACGGGGAACACAACAGCCGACACCGCGACACACCCAAAAGGAAAAACCCGGAGCGACAAGGTAGCCCAGACCGCTCCCAGACTCCAACCAGGCCGTATCCCCAGACACCCCCAACGAGGTCCCAATGACCCCACCAAGGTCCTCCCCCACACAGGCAGACAAACGAAAAAACAAAATTTTAAAATTACAAAATTAGATCAATAAGTTTAGCTTTTTTATTTGTTTATTTGAATGGGGCAATGTATATTAATAAACAACCAATCAAAAGCAGGTGATTTTTTCACTTAATAATAATATGTTGAGGAAAAAATTTAAATTTGGGTTAAATGGTTCATGCTGCTGCTTCAAAAAAGTGTCTGTTGCACCAAAAGACATTTCATATATTTTTATAGAAAACTGCAGTACAAAGCTTCCAACAAAGAAGATGATTTTATGTCTTCTTCTTTGCTGTAGTCGTTGGGTGAATGAATCAGTCAATGTCCAAGTCTTGGCCTTAGTCAACCAAGATGTTTTGTTTTTTTTTTTTTTTTTAGTCGGCCATTTATTTTATTTATAAGAATATATGCTGCATCAAAAAAAAAAAAAAAATCGGATGAAGATCATGGACTAGATCATTGGTTTAATCTTGGAATCTTGGAAATCAATGCTGTATAAATTGTTGTTTTAAAAAAACTTCAATGATTTTTTAGTTTTTCAAGCACATATGGAGTCGAATCACTGTAATATATACAGAATTTATTTTTTTTTTTTCAGAGTTGTTGTCACAACTTTTAGTTCATTAATGGACTGAGTCGACCAAGAATTTCTTGGTCGACTAAAAACCCTAAAAACAAGATATCTTATTCTACTGGCAAACAATAAAAGAAAGATTTGTGTGTAAAAGTTTCAGAATCACTCCTCGCTCTTTCAAATCCTTTGGAGCAACAGTACTTTTCACATGTGTAGATTTTGCAGCTTCAGAACAGCTTTTTCAATCACAAACGAGAAAACAACTGTCTCTCCCAGCTTTAAGAATGGAAAAGGGTTTCTTACCTCAAAGGTCCAGCAGTCGTTGCTGTAGTAAAGATACCTATGAGTATCTCGGCCCTTGGACAGCAGGTCAGATGATGGAAGTCCAACCGTGCAGATTATGAGGCAAAACTGTGGAAACAGCAAAACATATTTAGTATATTTGAATCAACAATAAAAGATTTGTAATAATAAGGGATGAGTACCGTTAAGGATTTATCGATATTCTTATCGATCCTTATACTGCTTATAGATCCGGTCTTTTAACAGTTCTCTTATCGATGCTTTTACTCATAAAAAACTATACATTAAATTGCTTTTGTTCTACTTATGATTGCATTTTTTTTGTTTGTTTTGTTTTCTAAACAAAGATTTTAGAATAAAACTTCCAAAAAGACAAAAACAAAATAACTACTAGCCCACTAAATGTATTTAGGTCATGTATTTATGTATTGATTCTTTTTTGCAGTGTTATTTTTACAGTGTAGTGAGCTTCACAGTCTGAATTGAAAAGGCTACTGCTTATTCCACAAGTGATCAGAGTTTGTGAAATGATGTGGCAGATTAGGCGTTATACCTGTGTATCATAGCCTACTTTCAAACGTCTCGTACACCAGGGGTTCCCAAACTTTTCAGCCCAGGACCCCCAAAATAACCATGCAATCAACTTGCGACCCCCAGAGCAAAAAATATATACTTTTGTATTAATTTTAAGTTACAAAACCATTTAAATTAGGCTTAATTGTGTTTTTTTTATAGTGTTTTGATTTATATAACCCCAATTCCTCCAAAAAACTGATTTAATGCCAAGTCATAATTGTAAAAATACATTTTGAAATCATCTCGCGACCCCCAGATTTTGCTTCGCGACCCCTCGAACTTTGGGAACCACTGTTGTACACGCAGCCTCGGGACCCATCCCTGGTAATAATAGCGTGATTCCTTACTGTTTCAAGATCGTCTTCTCCTGGGAACAGAGTGGATCCAGTGAACAACTCCATTATAATACAGCCGATGGACCACATGTCGATGGCCGGGTCATATGGAGCTCTCAGGAAAGCCTCTGGAGCTCTGCACACAAAAGGTTTGGTGTTAATCTCCTGCTTGTCCTTGCTCTTGTTGTATTTATGTCTTTAGTTGAATATATACCTGTGCGCCTTGGTCTGCACTCGGGAGAAGCGTTTTATCGCCGATACGTGTTTGGCCAAACCGAAGTCGATGATTTTGACTTGGAACGGTTTGGAGACGGTGTCGACCATCATGATGTTGTCGTGTTTGAGGTCTGCGTGCACGATGCCGAGGGTCTTCAGGAAGGAGAGAGCACTGCCCAGCTGCAAGACACAAAGATCTGGTTAGGAATTTAGGAGTTCTGTATCCACTGTAACTGTTTTTAGATATTTACAGCAAAATTGTATATTTCTATTAGCCCAGTCTTCGAGGAAAACATAGATAAACCATGAAATATCAAAAACATAGGCTTTTTTTATGTCAATATGTTACAGAAAGCCAAAGCGTAAAATAACCACAAATTTTGGTTCAAGACATTTTCTTTGGTTTTAAGTTTAGGTGTCAAGTGACTAAAGTGGGTACGTTTAAGACTGGGGCTTGGGGTAGGTTAAAATTAATAGATTTTACATTAGAAGTTTGATTCTAGAAAGTGTGTACATGTTTTAAACTTGTAAGTGCATTTAAAGCCCTTCTCATTCTAGCCTATTTTCCTTCACATGCCGGACTAAAATAATCTGAAATTCAAACTAGAAATGTTTCTGAACCGTTTGAAACACAAAGAATTGTCTGGAGTCTTTGTGGAGCGTAAACTTTGTAGTTTTATTTTCTGAGACTCAGAGGCTCTGATCAGAAGTGAGAAAAACACACAATTCTGCATTAATGTTTTTTGATAAATATAGAGGAATCATTTGTTTATTAACATGAGCGGGCACCTTGAATGCCAAAAGAGCCGCCACTCTTAGACATCAACAGTAACAAGTTGAACTAGCATCGTTGTCAGTTAACTGCAAGAGTTTATCAGTGTGTGAAAACAAAAGTTCTGCTGCTAAATCAACATTTGTTAATGAAATTCGATCCTAGGACCCTTAAAAGTTACATTCAGTGAAAAAACGTCTGTCAGACCAGTTCAGACCTGATCCAAACAGTTGCTCTTGTCCCGTTTTGTTGTTTTATTCAAAGAAGTTTCCCCAGCTAAGCAAATGGACAGTGGCTCTTTCTGCATGGAAAGTGGACTGTTAATCCCTCTAAAAGGACTAGTAAAGCTGCTGTTTACAGCTCAGACAATGACACGTTGGCATATTTTAGTTTTTGACAATTCCTCTGCAAAGCTGCAGCTGAGGTAAAAAATTAGTTTTAGGGAAATAAAATTACTTAAAAACGTAGACAGAGCCTGTGCAAAAGTCTGTTTCATCCCAGAGGTTGATTTGACTCTAAATAAGAGGGACGCAATGTTTCTTTATCTTTAGCATTTCCAGGTGCTTCAGTTTGTTTTTATCAGATGTGGACATGTCTCCTTAGAAATGTCGGTATGGGAAGTGGTTTGTGTATGTTTATCTGTTTACACAAATGTGATCAATACTTTTTTTATATACTGTATATACTGTATTATCATACCAATCCAGCTTGATCTGATGTTTGCGTGTGTTAAATGTCATACCTGGTGCACGATGGGTCGCAGGTGTTTGAGTTGGAGCGGCTCATTCTTCTTCAGAAAGTCAAAAAGACACATATCCAAGTGCTCGAATTCATGCACAAAGTGTCCATTGAAGTGAAAGCAACCAAACCACTGCACAATGTGACGACTGGCTCCTCCTTTTTCCATCAGCAGCTTGAGCAGATCAGCCTGTGGGACAGACAGAAGAGTGTTAGATACAACAGACAACATAAAACTAAACACAATATATCAAGCTTCCACTGTAACCAATTCTTTAAAACTGTCAAGGTAAGGATTTTGTTTGTCTGCCTCAGGAAAATATGACTTTTTTGTTGTGGCAAATAACAAAATACTTTTCATTCTATTTAATCAAAAGTAATGTTGCTGTGACTCATGTCTGAGACTAGATTAAAGCAGTGAATACTTCCAACAAATGTTAGCTCTCTATTCCTCACGTGAACAAATAAAACTATCCATTTATTCTATTCTCCTGGGACTCATTCATTCAACCATTCATTTATGTCCTTTATAATGTTGAATTGTTCAGAGATAACCTTTGCTGATATGTCATATGTTTGGCTGAGACTTTGGGAACTGCCCCTTTTCTTGTAGTCCAATATGGCCGACATAAAAAAAAAAAAAAAAAAAGTACATTTTATGGATAACCCGGATCACTCGAGATGGATCTGTGTTGAACTTTGATTTAAGTTCTTCCACAATCTCAATCTGGAACTTGACTCTCTGAAAGTGTTTGGGAAATGTGGGTTGTATAGTGAAATACTCTGATTGGGTGCAAGGCCTACCTTATTTGTGCTTCGCCAATCACATCAATGAATTGTAATGGTGTATCCAATATCTGCGTGTGATAGAACAACTGTCACACACACTGCTCAAAGTGATGCATTTAAATAGACTCTTTAGTGGAAAACACAAAGTTTACTAAATTACAACTATAAAAAGTTAGCTACCCCAACTTGAACTTTTTGTGCCTTTCTCTGCAGATTGATAAAGTGTTTATTGGAACATTCCAAGCTCAGCTTCTCAAAAAGTAAGCAACAACTCCACCAAAAAAGTGACAATGTTACATTGTCACAAATAGCTTGATCAGGCCATATTTTAAAGGCGTACTGTTATGTAAAATGTAGCATTCAAAGATTTTAACCTTGTTATAATGGCCTCCCTTCAACATTAGTTTACTCAAAGTTATGCTTGAATTGATTCATGCATGTTTGAGTAATCTTGCATTGTTCTTCAGCTGGAGCTCAACTGCTCAGAAAATCCCAATTCTCACCTACCACCTATCCCCTATGATGACTCACAATCTAGACAGTGTAACCTACCTCTTCTGCTGGGTCGTCGTACACGCTGTTGTTCTTTATCATTTTCAGGGCCACTCTCTGGTCGGTGGACGACTTGTGGCACAGGGAGACCACCCCAAAGGAGCCGGAGCCCAGAATCTGCTCCACCCTATAGCGCTCCGTGCTGGAGACGATGGTGTTGCCAACAGCAACCGGGCCTTCGCGCAGATATGGTTCGTACGAGGAATCCTGAGGAAAGAAAGAGTGTTAATCTTTGCACTATGGATAGTTTGTGTTACATAATGTTGCATCTTTTCATCTAAATAAACAGAGGAATTTGTCTTATAAATTATAAGGCAGGGCTGGGAAAATACTTTTTTCTCTTGGGCCATATTCAAAACCAGACAAGTGGTGGAGGGCCGAACTGCGGTCATCAGTGTAACAAAGGATCATTTTTGCAAGCACACTTTTGTAAAACAATGGCTTTTTAAAATGGGTGTTGTCCTTTGGTCATTTAGTTGATTAATAAGTCTATGGAGTCTTAGTGACTAAACCAGAAACTAGTCGACTAAATTATTTTATTAGGGATTTATTTGAGACCAAGCATTGAAATAAATACACAGTTTGCTTTTCATTTCCATAGTGTTTTTTAGTTGTTGTTTTTTTCAAGCACAGATTGGGTCAAATTACTCACATTTAAAGCTTTCAGTTTACAAGTTTCCTTGTAGATTATTCCCATTAAAAAACGAATGATCTCCTCTTTTCAAACAGAAACAAGAACATTTTCTGCAAAAATGCAAGTTTTGTTTGAGAGAGAGAGAGAAAGAGAGAGAGACAAAACTTTAAGACAGAAACTGTACTTGCATGTACAGTACTTTACAGTGCACATACCAAACTTTAGTCTTGGACTAAACCAGATTTGAAGTGTTTCACAAAAGGATTGTTAATATTACATTTTAATCCTGAGATATTGAAGTTTTAACCCACGTAGCAGTCGTGTGTCAGCCAAATCTGGCTTTCATCCGGCACTGCTGGCTGAATGACGACTCGATTGTCAGATACTACGCCGCTTTCGAACTGTACACATGACAACGTGTGCCTGTAATCGTTGGTCAAACCGCTAGTGGGCCAGTAGAGTGAACGCAGCGCTTGGCTCTCAAACATCACAACGAGTGTGGCTCACGTACTTGATTATCGCCGCCCGCCCGGTTGTCGTTGGTAACTACTGGCAACACGCATTTTTCCTTACGTTGTTTACGTCTACGTTCATTTACGTCGAACATCTCGATTTGCAGCTGCAACCGCGGGTTACCCACTGGATCGCTCCTAAAGTGGTAAGTGTGCAAATATAACGTTAAATATCTTCTGTAAGCAAATATATTGCAAATCAAATGTATTTATTAAAAGATCTTATTTGCTTTGCTCTAATAATGAACGTTAACTGTTTTGTTGTTAATGGCAACGTTAAAACAAAACAGGCATCATAAGGTAGTGTGTTAAAGTTAGTTTTGTGTGTCCAAGGTTGAAAGATAGCGTTGGCAACAAACAAACACACTTTAATATTATTATAATGTTGACAATCAGTTGTAAACAAAACGTTTCCATTTTGCTTGTTCCCAGCAGAAACTGCATGCTACCATGGTAACGGTACTTCCTAGTGATAATTTCCGGGTCAATTGAAAATAGGCCTGCTTTCTAGTTTGCAGTGACAGGCATTAAAATAACTCTTCTAGTTGAAATAATAATTTCAAACCCATTCAATTGTCCCTAAAAAACTAGACCACTGTATGATAAAGTTACAGATTTAAAGAGAAATCATTCAAATTAATTCAAATGTAACACAATTGACACTGATATGCAAAATATGAATTGAGTGAAAATTGCGGAGATGATTCAGCCTGGCAATAAGCAATTATTAGTCTTCCAGGCTGAATATTTGCTGATTGCTTAGCTCCAATTTTCCAAACAAGCTTGTTTTCATCTATTCTGGCTTTATTCATGAGGTTTACAATAGTCTTGAATATAACAGAAGTAATTCCAGAATTCCTATCAACAATATTGTGAACACAATATCAATTTGACAATTGATACTTGGTAACACATTTTGATTTATGATTGCTCACGCCCCAAGATAGTTGTTTCAATTGTGTGCACTGTGAAACAATAATTTTAAGTTGAAACTAATGTGTGTTTATTAAATCATTTCAGATCAATCAACTGATGTGATGTGAAAGACACCGTTTGGAGGCTGCTGAGAGGACTGATGGACCACAGTCAAGCCACACGTACAAACTGGAGAAAGCTGAATGAAAAAGCAAGATTCTCCACTTTGCATCTTAAAAATGCTATTATCGGTAATTAACTTTGTAAATTATGTCATGTGAGCTTCACAAATGTAAAGACGACGAAAACCACCATTCATTCTTCACCTTTACAATGTGTTTGGGTTCAGATAACCAAAGTGGAAACTATGTGAATGTCTTCAAAAAGACTGTTATATCATGTTATAAAAAATTGATTTGTTATTTGTGTAGGCTAACTGTGTACTGATACAACTGGTATGATATACACATTTTTTTTTTGTTTACTAAAATGCAATGAACATTTCTAATTTTACTAAACATGTCTCGCTGTTCTGCAGGTATGACATTTGTAGAGATTAACAATAAATCAAACAAGGGCAAAAAACATAAACTGTGTCAAAAAGCCACCTAAGTTTATTCAGAAACATAGACTTACTATAAGTGAACACTGAAGGAACTTTAAAGATATCATTATATATTATTACATTAGTTGTCATAATTTAAACTGAATTTTATTAACTGCACAGCCATATGTGAAGAAGTACATAGAGGGGAGCAAGTACAGTATATAAAGAAAACAGGATTTTTCTGAGCACTCAAACTTTAGCTGCAGAATCTGTGATGAAGTATGACATATTTGTAGCTTAAGGACATTTGTTAGAATAGAAAAGATGAAAAAACTTCTTAATTTGATGTATAAACTGGCCTTTAAAAAACCTTGCCACATAAAAAGTGTGCCTCTGCTACACTAAGTGATTGTAGCTGACGCAGAAAATAGTTTTTGTTTAAGAAATAATATTGTATTTTATTTGGTAAAAATGTAAGCCTTCAAGTTAGTGTTTTGCCGCTGACCTCTACTGGTAGAGGAAGGTAATAACACCTGCATGCGCAGTTCACGTGCGCTGTGCCCAGACATGTTCGTCCGGTGAGAGAAAGCGAGGAGAACAGACGCGTGGACACAGAAATATCTGCAGAAAAAGACTGGAATACACGGCGAATACGGACTAACCACTCCTGAATGTAGGGTCAGAAGGCGCAAACGGAATTTATATTTTGATTTATTGTATTTTTGAGTTGTTTTTGTGTTTATTTTATTGAAAATATATATTTGTCTTTTTTTAGTTTTTCACGGTGGTTTGTTGGTGTTGTCCAATGAAGAAAAAATACACCTTGTGAAATAAATATGCTAATTTAACATCAGTCGGAGCGTGGCTCTCTAATTCTCACTGAAAACCTTGGGAGCAGTGATTTTAAGACTTTTTTTTTTTTTTTTTTTTCAGTTTTTTTTTTTTACTAGGTTCAGTGAGAAAGAACTGTGTTACAATAACAGCTTGTGATGTGGAAAAGTAAAGTTACATTTAGCAAACGACCGGGAAGAAGAAGAAGACCATTGAGAAATAATAATTCATAAAGTTTTAATATGTTTGTTTTTGTTGTTGTGCAAAAATTACTTTTATTATCATGCAAAAAAGGTGAATTGGTCTTGTCCCTAACTAGAGGATTTGTGTGACAGCCTTTTTTTCTGTTACCAAGTCTAATTTCTGGTGATAAGTTAAATATTGTTCATTTTTTATATGTTTTGTCTTAACCTTCTGACACATTAAATATTGTAAATTATTTTTTAATAATAAACTTTGTCTATGCTTTTATTGTTTAGTTGTTGTTGGTACGAGTACCCATGGGAAACACAGTAGCATCAATGAACCAGATCCGGGGTAGATCCAGATTTGCTTTTTATTAGATTTAAAGTAGCCTATATGAACCGGATCTGGGCTAGAATTTTCACTCGATGCGCAGGGTAATAACCACCTCTGCGCCACCAGATCACATTTCTTTTCACTCGACTCGCAGTGTGTTAACCAGATGCGAATTAGTATACTGTTTAAGTGACGTAATTATTTTGAGTCGATGCGCGGTGTATGAACCGCTCTCGAATTAGTTAGAGACAGTTGTCAGAAAGTGTCGAGCGCCTGTGTGTTGCCCAGATGCGTGCCGAGGAACCGGGCGTATAGTCAGCCGGATGAAACGTCGTATGTGGGTCGTCAACGAGCCAGATAAACTTTGCTACGTGGGAAGGCTACAATGTAAAAATAATGGGAAGTTTAACTTAAAAATCTAGACAGTTTGTGCCTTAAAGTTTGTACTTGTGTATGTGAGTTATCTTTTATACTTCTTTTCTTTTTCTCCTCCCCCATTCCCTCTTCTCTCTTTTCTTCTATCTCACTCTCTGTCCATCTTTCCCTTTCTATTCTCTTCCTCTCTCTTCATGACTCTTCTCTCTCTCCTATCTCCTGCTCTCTTTCTTCTCTCTTGCTTTCTCTCTTCATTATTCCCTTTCTCCTATCTTGCTTTCTTCCTCTCTCTCTCTCTCTCTCTCTCTCTTAAAACATAAAAGTCTAAGTATAAAGTCTTTGACATCAACACAAACAGTCCTGTCTTACAGTGTACATATACATATATAATACAGTATATATGCTCCCCTGCAGTGTGTTGCCTTAATAACACAGACATGAGGGTGTATCTGAGAATATTAGCTGATTAAATCTTTAATTTTCTCTTAATGAAGTCATATTAAACAGTTTCAAAATAAAACAGCCCATCTCCACCACACAAACATCCAAACACGTCAATGTAATGAAAGAAACTCCTCCAACCCGTCGAGTGAACGGGTCGTGTTTTCAAAACTCACTGCCCATTCCAGTTCATTTTATGATTTATTTGTGTCGAAACACTTACTAAAACTAAAAATGTCCTTAAACCAGTCGTACCTATCGTACTTTTGAAGAAAACCCACTTTTTTGTGCCAAATGTTACAAACCCCTTCCACGCAACAAACGTGACTCAGAGACTTTTGGTACGAGATTGTGCAAAAACCAACCTACCATGTCGAAGAGCAGGTCAGAACGCTACTTTGGACCAACTTTGACCGAGTTTGGACCAAAAGTGTCGAAGTAATGAACGAAAAACGATCTCTGTCAGCTTAACTAATGTGTGTCTGTCCGAGCGAAGTTTGCAACTGAGGATGTAGAATGTGAGTGACATCACATTACATCACAATTGCCCCGTTTACATGACGGTTTTAATTCCGAATAAAGATAATTTAATTCTGAATTAAAATTAATTCCGCTTTAAAAAGTCCATGTAAACAGTTAATTCCTGATAAAAAGTTTATTCGGATTTAAACTTAATTCCAAATAAAGTGGGTGGTTTATTCCGCTTTTAAATCCGAATAATTTTATTCCTTTCTCATGTAACCGTTTTATTCGGAATAAAAACAATTCCGTTCACACTGCGCCATAGGCGTAGCCACGGGTGTGCCAGGGTGTGCCAGTGCCGACCAAATCTAGGGCTGGCACAGCCAAAAAATATCTGTGTTTTTTTTTTTTTAATAAAAACCGTATTCACACACGCATATATTCACCACTGGGATAACCTACTTTCTGTCCGTGTTGCCTCCAGTCCTCGTCTCTCTTTTCTGATGTCCGCTAGTTTACGAAACTCCAATTACGCACGCAAGACGGCAGCCGCATGTGAGACGAGGGAAAGGAGAGGCAGTCAGGGAGCTCAGACCCGGCTGTACTACAGGCATGTGGCTGTAGACGTGTGCAGAGGCAACAGGGAGCACAGACCCGGCCGTACTACTGGCTGTACTACAGGCCCGTGCGCTTTCCACACGTAGGTCTAGACGTGTGGAGAGTGCACGGTGATGAGAGGAGCACCAGCCCCAGCCGCCAAGTGACAGACATCTGCACATTGGTCTGATCCTTAACAGCAAATAGCGGGAAATCAAACACTCTGGGTACTTTGGTAACCCCAAAAAGATGTTCTACGTCTCATAAGCAGTTAGCCAGTCTTTATTTCGCGTCAATATGACAAATATTCACAAAGTTACGAGCATAAACAGCAGATGAACTCATACGTCTCTTAATTACGTAATTTACCGCGACGTATTTACCGCGGCGAAATACGGCGCATTTCTCCAGACTTTGAAGTTGGATTGTGCCTTTTTAAAACACACAAAGCATGAGGTTATCTGTTCTGAACAAAATTTCAGACGTTAAAGCTTAGTATTTCTGTGAATGTCAACAGGTTGAGTGTGAGGATGCAGCTCCTCGTGTCTGTCTGGTGCGCACTGGAAAGAGCTCTTTCTAGAGAGCAGGGGCGGAGCTCAGGAGAAAGAGCTGGGGGACACAAAGGGCTAGAGCCCCACTGAGAAATACACTAAAAATAACATAGAAATGCACAAAAACTCAATTGAATCTTGGTGAGAAGTGTAAACACACAGTACAGACCAAAAGTTTGGACACACTTTCTCATTCAAAGAGTCTTCTTTATTTTGAACATTGTAGATTTACACTGAAGATATCCAAACCATGAATGACCTGGAAGGAGAGTGATGGTGTGTTGCGCCAGATGAGCTGGCCTCCACAGTCACCAGACCTGACATTTCAGGTGACGACCTCTTGAAGCTCATCAAGAGAATGCCAAGTGTGTGCAAAGCAGGAATCAAAGCAATAGAACCTAGAATATGACATATTTTCAGTTGTTTCACACTTTTTGGCTGTACTATACTTCCACATGTGTTAATTCATAGTTTGGATGCTTCAGTGTGAATCTACAATGTTCATAGTCATGAAAATAAAGGAGACTCTTTGAATGAGAAGGTGTGTCCAAACTTTTGGTCTGTACTGTATGATGGGACAAAATAATTGAACTCTGTAAATTAACTCCTATTTATTGTCTTACAAACCAACCACCAGGGTGCACCAAATGTAATCTTGCTGACCTGCTGACAGTTTAATAATAAGACTATTCACTTCAGGTTATCTGAATCAATAAAAACAAGTCTAAAACTCACCAAATTACAGGAATTACACCTGTTTTTTCCAAAATTTTCTTGGGGGAGGGCCCCCAAACCCCCAGACTACAGTGGCCATTTATGCTCAAACTTTGTATCAATGCTTTGCAATACTACTCATAGTTTACGATCTATATTAGAAAAGAATTCAACAATTTGAGCCAGAATATCTATAATCTGGATTTTATGTGGAGAAAAAAAAAACAACAACAAGATAAAACATTACCAATATGGATCAGTTTTTTGGGCACACCTACATTTTTGGAGGCACACCCAAAATCTAATTTCTGGCTACGCCACTGCACTGCGCATGCTCGCACGTTGTCTTTCTGACGGCGATGACGCAATGCAAGATGGCGGCACGGACACGAAACTTTTTTGTTTTGTATTTAAATGCGCTACAGTAGCTACAAATAATGAAAAGAGTGGGTGGGAGAAAACACGAAACACTCACCTTTTCGCAGAGGCAGCGGAAAGTTTTGAACAAGGAGTGTACATCATGTACGCGGAGAGAGACGCTGCGCTGATCCCAAACAAGTGGAAACTGGAACTACTTTTCCTTCGCTCACAGAACATGACGTGGCGCGGATGATGTGATTCTCCAGCTGCTGCTTAAATACTTTCATCGGAACAACTCCAAAAAAAGTTAGTACCATTGCGTCCGTGGCGTTACAACAATCCCAGGTGAAAAAAAAGCCAAAAGCTGGTGTCCCGTATCTATCGGACGTTTGTTTTTCCGGTAGACGTAATGACGTATGTGCGTTCCCTTTCCTCTCTCTCTCTAACCCAGACGTTAAGCGGAATAAGATAAAGCCGATTTAGCGTGTTTAACATGTAAACCTTTATTCGGAATTATTATTTCCATGTAAACTTGAAGGAAAATATTTTAATTCCGAATTAATTAATTCGGAATAATTAATTCGGAATTAAGAAACATCATGTAAACGTGGCCATTCAGTAAGCAGCGGTTACCACGGGAGCCATTTCAAACCCACCATGTCAGGTTGGCAGAACGTACATGAGCAAAAACCAGATAAAAACAGTCAACAAAACAGTCGTGGAACAAACCAACAACCATAAACACCATTTTTATTATTCTGTATCTGTTTAAACTGTTATTGATCCATGTTACCGTCACATTTCCGCACAAGACACACCTAAAGTCGTGTTTCGCTTCATTCAAACTTGTTTAAAGGAGACCTGTTGTAATGTTTCTGTACGTTCAGGAAGAAACTACGGCATATGCAGCTCAATAATTCACATTTTGTTCATTGTAAAACACAAAAATGATCTAAAACGGCTTAGAAATACTGTACAAGCAGGTTTACTCTGAATCGTCACTGTAAAATGTAACTTTAATAAGCAGTTAAATTCATATTTTCAATAGTTGTGGCTAGATTTACTATTTTGAATCATAGACATGTAATAAGCAGACGCGCAGTTCGACTCTGATGCTATCGAACACTTAGCATCTGAGCTAGTCTGGATTATTCTCCTGTTTGTTTCCCTATATCCGTTAGCATTAGCTCGCAAAACACGCAAGTTTTAAAAGATGTGGAGAGTGTCAGCTGGTACAAACCTACGGACCACATTCAGAGCCTGTTTTGTCATAGGTTTAAAATTGTGTGTAAAACTGCCGATCTAGTGCATCATTTAAGACTCTAATCCAATCCACATTTTACAAACAGTTGTTTCCAAAGTGCGGCACTTAAAGGGACTGTACCTGATTTTTGCATTCTTAAAATGTAATTGTAATTGTAATGTAATTCATTTTAAGCTTTCTACTTCAGTCTACATGATTTGTTTACTTTGCTAATGCATTCTGAGTTTCAGAAATGTGCATCATGATGTGTTTTAATGTTTTTTCACAGCGGTTAGCGGCGAGGTGAGTCACTATGCTAACAATAGTTAGCCATAATGCTAAAAACAACAACAGAAAAGGTTGGCCACAAACAGGATTTTATTAGACATAGACAGGACTTTTCGAACTAATTTCCACCTGAATAGATACATTAACAAGATATTAGTGCTAGGGGGAAACTGTTTTTAAGTTAGCTTGTTTTAAAAAAATCGAGTGTAGTCCCTTTAAGACCCACTTTTATTCTTTGGCTTTTAACTCCGTGTGAGTTGTGTGGTCCTCTGTTGTCTTTTATTGTTTTATTATTTTGTTGTTTTTATTTCATTTTATAGTTTTTATTTTTGGGATTTATTTGTGTGTATGTTTAGTCTTTTTTTTTTTTTTATAGTTGTTTCATACTCGATTTTTTTATAGCAAGCTAACTTAAAAACAGTTTCCCCCTAGCACTAATATCTTGTTAATGTATCTATTCAGGTGGAAATTAGTTCGAAAAGTCCTGTCTATGTCTAATAAAATCCTGTTTGTGGCCAACTTCTTCTGTTGTTGTTTTTAGCATTATGGCTAACTATTGTTAGCATAGTGACTCACCTCGCCGCTAACAGCTGTGAAAAAACATTAAAACACATCATGATGCACATTTCTGAAACTCAGAATGCATTAGCTAAGTAAACAAATCATGTAGACTGAAGTAGAAAGCTTAAAATGAATTATTTCTGTTTGTTTACAGTGAAAACAGCAGAAAAATGACATAAACATCACCAAACAAAAGTTGTTCATTTCTCTGTGGAGGAGAGTGTTTGTAACGCCTTTTCTGCCTCTGAATGCATCCGTTTGAGAAGCATAATCTCACATCGCCTGTGTTGTTTAATAAAGCTTCATAAGACACAAATCAGTCTGTTTTGCTGAAATCACTTATTTTAACTGGTTATCATCACTTCTATCGGTTTGTGTTGTAGCAACAGAGCCGAGCTGCTGATTGTGTGTCTACTAATTTATTTTGGGGTTGTGTTTTGCCCTTCAGAGCCATCGTACATTAGCCCTGAACAGTTATTTTCAAAAGACATTACGCACAATGCTGGACTCTATATGCCCAAGCAAACATCCTGGTCAGAAAAGGCTGCTGTGCTGTAAAAACGAGTGTGTTCAGAACATACTGTGCACTTCTGTATGCAGCCTCACTCTGTCTTACAAGAAATATAATGACACACTCAGGTTCAAGACAGCGGTTCAGAAGAGAACTTGTTATATGTTTTTATTTATCAATTTTTAAGGTAATGTATGAATTTATGAAGAAAATGTACATATTTATTAACGCATCTTATATAATTGTTTATATGTGAATTATGTGTAGTACCCTTAACAGTATTATGACTGTTTGGGACCCCAGCTCTCTGCTCTCCCCTCCACCACTGCTCTCTCTTCAACACAGCCGATCAGCTTCATTCTCACACTGGATTTTGTAAACAGAAATACTAAAGACATTTTTTTTTTTTGTCACGATAAAAAGCCTCATGTTTTATGAGACTCCTACTACCACAGTAGTTTGTGTGAAGAAAGCTGCAGTCACAAGTTCATCAGCTTTTTGTGATCATAACTCAAAGAGTGTCCTATTGAGGTGAAATAAAAACTGGCTAACAGCTTGTACAGTAAGTGGTGGACAATGTTCCCTCTAAGCTGCGCGTGTGTGCAATTGCGCACTACTCCCTCGGTGTCAGCGCACAGAAAGTCTGGGTTGCGCACAAGGAAAATATCCAAACCAGAACAGCAATTGAACTCTCCATTCGACCATCGTTTTTTGTGCTTTGGCTTTAATATAGTCTAATCACCATAACAATTTATTTTGTACCTTGTTGCAATGTGAATAAGTTTTACAGCCGGCGTCGGCGTTTATGCAGGTCACTTGATTTGGCCCAAAAGCATGAATGAAAGTGCCTCCCTCTTCTACTGTTGCGCCCATTTTCTACCTCTCCTTCTCATCAACAGAGGTTTTGTCTGTTGCTGCTAGCGCTTTAAATACAGTGAGTTCTGCTGTACGGACAGCAGGACAAAGACGAGTCTGAGCTCTGTCTGCATTTTTAAACTATCCAAAAAGACCCAAGAATCGCAGAGATACGGCCCGTTAAAGACTTCAAACGAATAACACCTCATTGAATATGCGCGTGGAGAAAAAGTCTCGATCAGAGGCAAACTTTTACACACGTGTTTGTGATGTTTACTTTGGAAACATTGAAAACGAGATTGTTTTACTTTCCATTGTGTATTTAGTGCTCACCGAGCTGGTTTTAACCAGGACTATCCCAGAACTGGACCAGGTTTTCATCAGGACTGAAAATGTTAGTTACTTATGTAACTATAGTTCTATGATTAACTAAAGCTAAAACCATGAGTTTGGTTTTATACATTTCTGTTCAGCCTAAACAAAATTAAATAACATTCTGAGCCTAAAAAATATCTAAGCTGATGGTGACACACTGGTGATATTATTATGGAAAACTGAGTGTATTCATTTAACTGCAGATTTTTTTTTTATATATATATATATAATTTTGTTCTAAAATGATGAATCTCTAAGCCAAAATACCACAAACTGTGCCGAACTGTACACTCCACAAAATGAATATTTATGCGTTTGAAGTTGCTCACAGCCGTCCGAGGGGCTGCTCAGGGAGCTTGCCTGTTTGCTCAGACTCAAGAAAAATTAGAGGGAACATTGGTGGTGGGACATGCTTTTCATTTTTATTAAGCTGCAATTTGGCGCCTTCTTTGCCAGATGGCGCCCAAGGCAACTACCAAGTTCACCTGTGTCCAGGACCGGCCCTAGAAACATGCCTTATGCAGATCTTATGCATGTCTTGGAGTCAACAACAGCGGTGTAGTGTTACTCTGCTTGTCCCAGTGTATACAAACTTTATAAAACATGCAAAACTCTCAATTGATGCTTAAGAATTTTATGTTTATGCTATTTTGATTGTGTTCAGACTTAACAAAAAAAAAAAAAACATATTTTATATTTATGATCAAACCTTTATTCAGATGTACAGTGCAGACTGCAGACCGCTCACCTCAGGACAGAGGAGAGGCTTGAGGAGGATGCATCTCTGATGTATTTAGACCGTTTTGTGTCTCCGTGTTCTCTCATGTTGTTTAAAGTATTCAATGCATTAGTCTATAAAAACTGGAAAAAGTTGTCATATTGAGGCTTCGACAGTTACAAGTATAACTTCCTGTATTTCCTGCCTCAACATAATACCACTGAGAGAGTTTTATTATGAAAGAGTCAGACAGCGGCAGAGCACCAGAAGTTCCTGCTCTTCAGTCTTAGGCCATTAACAGTTCAGTGTTTTTGCTCAGATGCTGCGCATTGCCTTGGAGACATATTCACTTATGTGGTTCAAAGATGTGCGCTCACACGTGCACATGTGCTTCACGCTGAATGATCCCCGCAGCAGCAGTATCTAGTCTCTTTAGTAAACATTCAATAGACACAGTCTGACCCGCGTTAGGGAGCACGCGCGTCACACGCACGAGCGCACGTCCTGCTGTCTATTCCAAAAGTCGCAGCTTCTTCCTAAACCCAGATCACAGTGCAGACATGTCTTGTAGCACGCAAACCTATGCTTTTTGAAAAGGCATAAAACAGATGTATAATTGTTGTGGTTAAAGGAATGTGTTTGTTTGCTGTGAATTGTGTTATGTTAAGATCATGTAAATTGAATTGTATTGTGTAACGGGAAACTTCTGTAAATTGAAAAAGGGGCAGAAATGATAAGATTACTCTTCTTTCTTCTCCTTAAAAAAAGAAAAAAGAAAAAAAAAAAAGAAAACACGCCTGCATTAGGACACTTTTCCCCTTTTCACATCTGTTTAACAAGCTTTACAGCTGCACCAAAGCAGTAGTTCTGATAAAGTTAAAACATACAGTGTCTTTTCAATGACAGAGTGTTAAAGTGTTCTGCTGCAGCGTGTCTCCTCTGCTCCTCCCTCTGTCAGTCAAACTCACTCCTTATCAGCTCATGTTTATTTAAATCGCTCATTAGCACATCAGTTTATGTTGAGGCAGAAGTGTGAAGGGGGCGTGGTCAGTGATAAAAGAGCGCTTATGGAGGGTTGTATAAATCTGGATCATTTTTCACTCAGGTCAAATATCAAGTTTTTTTGTAGTAGCTTTTCCAAGTAGATTTTTACACACTCTTTTATAAATCAGACCTCTGGTCATGAACTATTTGATTGAAGAATGATCTAAGTTTTGAATTGTGCCAGCCTCTGTGACATGAGCAGAACTGATTCCATAACAAAGTCTCTTAGAACTAAATGTTCTGCTTTCTATTGTGGTGTACTGTAATATAGATCAAGCAATATATCAGGACTACGGCGACGTATTGCATTCATTTTAAATTAAAAACATCTCTGTTTCTGTTGTAACGAGAAAAGTTTCTGTTTTCATGTACAAAGTTTCTGTTTTTATGAGAAAAGTTTTCTGTTTTTATGTATAAAGTTCCTGACCCAGGTCCTGCATGAACACGAACACTCTAAGAGGATGATAAACGCTGATAGTCTGGTCCGGAGGAATGTGATTAAGTTCAGGAGAACGGTGTACGCTTAGGAGAAGGATTGGATAATGGGTAAGGTTAGGACAAAGTTTGGGTAAAGTCTAAGAATATAACAGCTCTAGCTTGTTTAGAAGCATTACCATTACCTTGTGTCACTACATGTCCTGGTCATGGATCTATTGTATTGTAATATCGGTCCTGCCTGGTGCATATCAGACGCATCCTCTTGCAACCATGGAGCAGACCTTATTGTCTTAGTTGATTTGGGAGAAAAAAGTCCAATGTAAAAAAAAATAAAAAAATAAATGGAATATCTCAGACATTTTCTCTAGAGCAAGTTTGAAGCTGAATAAGCAGATCTCCCATCACTTCTTTTCTTGACAAAACTTTCTCCGTTAAAACAGAAACTTTACTCATAAAAACAGGATTTGTTTTACTTGTAAAAACAGAAACAAGCAAGTACAAGACATCTCTAGTTTTGACTCAACTGTTCTGACATCTACAACATGTCAAATTCACTCATAAGGATTTTTTTTTTTTTTCTTAATGAGCAAAAGAACACTCACCTTCATTATCCTCTCATTGTGTGGCCTTATTGTTAACAGCGAGAATCTGGAAATTCTTCTTGCCCTAATTAAAATGCCAGTGTCGGGAAAAGCAGAAATTCAACATGCTAATCATACGTCTGACTTTAGTAGTGCAAATTCACCTTGAGGCATTGTGCATTTGGAAAACCTTCAGCAAAAAGAGTAATTAGAGTGCACTTGTTAGCACTTCTTCGGAGGTGGAGAATGGAAAGTTCACTTCAAAGGTTCTCTGATACTCCTAATGCGGATGTCTTTATGGGAAATTTACACTCAAGAAAAAAAGAAAAGCAACATATTAAATTAGGAAACGAGTCCATTTGTAAAAACGGGTTAGCATCATGATTTGAGTCCATAGTAAGCTGAAGACAGGTGAACAGATTTCTTGGTTTGGCTTGACTGATTGCAATAGAGAGTGCATTACTTACTATGCACACAAACTGACTGCTGGCACATCTCTGTGACTAGTTCCTGTCTATTCTGGTTTTGGGGTTGCTCTATTGTTTGGTTGTGTTATTGGACTCGAACAAGTCTCTCTTCTTTCACCATAAGTTTTTTTTTGTTTTTTTACCATTCTTTCTTTTTTAGACAGATAGGCTTGTCAAAATAGAGGTGAACCTGTCTCAACAGATTCAAAGATTAAAAATCTGCTCTAAACTTACTGTTAAGGAAATTTAATCTCTCTTTGACTGTAATCCTGTTTAGGAAAAACAACCAAGACTCAAAAGATTTAAATTAGGATAAGATTTACTTTGATGTCCTTCCTGATCTAAACCATAAACGTCTCCATCTCGATCTTGTCCCTTACAATGCCGTACAATGGCTTACATTGCCTATTCAACTTAACGCTCAGGTGCCAAATTGACCCTCCAATAATCTGATCCGTCCTCTAATTCACATTTTTTTGTTTGTAGATTTAATCCTGGGTTATTCCCTAGGAAAACGTGTCTAACTTAAAATGTCTTAATGTGTCAATAAGAGCTTAAAGGAGACAAGCTTTTTTGTTTTGTTCAAGAAAAAAAAATAAAGGACTGGCTACTTAGTAACCAAAAATGCACACACACATACACACAAGCACTTTAGTAATAGATCTACCTCATGTCCATTTAAGAGTTTTGCTGTTTTATATATATCCTTTATTTGTCCCACAATGGGGAAATTCCAGTGTTGCAACGCACATTTTAAGAACAGCAGGGAGAATAGGAAACATGCAATTCAAACAAGATAGTTTAAAGGAGACTTAAGTATATATAAAGTTACAATAGTTAAACTCTATAAAAACTCTCAAATAAATAACGAACCTAAACTAATCTGGTAGCACTTTAAAAGACCTCCACGGTACCTACCAGTCAAGTACCGTGTCAGTTACTAGTAACTAACAGTGACACTTACTAGTACTTACTCTGGTACTTACTGTGGTACTTACACTGGTACCTAGAGTGGTACTTTGAGTGGTACTTGTACCAGTAGTTACTGGTACATACCAGTGGTACTTACTCTGGTACTTACTGTGGTACTTACACTGGTACCTACAGTGGTACTTTGAGTGGTACTTGTACCAGCAGTTACTAGTACATACCACTGGTAGTTACTGGTACTTACTGTGGTACTTACACTGGTACCTACAGTGGTACTTTGAGTGGTACTTGTACCAGCAGTTACTAGTACATACCACTGGTAGTTACTGGTACTTACTGTGGTACTTACTGAGGTACTTACACTGGTACCTACAGTGGTACTTGTACCACCAGTATTGGCATGCTGGTATGGTCGGGGCCATACCAGCATGCCAAAGCCTGATCCCGTCAGATCTCAGAAGCTAAGCAGGGTTGGGCTTGGGCAGTACTCGGATGGGAGACCACAGAAGAACCTCAGGTGCCACAGTGGGGCAACTTCAGTGGTACTTACTACAGTAGTTGACAGTCAACTACTGTACTAAGTACCACTGAAGTACCAGTATGTGTCACTTTAGAACAGGTCCCGTTGTTACTAGTACTTAACTGTCAACTACTGTAGTAAGTACCACTGAAGTACCAGTATGTGTCACTTTAGAACAGGTCCCGTTGTTACTAGTATTTGACAGTCAACTACTGTAGTAAGTACCACTCAAGTACCAGTATGTGTCACTTTAGAACAGGTCCCGTTGTTACTAGTACTTAACTGTCAACTACTGTAGTAAGTACCACTCAAGTACCAGTATGTGTCACTTTAGAACAGGTCCCGTTGTTACTAGTAGTTGACTGTCAACTACTGTAATAAGTACCATTGTAGTACCACTATTTACCATTATGTAGCATGGTGTTTATCAATAAATGTTGGAATTAACCTAAGATTGTTGTAAATTGTTTTCTGTTGTTTTGTTTACTGAAACAAATAATTACTTTGGTATTTGTCAATACCCAATATTGTTGTGACACAAATAAAGACATTGGTGCTTTTTTAACATTTGCATTTTATTGTTATTCATAATTTATAAGCTCTACTTTTTTAATTTAGTACCAATAATACTACCACTGAAACATATGTGTGTGCCACAAATTATTAAAAGTGGTAAGTGTACTAATAGTTACCACTGTAAGTACCAGTCACTGCTGACACAAGTACCACCTTAAGTACCAATGTAAGCACTACAGTAAGTACCACAGTAAGTACCAGTAACTATCAGTGTTATGTACCAGTAACTGGCTGTACAAGTACTACTCAAAGTACCACTGTAGGTACCAGTGTATGTACCACAGTAAGTACCAGTAACTACCAGTGGTATGTACCAGTAACTGCTGGTACAAGTACCACTCAAAGTACCACTGTAGGTACCAGTGTATGTACCACAGTAAGTACCAGTAACTACCAGTGGTATGTACCAGTAACTGCTGGTACAAGTACCACTCAAAGTACCGCTGTAGGTACCAGTGTAAGTACCAGTGTATGTACCACAGTAAGTACCAGTAACTACCAGTGGTATGTACCAGTAACTGCTGGTACAAGTACCACTCAAAGTACCACTCTAGGTACCAGTGTAAGTACCACAGTAAGAAACAGAGTAAGTACTAGTAAGTGTCTATGTTAGTTACTAGTAACTGACACGGTACTTAACTGGTAGGTACCGTGGAGGTCTTTTAAAGTGCTACCACTAATCTTGTTAAGACAGTTAAAAGATGATCAAATAAAGATAAAAATTACCTAATTTTTAGTTATTCACTCACTATCCAATTTAAAATGGTCCCTTTTTACAGTGTACAACTTAAACTTTACTTGGTCCTCTTTCAGTCCTCGTGTAATTCTGCTTTAGACCTTGTTTAATCCTGGTTTAACGCTGACATACTCCCAATTCAGATTTTGTTATTGCTAGTTCTTAATTGTGGTTTAACGCTGATTTGGACATTTTGTAGAGCAATAAAAACAGACTGCAGCAGTAGTTATTCTCACTTTAGAAACAAATGGAATCCACTGACTATCTGGCACAACCTCGTATCAAACGCAGTGACGTATTGTGCCACTACTCGACCCAGAAGCCATGGAAAATCTGAGGTGCAGGAGTGAACTTACCGCTGAGTAGAGTGAATGAGGAATTATTCTAGAGTGGAGGAAAACTGGCCTGGTCATATAATCAGTGTGAGCTTTGTTCTTTGTAAGAGAGTTTTTCTTGTATTTTTTTCTATCCAGTCTAAAGGTCACGAATAATGTAGAGCTGCAAGTATATACAGTACAGTACCTGCCTTTCATTAGACTTTAAAACTACAAACTGTCTAGGCTGAAATAATGTCTAATGGGCACAGCACGATTCTGACTTTGTACAGAAAACCTTGAATAGCTTCACTGAAAAACTTGTGCTGTGCTTAAAGAAAATACAGGACACCATCTGCTGTTACTGAATGCTTCTTTTATTTGATTTTATTATAATGCTGAAGGTGCATTGTGTAACTTTGAGAGGGTTAAAAGGGAAGTACACACTTTACTAGAAATAGAAAGTAGAAAACATACTTTGGAGCAGAGCCGGATCTAACCTTTTGGGGGTCCTAAGTAAAAATCAGCTTCGGGGACCCAACAGTGTTTTCTACAAACATTAGTCAGTCAAAGGAGCTAATTAAATTGACTTTTGTCATTATAATTCATAATATATATACAAAGCAACAGACAACAATCTGCTAAATGTTTTTTTTTTTTTTTTTTTTTTTTTCTCACAATAAAAAGATAATGGTAGATTCTGCCCCAGAAATTTTTGAATTAAACAGTTGTGCTTTCCCTAAATCTGGAGGTTATTTTGGACCAACATATTTTTTTTACAAAAGTCACTTTATGTCTAATTTCATGCATATCTTTACAGTTAATATATGATTGCACTTTTCCTCATGTTTAACGTGGTGTCAGTGTTTCCAAATGGGGCCCCAGCCCTGTCCCTCTCCCTGTGAGCTCCGCCTCTGTTCCCTCTAAACGCTGACGCTGGAACAGCTGATCAGTTGTATCATCGTGTTGGTCTTTTCTGACGGAAAGACTAAAATCTGAATCTTTTTTAATAAACACTCTAGAGCTTTACGTGGCTTTTGAAATACTTCAACAGAAATGTGCAGAAATCCACCATATTTCGTCATGGTAATTTTTATGATTAAATTTGCATAAATAATAATTCATCAGCTACAGTATTTGTGTCCATAGTTCAGCAAGATACTTGTCCTATTGATGCAATTATTGAACTGTCCAAACAGTTCTCAGAGTCTTTGATTTTGTGCTGAGAAGGATCAGAGAATTATATTTCTACTTCTGTTTCTCTTAAGGCGAGTTTCCCCATCGAGAGAAGAGAAGAGATTAACACCTCAGGATCAGCTTCTGATCAACAATCGTAGGATTACAAGAAAATCAAACTTGTTTGAAATCCTGGGCACTCCTCGTGGGAACATCGTACTGTAGAAGCAGTGCCGCGTATCTCTCACACTGCCCATGATCAAACAGGGTTTCCTGTTAAACACGAGGCATCTGCACTTCCGGATTCTTCTTCTCTTCAATCTATGTCAAAAGATGTTCTTAATACAGGAGTCTAACGTGCCATGGATCGACGTACAGTGTGATCATATAAGACCATCCGGTCGTGTAGTGTGAGGACATGAATCATGAGCTGATCACTTTTGACTCTTTAGATTCACTCGTACAGTCTGAGCAGGCGCTGCATTTCCACAACTAAAAACATCACACAATGTTTGCCCAGTATTACACACAGCACAGGGGAAGCGTCTTTTTCACAAGAACAGAAGAGGAGGGCTGATTACTTTTGAGCAGAGCCGAACCTTCCTAAATGCAGACTGCGCAAGTTGCGTAGCTTAAAGCTGATAGAGTTGGTCAAACAGATTAGATGGACTAACATAAAGTAGAAAAAACTATCAGCACTCAGAAGGAGGCAGGACCCTATACGCAGTCTGCATAAAGGAAGGTCCAGGACATTCTGAATAGAAATAGAAACTATTTATTCTATAATGTAAAAACACACAGCTAAAGGAACCATTTTTAATAGATATTTTAAATGCAAAATTTTCAAAGCGTAGTTTTTAACCCGTCAACTAGACTATCTGTTAAGACACTTACAACGATAAACAAGTGGGCCAATCTAAGAGCCATAAACATGTGTGTGGTCTCATCTGTCTAGAAAGCAGACACAGTCCTTGCTACACAACTGGGCAATACATGGCATTTCAATATCCATAAGGTCAGTGACATATCTGTAAAACGTAATAAACTGATATTGTATTTTGTTAATAGAAAGGGAATTGATTATATGTGCGTGTATTTCACCAGTCACAGTAAATCGTTATGGATTAGCCTGTAAAGGTATAGTAAATGTAATTACCTGCAATGCTCCAAGACTGTCTCCAGCTTCTTTAGTGTGTCCTGTTCTTCCATGCTTATCGTGGGATGCATAGCTCTTTTTTTTTTTTTTTTGTATGTGTCTTATGTTTTGGTTTTTGCTGGATTATGTTTGAAATGGTGACAAAGGTTAGGTTCACATACGTTTCAGACATTATCACTGAAAAGTTGTGCTAACAAGCTAGTGCACATTAGCATGTTCTGTTTCCGGTCCAGAGTAAAGTCAGTTATTTTGAGAAACCCAAAGAGTGCACATTTTATTTCAAGGCTTCATCTTTTTTGTTTTAACATATATATAGTTTAGTTTCTTACAGACAAGAAACAAAGCATTCATTCATTCATTTTCTACCGCTTAATCCCGTTAGGGGTCGCGGGTGACTGGAGCCTATCCCAGTGACTTTGGGCCGTAGGCGGCTAACACCCTGGACAGTGGCCGACTTGCCGCAGGGTTACGAGAAACAAAGCAATACAATACAAAACAAGACATACATCAACATATATATAAAAAAACAAATATATACTGTATATAAAGAAATAACAAAAATAAATGATAATATACAAAAAAATTATTAGTTAGTGACATGTAAAATGTGCCGCAGTGTCCAGTGATGTTATAATAACTTGAATAAACAATAGAAAACTCAAGATGGATTGCTTCACACTTTTTGCCTTTTTTTTTTTTTTTTCTTTTTTTTTTTTTTTGCAGTCAACATTCGAACAGATTTCCATCAATGTTTGGTGGACTTTATGTCTGGTTTGATTTGTGCAGAATGGATAAAAGGACCTGGATGACAGTTGTGCAGGTTCAGATGAAACTTTACAGAGGTGAGTGAAAGATTCTCCACCGTGATTGATCTGATGCTCTGCTGCAGTAGTTGTGATAATCGTGGTTACTAAACAGGCAGTGTATGATTACGTTTAGCTTCGTCTTTTGTCTGGCTCAGGGGGAGTTGGTGCGTTGAGTTTACAGGACGGTGCAGGGGCTTTAGGAAGCTTTAGGACACGCAGGTGCTGACTTTAGGATGCCTTCCCCTCCACTGACAGTTTTCTCTTTCTTTTACCGCTCTTCCTGCTTTGACTTGTTGAGTTTTGTGACGTAAATGTCGGATGGCGGCGACGTAAGCGTTCTGACTGCATTGGAAAAGATTAGATTTATTCCCACATTTGAAAAAAAAAATCGAAGTTGTGCTGCTCATACTGCCAAGAAAAAATCAGATACAGGTCAAATATGGGCAAAAAAACATAATTGATCTGCAGTTTGAACTTCCAGGATTGGACTGATGTGCCACGATAAAGGCTGATCTGAAGGAGAATTGTAATAGCGTGGTGAATGCTGTGACAATATGCAGAGATCATGTTACGGGCACTATCAGAAGTCAACGAGCTGATTTTATGTCAGTGTTCTATTGTCTTATGCATGAAGCGCTCAGCACACACAAGTGCTTTTCTTCTCTTTTTATGAGGTATAACACACGTGACTTTTACATTCTCTGTAAAAGTAATGACCTATTATCTCAAGGTAATTATGGTCACTAATTACCTTACGTCGGCTGCACAAGAGAAGTTTAAGATTTAACAGTTTTATTCTGCTATTTAGTCCAAGAAAGGCATCCTAACAAAAACATGGTTTTATACAAATTCATTTTTAGTTCAGACGTGGCACTAAAACATTTACTCTGAGTGGGCTTGTACCACCACAAAATGATTTTTTTTTTTGCCCAAGCTGTATTTGTGTATATAGCTGTATTTATTTACTTATTTATTTTTGACAATACGGTATTGAACATTTTTTCTTCCCAATAAGTATCCTCTAAAGCAGGGGTCACCAACTCGTCGATCGCAATCCACTAGTCAATCTTTGAGGCAGTTGGTGTAGATCCCAAAAGCCCTGCCTGTTTATACACACTTTAACAGCAAACTACACGCAAACTACAAGCAAATTACACACGCAAAGTCTACAGTCGAACTACGAAATACAAGCGCAAGATGCGGTATGAGGACTTCTCCGCTGTCGGCTCTCTGGAGTGCACAGTAGCCGCACAGCGTAAGCCAACAGTGCGGCTCCTGAACACACGCGCTCAAAAGAGAGAGAGCAGAGAGAGGAGCAGGAGGAGAGAAAGAAAGAGAGAAGGAGGCAGGTGGAGGAGACAGGTAGTGCCACAGAATCCTACCTGCTCACGCTGGGTTGTCCAATACAGCCGCTTGTTTGTTTGTTAATGCGAGTCAAAGGAAAGTTGACTTTCTCATGCCCCTCCCCTCACTGTTACCATGGTAATCACCAATCGCTCATAATACAGTGGTTTGAAGTGCTACAAGTGAAAAGATGGCAGCTTCAACTCTTTCATAACTTTTGTAGTTACAATAATTTATTTTTAAATACAGCCTACTGTTACATTGTAGCAGGTTTACATATAGCCTAACTTACATTTTGATTTAATACTATTACTATAATATTAAAGTAAGTCCTATAGGCCGACAGTGTTTCAATAGACTAAAGACTAGTCTGAAAATTTCAACATCACTAATTCAATAAAATTATGTAAATCCAAAGGTAGATCTTCGAGCTGTGCTCAGTCTAAAAGTAGCTCGCGAGCTGAAAAAGGTTGGTGACCACTGTTCTAAAGAATGATTTTATCTCTCCATTTCTACTGAATGATGCAGTTGAAATTTCACCTTCAGAAAGTTAAACAGTGTCACTTTAAAGGTAAACTTGCCCCTAAACTCCACCCACAAACACTTTCCAAACACTGCAAACTCATTGAAAAGCATTGGGGAAAGGAGGGGCTTAGAGAGGAGAGCAGCAATGTGATTGGACTGACAGCAGGTGTCTGCAATTAAAGCTCGATTTTGAATGGACAATACACGCTGAGGTCACAGAGTCTAGAGCTGACATGAGTCTGCAGTGAGTCAGTTTGTGATTTTTTTTTTTCACCTGAAACCTGCTAATTTGCTCAGTTTGTCTTAAAATGCCAAAAATAACTTCAAACAGTAGACAATGCTTTTTACACAGCCAAAAAAGGTTATTTTGGGGTTTAGCTTCTCTTTAAACAAGCTTACTGAATGAAAACTTTATTTATTGACTTTATTAATTTCATAATTTTTGCGTAGCTTTAAAATTGAAATAAGGCAGCAAAAAAATAAAAATTGCACCTTTGAATTAAGTTTCTCAAGAGAACATTTCAGGTTGGAACGGAGACGAGACGGAGAAAAGGCAGTTGGTGTATTTGGAGCAGGAGGCAGCTGAGAGAGTCAACACATGCTCCAAAATACATATGCAAACATCACAGGGACTTACAAAGACATTTAATAAGGTCACAATGTTTTTTGTGCATTTGTTTTTGATAAAAGATGTCTGACTAAGTTGCCTATGTTGTTTCTGGTGTCTCATTGGCTCATGATGTGCTGAGCATTTGTGTAAAAGCAAGACACATTAAAACATTCACACATCAGCTTGGACTGAATGACTGGGATTGATGTGTTCATAAAAGCATGAACACTTAATAAACACAGTAAGAACTGACATGACAGCTGATGTGTCAATAATCTAATGTGTAAACAGCCACTTTGCAAACAACGCATAAACAACAGCCTGTTCAGCGCCTGAGTCACAGAAACAGACTTCAGAACCTCGGACAGCTCCTGGTTGCCCGGCAGCAGGATCAGCACCACGGACAGCGCCACTGCCTCGCTCTGATAAAAGACACAACACTATTCGGGTGAAGGCCAGTTTATTATAGGATTATAAATGGCTGAGAGTTAGATAAGGAGTTTTCCTTGGTAACAGGAGTGGGTTTTCTTCAGAGGGCTTCACCTTGGGAGAGACAGACTTAACGGTGGACAGAACGACTCTGCGCATTGTGTTGGCGCTGGCCATGAAAACAGCAAAGAGATGATGGCTTTAGTGTCATTATTTTACCGTGTTTATGCAGCCAATAAGAAATGTGGGAGAGTTTGTTTGTAAAGCTGTAGTAGTCTACACAGTAAATCAGTTCAAGTCATTATTGTGGATAGATTTTGTATGTACAACCTTGCACTGAATGCTCCTTTACATAACAGCAGTGTTGTCAGACATACAATAATTATTGTATTTGTACGATAATTTCACCCATTGTAAGATGTACAATCAATAATTCTAAATCACTGTAAAACTCCCAGGTCAACGGATCCGGACCTAAGCGCCGCCCCATGTGGACCAGGCCCACAGCCCTCCTGTCAAAGGCTTGCAGGAATGCTGGAGAATGTAGACGTGATTCTGTAAAGAAATGCTGTACAAACTGAGCACATCAACAGAAACGACTGTGACTCGTCTTTCTCACTTTATACACTGCACCAGAGACAGACATACGCAGTTCATGTTGATGTGGTGTAGTCTGTGGGTCTGCAGAGTGGATTGTGTGTGCTTGTGTGTGTGCGCGTAATGAATACGGTATTACATTCCCGCTGTGACTCGTTCTTCTCACTTTTGGCACAGCGCCAAAGACAAAAACACGTGGTTCATGACGGTGCGGTGCGGTTTCTGGTTCTGCAGATTTATACTTGTATTTAGAGAGCTTGTTTGTAGGCTTTGTGCACGCATGTGTGCGTGTAATGAACGCGTTTCAGAGCGCTTTTTGTCTGATTTTTCTGTCTGTGTTTATGCTCTTGTATCAGGTCTGTAGTGAATAAAAAAAAACATGATTAGGTTCACATTTCCCCTCTGGACAGGCTGATCACGGCAAACGCAAGGTTTTCAAAAGTAAATATGAAAACTCAAGCAGACGGTCTTTCTGAAGCAGGGCTCCGTCACACAGTCCAAGTCTGTCCCAGGACGTGTGGTGCTGATGGCAAGTACACACATACAACAGTAGAAGCCTGATTTCTCTGTATTCCACGCTTCTACGCACCTACGCCAGTGTCAAAGCGACAAAAAAAAATAGGTTGGATTCTTTCGCTCCTGATTCTCACGCGACATCACACTTGCGCGACAAGTGCTGGTGGTGTGGCCGGTTTCATTGACTTAGTATGTCTTCTAAGCGTTACGCGTGCATTGCGTGGGGCTGGCGTGGGGCAAAATCGCTTGCAGCGTGTCCCAGGGGTAACTATCTTCAAAGCCATATATACAATTATACTATTATCTGTACATATATCCCTAATTTGCTAAAACTATGTTAACGTCCTATTAAATATGATTGCACACATCAATATACACACATGTTGATGGAGTCTATTCATCTATCAAATACAATTTTAAAAGGGCAGTCAGAGAAATTCATTAAAACAAGCCTTTACTTTGGATATTGTGAAAAAATTATATTTTTGTAATTATTTGTATGTATAAAATCAAATGACACAGTTGTTCTGACTTTCATCCTGTTTAAATGTAACACTGCCTTATTGTTTTATTTTGTACAGTGAAAACGAAACCAGTGGAATTTCAAGTTGTTTGTCCATCGATCCATTTTCTTCCACTTTATCCAGAGTTGGTTCGTTGAGGCAGCAGTCTGAGTAGGGAGACCCAGACTGCCCTGTCCACACACACTTCCTTCAGCTCTTCCGGCAGAGTCCCTAGGCGTTCCCAGGCCATGCGAGAGACATGGTCCCTCCAGTCTGTCAAAACAGAAACCGTGTACACTGTTGTTTGTGTACTGGATGTCAAATACATTAGTAGTTCAGTTTTTATAGCCCAGCCCTCAAACCACAATCCTCTGTAAAAACTGTCCCACTAGCAATTATATTTGAATAGCTCTGTTGTAATGTAATGTGTTAACCAGACTTATCACTTGTAAAATAGCTTCTGAAATGTAAATGACAGTGAATAAAGAACTCATCACTGGCAAGAAATTGATTTAATGAGCAACCTCAAAGATATCTCATACTGTTTATCGTCCTGCTGTTGAAACATTTCACATTTTCTCGTATGGTTTCAGTGTGAGGAGGCCCCACACGAGAACATTTAGATGAATTGTCAGGGCAGAAACTGAAAAGAAAAGCAGAGAGGCAGACGATGGCCTTCAGAGAGATGTGGCGCTTTGAAAAGTTGAGACCGCTTTTCCTCTTTACTCAATACTTTCTCATAGTATAATTCCTGTCAGTTTCAATCAGAGCGCTAAGAAGCTTTGAAAGTCACATGCGGCCCTTGAAACTATCGACTCGTGATGGAGAAAAAGCCAAGACCACATTAAAGAAAAGGAATATACAGTATTGTGTCACATAAAGATACAAAGACATGGAGATGAACACAATGATGCAACGATCCAATTATAGAAATATATCTAACGAAGCTAACGGTAGTTGCAAGCTTAATGCTAATATGCCGTATTTGTGCCTGTCTTGTTTTAGCATCTTTCTTTAACTTAATTTCTTAATGAACTTGCAGTCAGGTACATCCAGGGTTATTGCTGTTAACAGTTTTCTGAAATGTCAAATGTCCTTCCACTCAAACAGCAGGTGGTCTACATTATAAACAGTATGGTTTACGGAATGTGCAGCAATAATGTTAGAGAGGAAAAGAAAAAAATTGCCCACATCTGGTTCATACGGAAGCTTCATTTGAATTAAAATAGTTTTTGTTTAAACGTGGAAAGTTTTGTCAAGAACAGAAGTGATAAGGAGATCTTTTTTTTTTTTTTTTTACACTGCACTTAAAGCATTGGGAGATTTTGTTATCTTGAGTTCAATAGATGGAGAGCTTGTCAAATAGGCAAGGAAGTCACTGTGCTTGTTCAGACGTAAAGAGAAGTCTGACCTGCTGGACACAGCCAATATGATCTGCTCCATGGTCGCAAGAGGATGCACCAGGCAGGACAGATATTATAATAGATCCATGGGCAGGACATGACACAAGAAACAATCAGGAAGTGCTTGTCTGGTCCGGAGCTGGTTGCCATAGTAATGCTTTGATTTTAGCCTTTACCCACACTTTGTCCTAACCTGCGCCGCAGAATCACCTTCACTGTTGCGTTCATGGCAGGACCTCGGTCAGGAACATTAGACATAAAAACAGAAAGCTTTTCTCATAAAAAACAAAACTTTATACATGAAAACAGAAACTGTTCACAATAAAACAGAAACTGTTCACCTTAAAACAGAAACTTGTGACGTTAAAACAGAAACTTGTGACGTTAAAACAGAAACTTGTGACGTTAAAACAGAAACTTGTGACGTTAAAACAGAAACTTGTGACCTTAAAACAGAAACTTGTCACCCTAAAGGCCCGTGCAGACAGGACGCGATCTGTCGCTGTAGTTTCGCCCGGTGGAGCGAGGACATGAGAAAACCAATGAGGAAGTGGGAGGGGAAAGCTGCCGTGAATTATATTGTTCTGAACGAACTCAGTGCTTGCTGCGTAAGTGATCATGGACAAGAGAAGTAATCCTCTTGGAATCAGCCCAAAATACCACAGTCTCCATGTTGACTTTGCCAAATGAAGCCCTGTGCTCTCCATTCGCATCGCTCCAGTTAAAGGTTGTATGGAGGATTTTCAAAAATTGTTTGTTGTCAGTCTTGGTGAAAAACAGTTGCATAGATTTGTAACAGCCTTGTACTTATGCTAAATAAAAAAACACATATTATAAAAATATATAAACTGTGGACATGATGAGGCCAGTAAAACATTGACCAATAGATAACGAGGTACCTTGTTATCTATTGGTCTGTGAACCTGTCAAGCAAACCCTCAGTGTTCCTAAGTAACTCATTGGCCCAGTTGCAGTGAATGGTGTGGCCCTGGGAGGAGAAACACATGTGCATCATTTGAAAAACAGCAAACAGCTGTTGGATTTGAAAAATTCTCCATACAACCTTTAAAGGAAATCTAGCTGGAGCGAGAGCGGCTGCGCCTCTCAAAGCCGTCATTTCTCTGCTTTGATTGGCGGCACCACAGGACGCTCCTCCGCTGACAGCCACATACACATGAATGAGATTTCAAGCGACATTTGCTGCTCATCGCATCCTGTCTGCACGGGCCTTTAAACAGAAACTTGTCACGTTAAAACAGGAACTTTTAAAACAGAAACTGTTCACGTTAAAACAGAAACTTGTCACGTTATTCAAATGAATGCAATATGTCGCCGTAGGTTAAGAAGCTTTTTTTATTTTATTTTATTTTTAAATATAAGAACATCCATGTACAACCTCTCGAAACAAAACAATAACATACATAAATCAATTGAAAAACAACAGACAAGTAAATGACGTAGCGTGAGCACACTTTAAAAGTCCATTTGACACACAGTATACGATGTCTCCGTTAGACTCTGGTCTGTTGCCTCGGTGTGGTCAAAGACAAAGACAAACAAGCTGCCGTCCACTGAAGCCTAAATAAGTGTGTGAAGTGACAGGGGCAGCTGTGTTTATGGTGAATCCGTTTATCCGCTCCATCATGGCTGTCACCCGCGGGTCACATCTCCACCAGGCCTGTGCTTTCTGAGGCTGTCCTCTCCGGGGCTGCTGTCTTCTGTCACTGCCAACGCTACTGACAGGAGCTTTACTCAAGACGGACAGAGAGGAAATCTAGTCTGTGCAGGAGGTTTTTTGTCTGATCACAGCTGACGATTTTGTCTTGAGAAGTGACGACATAGCACGTTTAGAAGAAGGGTTGATTTAATAACGAGACTGATATTGCACATGTATCAGGTGCCGCATTGACAAGTACTCAGACATTTAACACATCTTTAAAACCACCATAGAAATGAACTGGGACTGCAACACCCACAATTCACACCGGCGCAATACACTACGAGTTGCTCAAATTAGTATCAGCAGCGTGTCTACCAGGATTTTTACAAGAAGAAACACCGAAAATAGCCCCGCACAGACAAAATAATGTTCCAATGTTCTTTCAAAATATGTTAACTAAAAAGACACTAAAACGTGTATCGTGTCCAGCAGCTCTTGAATGACTGATGTATGAATTAGAACAAGTCATTGCAAACTTTCCAACAGAGCCGGCTCATCCAACAGACAATAGAGGCAAATGCTAAGGCTGCAGAGTGAGGAAGATCGCCAGTCGATGCCCAGGAGATGCTGAGCTTAAAGGGTGACAGGTGTCTGATACATGCGTCTGATCATTCACAGCACTAGCATAATCAAAGGCCCTGGATATATAGTCAACAAAAATATAAACGCAACACTTTTGTTTTTGCTCCCATTTTTCATGAGATGGACTTAAAGATCTAAAATTCATTCCAGATACACAATATTACCATTTCTCTCAAACACTGTTCACAAATCTGTCTAAATGTGTGATAGTGAGCACTTCTGCTTTGCTGAGATAATCCATCCCACCTCACATCAAGATGCTGATCTGACATCATGATTAGTGCACAGGTGTACCTTATACTGCCCACAATAAAAGGCCACCCTGAAATGTGCATTTTGTTTTTGCTTTATTGGCGGTCTGGAGACTCAGAACCAATCATTATCTGGTGTGACCACCATTTGCCTCATGCAGTGCAACACATCTTCTTCGCATAGAGTTTATCAGATTGTCTATTGTGGCCTGTGGAATGTTGGTCCACTCCTCTTCAATGGCTGTGCGAAGTTGCTGGATATTAGTGGGAACTGGTGCACGCTGTCGTATACGCCGGTCAAGCACATCCCAAACATGTTCAATGGATGACATGTCCGGTGAGTATGCTGGCCATGCAAGAACTGGGACATTTTCATATTCTCTGAAACGCCTTTGGAGACGGCTTATGGTGGAGAAATGAACATTCAATGCACGAGCAACAGATCTGGTTGACATTCCTGCTGTCAGCATGCCAATTGCACGCTCCCTCAATGCTTGTGGCATCTGTGGCATTTTGCTGTGAGACAAAACTGCACATTTCAGGGTGGCCTTTTATTGTGGGCAGTATAAGGTACACCTGTGCACTAATCATGATGTCAGATCAGCATCTTGATGTGGCACACCTGTGAGGTGGGATGGATTATCTCAGCAAAGCAGAAGTGCTCACTATCACACATTTAGACAGATTTGTGAACAGTGTTTGAGAGAAATGGAAATATTGTGTATCTGGAATGAATTTTAGATCTTCAAGTCCATCTCATGAAAAATGGGAGCAAAAACAAAAGTGTTGCGTTTATATTTTTGTTGAGTTTAGTTTGGAGAGAACACTCATGCTAAGCCAGGGGTGATCAACCTCAAGGCTCGTGAGCTGCATGTGGCTCTTGGTCTGTCCAAGTGTGGCTCTTTGACTCATTCAGAAATATTTGCGCCTCCACACACACACACACACTCCCCCCCCCCCCCCCTGGAGCTTTTGGTTCTTATTTTGTTCAAATCCGCCTTATATCCACAAAGACACGGTCCAAATGTACAATGACATACAACGTGCAAAGAACAACAGCGCAAATCGCGCAAAGTGGCACACCGTGAAAATGCATAAATATAACATGAAACAGACACTGGCCCAACAAAAATGTGTGCAGCAGCAGTGTTTTCTCTGCTCTGATCACACAGGACAGTCTTGTCAGGTCGTGTCAGTCTCCTAAAACCTCAGTTTTATAGGGGTGGAGCTAAGGCTGGCATCTAGGGCTGGGGCCCAGATGCTCTCCTCGGGGCTGCGCGTGTCTGTTCTGTTTGAAAGAGAGCGAGAGATTGCTTAAATTCTACTGTATTAATTGTGGGACGGGGTTATAAATAGAAGACAAATTAAGTCTCTTAGTGCGACGTGAAATATGCAAAACCTTGATGTAAAATATGTAAATGCAGCAGCCGCGGCTTGTGGGCGCTCTTTGAAAAACCTCACACCTCTGATTCACAGTTTTTCTTCCTCACCTGACCAATATTGAATATGTGGGCAGTTTATAACTTTATTCATGTGTTTAGATGCTTAGACTCGCGTTGTTGGAGCAGTTCTGACACGTGTAGTGTAGACTGATGCTTCTGAAAATGTGCACGTTTGTAGCTCTGCCTACGTCACGTGCTGCTGTAGCTCCTGGTCTAAATTCCAGGTCATATTTATGCAAAAAATATGTGTGAAATTGTGCTGTTACAATGCACATATAATCATTATATTCTTTACACTCTCTGTGCGTGTTTGGGCCGAAGGCTGTGCTTGGGTTCAAATCTGGACCAGAGTCTGCCTTTTGGTGACCAGGACTGACTTTTCTATCAGTGAATACTTGTCAGTATTGCAGTATTTGTCAGGCCTTTGTGTGATTCTCATTGTTAACCATGTTGTCCAGAACAAACCTTCGCCAGGTCCATTTTCTGCCACCATTGAAGCATTGTTTACTGTGTGGACCGGCAGCCAAACATAAAACGTGAGCAAACCTATTTCAAATGTTTGGTAGCAATAAGTATTCTTGTGTGCAACAATGCATCTTAATCTCCTTAAAGGTTACTTCTACGAGAATTAATCCAGGCTTTGCCAAGACAAATGCCAAGTTTAAATTGACTGTCAGTAATTAAAGTTGGATCACACACTTGTTTCTAAATACAGTGCTTTTATTTCCCAACTTCATAAGTCCTATTGTTAAAGCACAATTCAGACTTCAGAGGAAGTCCATGTTGTTCTCTGAGTCTTTGTTGGGCAGTTTGCAGCTTGTTCTTGACATACATCAGCAGAAGCTTTAAACAAGTCTTCGTTTCACCATCTTCAAACATCATTCTCTCTTCTTCATTCACTCAAAAGACAACTCTGCCATTGGCTAAACCGTTTCAACTGAGCTGTCTGTGATAAAAGGTCCGTAGCAACAGAGTGGACATGGTTGTTAAGGATCACAGTGGGCGGGGTTTAGAGGAGTTCAGTTAAAAGCAACTGGTTCTTGTACACAACGTTCTTACTTCTTAAGAAAAAAAGAAAAAGAAAGTAAGAAAGAAATGGCCTTAAGTGGTTCCATTTACTCACTGTCTAATGTGTTTTTTAAATGTGTTAAAAAAACACACACAGACAAAAACATGTATCAACAACTGTCTCTACAGTGTAAAACTGTGTTTTATCATCTTTCTGTATTTTAAGAGCCAGGCGCTGTCTGGTTGCTTTGATTGGTTGTGTTACAATAAAACTCCTCATGACATGTGAGTGAGGTGGTCACAACTTTCTGAAGTCATGGACTGGCACATCAGACTACAAATAATACATAACATCCTCTAGTCCTCTCAGCCGTCGTTCTTGAAGAGCCACACCATTGTAGTGTGTTTTAGATGTGTTATTCTTATTACATGTTATTTTGACAGTTAAAAAAAGGTCTCAATGGGGGGCCAGCCATAGAGGCCGGATTTATGGAGCTCCACCCTCTGATGCCCTTAGCTCCGCCCCTGTAAAACTGGGCTTTAGGAGCATCAGTCAGACTCAAGACTGTCCTGTGTAAACAAAGCTGAGAAAACGCTGTTGCTCTAAACTTTAGTCAGGTCAGTGTCTAAACTTTTGTTTCATGTCTCATTCTTGCAAAAGTTTTAAAGATTTCTGCGCTGCCACGTCGCACGGCTGATATTTCTGCATGTTTTATTTCACTGTGTATCTGGAACCTTTTCTCTGTGGATATGAGGCAAATTAAGGATCATTAGGAAGCTAATGATCCTTAATTTCCCAGAATATCACTGGGAAATTGAAACGCCTCTTAATACAAACAAACTGGCTGTAATAGCTCTACTCTGACGTTGCACTGACAGTTGCACACCGCTGTAGAGAGAAGGAAGGAGAGAGAAAGAAAGAGAACGTGTGAAGGTGCAAAAGTTTCTAAATGAGCCAAAGAGTTGCGCTTGGATTGGTCAGCTCGCGAGCCTTGGGTTCACCACGCCCTCTCTAGTGTGTAGAAGACTTAAATAAGTAGAATTATACCTGTTAGATGTAATATTTATTCTCCTCTATTCAAGATGCCACTGGTTTTACCAGCCACACACAAACCAGCCTGGTCTCACAGAACTGCATGACTACCACGTAAATTATATTTTTTGTGTCTATTTCACACGTTGCTGCCCCAGTTCATTTCTATGGTGCATGTAAAGATGTGTTATTATTAGGGCTGTCAGTTTTATCGCGTTTTTATCGCGTTAACGCAAAACTATTTTAACGGCGACAATTTTTTTGACGCAAATTAATCGCATGGTTATTTTTCACCAATAAAACGCTCCAATGACGCGAGGTTCATAGAAAAACACAGAGCACAAGCAGAAAAAGACCTAGACAAGGCTCTGCTGGCTCACTTTTGTGGACTTTGGTAACGTTTCCACTCGATCCCACGACTGTCTGAGCGTGAGTGTGTTTGTTTACCTCAGCTCCGTCCATGTGCAGCTCGATCAGCTGATGAGGAGGCTCCGTACATGTTTCCACCTTCCCGTGTCTTGATAAAGTCGCGGTCCGTGGTCACTGAATGCGATGTTTGTCCACTCAGGTTGTTGAAACGATCCAATATCCAGAATGGGCTTTCAAAACTCCGGTAAAAACTTTCGTTGTTCTACTTTTGGCTCTGCTAGCTTAGCGATAAAGCTTCGCTCGTTTTAACTAACACTTCCTTTGAATCTTTCAAAATAAAAGCTTCATAATCTCCAACTGCAGAAAGCACTTAATTGTGAAAGAGCAGTGTAATAAATGCTTAGAATGAGTGAGACATCTCACTCCCACGATTTGGCCTAATGTTATGGGAAAGCATTATTATAAAATAATAAAATATATAAAAAAGGTAGCACTTTAAAAGACCTCCACGGTACCTACCAGTTAAGTACCGTGTCAGTTACTAGTAACTAACAGTGACACTTACTAGTACTTACTCTGGTACTTACTGTGGTACTTACACTGGTACCTAGAGTGGTACTTTGAGTGGTACTTGTACCAGCAGTTACTGGTACATACCACTGGTACTTACTGTGGTATTTACACTGGTACTTACACTGGTACTTACACTGGTACCTACAGTGGTACTTGCAACAGCAGTTACTGGTACATACCACTGGTAGTTACTGGTACTTACTGTGGTACATACACTGGTACTTACACTGGTACCTACAGTGGTACTTGTACCAACAGTTACTGGTACATACCACTGGTAGTTACTGTGGTACTTACTGCGGTACTTACACTGGTACCTATAGTGGTACTTGTACCAGCAGTTACTGGTACATAACACTGATAGTTACTGGTACTTACTGTGGTACTTACTGTAGTACTTACACTGATACTTAAGGTGGTACTTGTGTCATCAGTGACTGGTACTTACAGTGGTAACTATTAGTACACTTACCACTTTTAATAATTTGTGGCACACACATATCTTTCAGTGGTGGTATTAGTAGAGTAGAGCTTATAAATTATGAATAACAATAAAATGCAAGGGTTAAAAAAGCACC
The DNA here is from genome assembly GCA_038363315.1 of Mugilogobius chulae. Classification (NCBI taxonomy): domain Eukaryota; kingdom Metazoa; phylum Chordata; class Actinopteri; order Gobiiformes; family Gobiidae; genus Mugilogobius; species Mugilogobius chulae. Next base: position 43,169,138 of record CM076409.1, on the reverse strand, counting down.
ACTGTCTTTATTTATGTCACAACAATATTGGGTATTGACAAATACCAAAGTAATTATTTGTTTCAGTAAACAAAACAACAGAAAACAATTTACAACAATCTTAGCTTAATTCCAACATTTATTGATAAATACCATGATACATAATGGTAAATAGTGGTACTACAATGGTACTTATTACAGTAGTTGACAGTCAACTACTAGTAACAACGGGACCTGTTCTAAAGTGACACATACTGGTACTTGAGTGGTACTTACTACAGTAGTTGACAGTTAAGTACTAGTAACAACGGGACCTGTTCTAAAGTGACACTTACTGGTACTTCAGTGGTACTTACTACAGTAGTTGACAGTTAAGTACTTGTAACAACGGGACCTGTTCTAAAGTGACACATGCTGGTACTTCAGTGGTACTTACTACAGTAGTTGACTGTCAACTACTGTAGTAAGTACCACTGAAGTTGCCCCACTGTGGCACCAGAGGTTCTTCTGTGGTCTCCCATCCGAGTACTGCCGAGGCCCAACCCTGCTTAGCTTCTGAGATCTGACTGGATCAGGCTTTGGCATGCTGGTATGGCTACGACCATACCAGCATGCCAATACTGGTGGTAAAAGTACCACTGTAGGTACCAGTGTAAGTACCACAGTAAGTACCAGTTACTACCAGTGGTATGTACCAGTAACTGCTGGTACAAGTACCACTGTAGGTACCAGTGTAAGTACCACAGTAAGTACCAGTAACTACCAGTGGTATGTACTAGTAACTGCTGGTACAAGTACCACTCAAAGTACCACTGTAGGTACCAGTGTAAGTACCACAGTAAGTACCACAGTAACTACCACTGGTATGTACCAGTAACTGCTGGTACAAGTACCACTCAAAGTACCACTCTAGGTACCAGTGTAAGTACCACAGTAAGTACCAGAGTAAGTACTAGTAAGTGTCACTGTTAGTTACTAGTAACTGACACGGTACTTAACTGGTAGGTACCGTGGAGGTCTTTTAAAGTGCTACCAAAAGATTATATATAAACATTATTTTACACTTCAAGAATGTAACAGATTCTACAAATAAAGCCATAATAAACAGGAATTAAAGCTAAATATATTATTAGAATTTAAAATACATTAAAATATATAAAATAAAAACATTTAATTAAATGCGATTAATCGCGAGTTAACTCAAGACAATCATGCTATTAATCGCGATTAAAATTTTTAATCGCTTGACAGCCCTAGTTATTATTCATGAATAGTAGCACAATTCCAATTCAAACCTAAACTTAGTTGTTAAACCCAAATCAAACCTCCTGTGTTTCCTCAACCAAAACGTCTGTCTACCACGCCAACCAAATGGATGTGTAATAAACATACAATTCATGAGAACATGTTGCTTTTACTTTGAAATGTCCGTTTAAAAGCTAATCCCAAAAACCAAACCCAAACACTGTTTTGATTGTATTTAGATGTATTTATCATTTAGTATTTACACCGTATATGGCGTAGAAACAGTCATGAAAAAACTGTGTTCAAATACACATTACATCTACACCAGTAAACGCTTACTTTCCTTGTACACCCTGCACACTACAAGAGACTACAAAAGAAACTTCATCTCAAGGATAAGACGTCCCTACAACATGAAGCCATAAAGAAGAAAGCTATGAGACAAGGCAACAGTAAACAAGCTCTGCACAGAGGAATGTATACGAACAAACCTTCATCTTAAACCTACCATCACATGCTTAAAGACAGCGAGGGAAAAGCGGAGAAAAGACATGGTTTGAAAAAAGTCTTAGCAGGTTGTGAAAATAAATCTGGCAAAATGAATCCAATGTTTCACCTTTCCCTCTGGGCCAGGACCAATCAGAGCTCAGGAGAGAACTAATGCTGCTGCTCAAACCGTTTCTATCAGACTGAAAATGAAATTCAGATGGAAGTGTCCAGGCGACTAAAACCTTTTCTACCATGAACCACTCCGGGGCAAATGAGAGATTTCACTCACTTTAATCTCATGTTTATTGCAAAAGTTTGATAAATGATCAGGAAGGCATATAATGTCTTCTATTGACCCACTTGGATGAATTAGTCTGAGCCAATAACACACAATACAGTGTCAAATAAAATAGCATCTATCTATAATAGAAAATATCTCTCTCATCTATTTATCTAGATGAATGAATGGATGGATGGGTGGGTGGAAAATCGTTTGGAAAATTAGAAAAACGTTCAAGGTTTGCAGTGATCGAACCGAGAGGCCAGAACCAATCTGTTTACCTCATGCAGCCACTGACGGATGTGCTTTATTTTGTTGAATTAACAACTGGAATGCTTATAAAGTTTTCAGTTGCGTTTTGAGCAGCTGTAGTATAAAGTCTCTTCCACATAGACTAATAGACTAACCTGGCTCACACCAGATGGATCTGTGTTGAACTCCTATCTGAGTTCTCACTATATCCATCTGGGACTTGACTCGCTGAAAGCATTCGAGAAAAGGCGGGGCGTTTAGTGAAATACTTCGAGCTGATTGGGTGAGGGGCCTACCTCATTTGAGCTAGCCAATCACAGCAACAACTCGTAATGGTGTATCCAATGTCCGCTTGGGATAGAACAAGTACGTGACACACATACTCTGTATTTCTGCTGAAACAGCATCAAAAGCAGCAGAAACACATACATCCACAGCAGCCGCCATCTTTGTTTAGCTTGGATCAGACTCGGCAGCGCCGCTGGAGCGTGAACAGCTTGTGTTAGCCCGCCCTGCTACAATGTGATTGGGCCTCAAAACCACGCTGCTGTGATATGACTGGGTCGAAACACAGCTGTTTCGGACTCTCAAACCAATCGGGCGGCTGGAAGGCCAGATGGTTTATCTCATGTTTGTGAATTCAGACAGAAACAGTCTAACCTCTGTCTCACTGCGGGAACAGCGTGATGTTTTTCACTCTTAAACATAATTTGAATGGATCCACGTGGAGATATTTGTCGTAAACAAGTAGGACAGACGCGCTCCTTCTTCTCTGTGTGCATCTGTCTGGGAGAAGAGAAAGGGGGCAGAGCTTGAGCCAGAGTTCAGTCAAAGTCATAGCACTTCAAAAATAGGAATACTCTTATAGACATGAATAATTGTAAATCAAATATAAATAATAATAAGTTCATTTTCTAATTTGTTTTGAAAACATTCTAAATTGAAGTGCTTAATACAAATTATTTTAAAATCTCATCTCAAAGTCGTGGGCCATTTCATCACGTGACAATTCTGTCTTCTCCCATCGCTAATATATATATATATATATCTTAAAAATATTCTTGGCATAGATCTTTGTATGTATATCTACACCCCTCTTTGTCTGCTAGACAAGTGTGTTTGTCTGGGTGCACAGCAGGAGTTTCACGAATGAAAGAACGAGCCAGACCTTGCTCACAAAGGCCTCATGTACGAGCAGAAGGAAAGAAGGTTACGCACTACAATCACTTCCTGACAGTCCAAGTCAACAATGCACACATCAGATAAGAGGTGTAAGTAGTTTTCAGGTATGAAGGCTTTCACCGGAGCATAACAGAACCACCGCATATGACCACGTACCACCTGAGCCCACTCTGCACGAGCCACTCCATGCAGCTTCTCCAAGGTTCGAAAGAATCATTCTCCCATTGCAAAGCCTACTTTAGCATAATCACTACACAGCCACCCACAAACCAGGCAAAGATTCTTTTGACAGAAACTGACTGTCTGACCCTGACATCTGCCTTTGTGCAATGGGAAAGAGAACACTTTCAGAATGGCTACCTCCTGAATGCTCCTGGGTTCACACAGATCACATGAGCATCGAGAAGTGGAAGTACAGAGCGCTTACGCCTCCCGCACACAGACAGCGAGACGAGTTCGGCCCGAGACTTGTCCGAGTTTCTTGTGAAGTGACTTGTACACCAGCAGCAGTCCTGTGCGGTCCGTTATTGCCCAAAGCCACGCAGATTCACATGCATTAACTTGAGAATGCTAGTAATATTACTTGAAAGTCGCATCAGTCGTCTGTGTACAAGGGCACATCGGTTATAAGCACTTTCTAAGTCTTATATCCAATGTCTCAGTGTACGACAGGGGTCAGTCTGCTCTGTTATGATCTGCAGCTCCACATAGTCAGGCTGTCAGCATGGTGTGGCCAAGTGGCACTTAAAGGTAATCTAAAGAAGGAGGGTTGAGAGTGAGGAGGAGTAGTGTGAGTGGCAGCTTTTTACTTAAAAAAAAAAAAAAAAACTTTGCCAGAATCAGCGGTGATAGTGTCAAAGTCAGATTTGAAGAGATTTGTCTGTGCAGTTGTCTTCAGTATTGTAACGGCCTGGTCCAGAAAGTATGAACACATTAGTCCTGTGCTTAGGTCTTTGCACTGGCTTCCAGTGGCTCAGAGAATATACTTTAAAACAGCTCTGCTTGTGTTTAAGTCTCTCTATGGACTAGCACCAAAGTACATCTCTGACATGTTAGTGCTGCATGAACCATCTCAGACTCTGAGGACCTCAGGGACCGGCCTCCTGCTGGCGCCAGAGTCAGGACTAAACATGGACCAGAGTCAGGACTAAACATGGACCAGAGTCAGGACTAAACATGGACCAAAGTTAGGACTAAACGTGGACCAGAGTCAGGACCAAACATGGACCAGAGTCAGGACTAAACGTGGACTAGAGACAGGACTAAACGTTGACCAGAGACAGGACTAAACATGGACCAGAGTCAGGACTAAACGTGGACCAAAGTTAGGACTAAACGTGGACCAGAGTCAGGACTAAACATGGACCAGAGTCAGGACTAAACATGGACCAGAGTCAGGACTAAACATGGACCAAAGTTAGGACTAAACGTTGACCAGAGTCAGGACCAAACATGGACCAGAGTCAGGACTAAACGTGGACTAGAGACAGGACTAAATAGGGACCAGAGTCAGGACTAAACATGGACCAGAGTCAGGACTAAACATGGACCAGAGTTAGGACTAAACATGGACCAGAGTTAGGACTAAACATGGACCAGAGTCAGGACTAAACATGGACCAGAGTTAGGACTAAACCTGGACCAGAGTCAGGACTAAACGTGGACCAGAGTCAGGACTAAACATGGACCAGAGTCAGGACTAAACATGGACCAGAGTCAGAACTAAACATGGACCAGAGTCAGGACTAAACATGGACCAGAGTCAGGACTAAACGTGGACGAGAGTCAGGACTAAACGTGGACCAGAGTCAGGACTAAACATGGACCAGAGTCAGGACTAAACGTGGACCAGAGTCAGGACTAAACATGGACCAGAGTCAGGACTAAACGCGGACCAGAGTCAGGACTAAACATGGAACAGAGTCAGAACTAAACATGGACCAGAGTCAGGACTAAACATGGACCAGAGTTAGGACTAAACCTGGACCAGAGTCAGGACTAAACGTGGACCAGAGTCAGGACTAAACATGGACCAGAGTCAGGACTAAACATGGACCAGAGTCAGAACTAAACATGGACCAGAGTCAGGACTAAACATGGACCAGAGTCAGGACTAAACGTGGACGAAAGTCAGGACTAAACGTGGACCAGAGTCAGGACTAAACATGGACCAGAGTCAGGACTAAACGTGGACCAGAGTCAGGACTAAACATGGACCAGAGTCAGGACTAAACGCGGACCAGAGTCAGGACTAAACATGGAACAGAGTCAGAACTAAACATGGACCAGAGTCAGGACTAAACATGGACCAGAGTTAGGACTAAACCTGGACCAGAGTCAGGACTAAACGTGGACCAGAGTCAGGACTAAACATGGACCAGAGTCAGGACTAAACATGGACCAGAGTCAGAACTAAACATGGACCAGAGTCAGGACTAAACATGGACCAGAGTCAGGACTAAACGTGGACGAAAGTCAGGACTAAACGTGGACCAGAGTCAGGACTAAACATGGACCAGAGTCAGGACTAAACGTGGACCAGAGTCAGGACTAAACATGGACCAGAGTCAGGACTAAACGCGGACCAGAGTCAGGACTAAACATGGAACAGAGTCAGAACTAAACATGGACCAGAGTCAGGACTAAACATGGACCAGAGTCGGAACTTTGCTCTCTTTATTTCTTTTTAAACTAGTTTTATGATAATTAATACATGACTTAGAAGCTACTGAAAAAAAAAAAATCCAATATTTTTAAGGAAAATAAAACTTTAAAAATTATGAAAGGGTAAATTGGGGAAACCAAAAGAAGTGCATGAAGCTTCCTTCCATGAGCACACCCACCTTCAGCTGAAATGATGCTGGCTGCCAAAGTGTGAGCTACAGCCTCTCCAGACCATGACAGAGAGAACATCCAGACCAAACACTACATAAGAAATGAGTGAAGACCCTTGTCTGGTCTGACTTTGCTTTGACAAGGGCAAAGTACAGCATTAAACAAATGTTGGTAAAGTTTCTTTGTTTGTTTTTTGTACGTGCATATAATAAAGCATATATGCAGTTCAAAAACAGCTTAGCCTATTTTAATAAGGACACTACACATATGCATACATTCACACACATATCTCTCACCTCCCACACACAAACACACAAACACCTACACCCCGCCCCAGATGATGCCACACCCCAGGAGCCCTCTACATCCAAACATGTTCCTTCCTAATGCTCCAAAGGAAAGCATGAGGAAACTGGCTGTTTCCCAAAGTCTAAGGCCCTTTCCCAAACGGCTCCCTACTCACTTCCCTACATTCTAAACACTACGTTTTGCGCACTCCCGTGAGGCAAGTGTGTCTGAAATGCTCAAGGGGAGAGTGAGTAGGAGACATTCAGCCACTTAAGAGCGAGTGAGCAGCAGGTGCATACTAAACAGGTGTGTGTAACACTGAGAACAGCCCCACGGGAAACATGGCCACGTGAGATTAGTTCCAGCTTTTTATAAAAGTTTAAAAATGTTTAATTAAGCATTTAATTTCCAGCTCTAATCATTTTAAAATAAATGAAGAAAGTATACTGATGCACATTTAGCTTTTATTTGTCCTGAAAATACTGTTGGACTCAAAATGTTCTGGAAATGTTTAATTGTCTTGTAAACTAAGAAAAGAGTCTGGAATAATTTGCACCTTAGACATATTACAGTACAATATAAAAATGAAATAAGGATAGAAAGTACCTTTGATATTGTGACTCACATGACAGAACACTCACTGTAAACACTTGTGTCTCATCTGTTTGTAAAGATACAACTGGTGAGAAGAGGAATATTTGGGAATGTTGAGGGAATTTTATATTTACATTTTTGTCACAGTCAAAACAAATACTAAACAAGACAAGCTCTAAACGTGCCCAGTAGGTGGTGATAACGCTGCCTTCAGAGTCCCACATGACAATAAAAGAAGAAGTTTAAGAGAGTGAAGTGCGTCTGAAATCACAGAAATGAAGGGAACTAAGAAGTGTCCCTCCCAGAAGTGTGGTGTGTAGTTGTTAGGGAGAGGAATGGAGCTCAACAGTGGAAGCCCGCCCTGGTTCCGGAAGAGTTTTGCCCCATGTTATAGTGCCATAGGCTTTTCGAAAAATTCAAATTTTAAGAGTTTAAAGACATATCGCGGGCTAGCCAGCTATGTGCTAACTCAGATCCACAGCGCGGTTGTTTTCAGTCTAAAAAGCACAACTATAACTTAAAATTCAGCAAAATGTCGTAATAACTTTGTAGTTTACAAAGCTGAAAAAATGACTTTTAAACAAAAATTTAGGTCTTATGTCTGTGACTCACCACATAGCTGCTTAGCCCCGAGAACGTTTCCAAACTTTTAATATATTTTTTATCGAATTCCCTATGGCAATTTAACATGGGTCCGAGATTTTGGAACCAGGAAGTGGGCGGTCACTGTTGAGCTCCATAGGGACTGGTTTGGGAAAGGGCCTAAGTACCTTGCCTTGCCTCAAAAAGCCAGCACCTACACAGTCAGTTCCTTCTAATCCAAGGCAACAAGTGGCTTTTCTCAGCCCAAACTGACCACTAGTGGAACAGAGACACAGCTGCGTAAAGTGAACATAATGAAGCAGAACAGACAAGAGGGAGGGGCATGTGTTCTGAGCAGGAGTTATACATACTGTATGTATCTTTACTAAGCTTATTTTATTTGTTTTCATAAGGAAGTATTTTTAAACATAAAGCATATTAAGCACTTTTGAAAAGTTATTTGTTTTCTCCTTCTAAAATGATCATGATGCACTATGGGTCAATTCCCCAGAGCAAGGCTGCGAAAGATACACTTGTGTATCCTTGATAAATGATCCACATGTTAACTAAACGAAGGACACTGGCTATGGAGGACCTGAACAATGGAACACGACTTGGATGATGTCAATGCCACGGCCCAGATTCAAACCAAGGCAAGGAAAGGTACCTAGGCTTACTATTTCAATGGGAAATACACACAATTCATCATCAAGTCTAAAAGTGACACATTTCAGCTCTTCTGAAAAGGAACAAACACAAATGTTTTGAAATCACACTTTTATAGAGGATTTCAGAGCAATAACAAAAAGTATTTATAAATGGAAGTCAATGGGGGTAAAATGGCTCCAACAGACCAAGAGGGAGAGAAAACTACAAACTGCTTTTGTACAAAAATTACAAAATCAAACATGTCCAAGGCTGTAATAAAAGGTCCAAACAAATCCAGTTTAGTTTGACATTTTTTGAAAAAGTTGCCATTTTGTGTCACATTTTTACCTCCTCTGAGAATCTGCTTTATCAGAAGTTTCTAAAAAAAATAATATAATCATGTTTATTTTTTAAATATTATTTTTTTTTTTCATTTGGTATTTTTAGTCAAACTGAAGCGTTAAGCAAAAAAGTTTGAAAAGTAAATAATCTATATTTTATCATGTGTCAAAAAAATTGAGTAAAAAGGCACTAACAGAAAATTAGGACAGCAAGGATGTAATTCCCATATAACAAAAGTGCAAAAACTTTCTTACCTAACCTAACTAACTGCTAGCCAGGCTAACGCCACCTAGTGCCTCCACCTAATGCCTTTCATTTCACTCCAGCAACTAGGTCAGGAGTTTCAGCGTTTGTTTATGCTTGAATCTGATCGAAAAATGATCGTCCAATCAGCGAACAGCAAACAGCGTCTACGTCAAATCCAAGCATCTGTTTGTAGTTCCACAAGCTTGCCGTTAAATATTAATGTAACTGTATCCATAAAATTGCATCACAGAAACCACAGACATGTATATCATCACGTTTACACGCAGCTAATAAACCGTTAGCAATAACCCACTGCACACAGCCATGTCAACACTTATACTCATCCTCCGTTTAGTAAAAATTAAGAATAACTGCTTATGTAAATGCTATACGGAATATTCCGATGTAAAAGAAATATTTAGGACACCTCGCAAATGAGCTTCTAGCTTCGACTAAACACAAACTGTCGAAAGTAACAAGGAAAACATGCGCACGGAGAGACAACACCGGGTCGCTTATGAGGGTTTGTTTCTGTGTATAAACACTGAACACATTATAACGCTATGAAAGTGCAAAAGACTAACAAACTCTGTGTATTTGTGGCTCCTTATGTTGGCTGTTTGTGGTTTACTTTCCTCCGAAGATGTGGCAACAACAAACCGTCTAATCTGTTCAAGTGTTTGTGTCTTTTGGTCAAAGCACTTTTCATTCTCACAAAGTTAAACAGCAAAACAGTGTCCAGTCTGTCTTACCTGCGTTGTAGAGGCGGAGACACGCAAAATAACTCTTCCAAATTCTCCCTGGGTGTTGAAGATTCGTGTATAATCTATTAAAATCCGTGTGTTCAGAAGAAAAAGTTTGAAACTTCACAACAAGTAGCTATTATTCCACCGTGAACGTGCAGGACTGCTGTCTGCGCCGGGGTAAAGCTGTCTTCTTCGTGTTTGCGTCCAACTGACACCCTTTTTCCCTGCGCGCTAGTCTTCCTGTGTGTGTTAGCGATCTGTGATTTCCTCCAGGTAGTCGGTCCCTCCGTGTTTGTGTCAGGCTCTCCGTGTTTTTGTCAAGCGCTTTGTGTCCGTGGGCTTCCGCACATATGCCGCTGCCTCTCCTCGATCCCTCGCACGGACCAAAAACTGCAAACGTATCTAGCTGCAGACCTGTACCGCTGAGCTTGGGCCGTAGCGCTGCGTCTCAGTATCTGTCTGCAGACCTGTACCACTGAGCTTGGGCTGTAGAGTGTCTCAGTATCTGTCTGCAGACCTGTACCGCTGAGCTTGGGCTGTAGAGTGTCTCAGTATCTGTCTGCAGACCTGTACCGCTGAGCTTGGGCTGTAGAGTGTCTCAGTATCTGTCTGCAGACCTGTACCGCTGAGCTTGGGCTGTAGAGTGTCTCAGTATCTGTCTGCAGACCTGTACCACTGAGCTTGGGCTGTAGAGTGTCTCAGTATCTGTCTGCAGACCTGTACCGCTGAGCTTGGGCTGTAGAGTGTCTCAGTATCTGTCTGCAGACCTGTACCACTGAGCTTGGGCTGTAGAGTGTCTCAGTATCTGTCTGCAGACCTGTACCGCTGAGCTTGGGCTGTAGAGTGTCTCAGTATCTGTCTGCAGACCTGTACCGCTGAGCTTGGGCTGTAGAGTGTCTCAGTATCTGTCTGCAGACCTGTACCACTGAGCTTGGGCTGTAGAGTGTCTCAGTATCTGTCTGCAGACCTGTACCACTGAGCTTGGGCTGTAGAGTGTCTCAGTATCTGTCTGCAGACCTGTACCGCTGAGCTTGGGCTGTAGAGTGTCTCAGTATCTGGCTGCAGACCTGTACCGCTGAGCTTGGGCAGTAGAGCTGCGTCTCTGATCCACGTTCACAACCATGTTTACACTGTACTTCCCGGACTACAGCTGATTTGTCAGTCGCAGTACATACGCAACGTCCGGTAACGAAAAGACGGCAGTGATTGGTTAATACGAAAAAGGCCCCGCCTATCAACAACAAACAAGCTCTAATGCTGCGGCGTCAGACGGTTTCCACAAAGTGAAATGAAACCGGCTGATACACCAGGCTAACTAACTGCTAAATGACATAGAAATAGCGATGATGAGCACAAGTTCATGCCTTTTTTTTGCATATATAGGCTATACACCATATACTGTATAGTGTGCAAAAAAACAACACAAAAATCACACAATATTTCATAGAGTAAAATGCACATGAGTTTTAGTTGAGACCACATGGCGACAGTTTCTTTAGGCTTATCAGGAAGGTTTAAGCTTCAAGTTACTAAAATTGGTACGTTTAGTACTGGGGCTTGGGGCAAGTTAGGATTGGTATAAGAATTTAGTTAATCTATGTAAATAATAACACATTTTTACAACCACACGTACTGTTATGTTGTGGTACCTTGTGTTTCTTGTGAGATCGAGCTGGACAACTAAACACAGTGATCGATGCTCAAGTTATTTACATGCATGGCAAATATGACAGTAATCAATTTAGATTACACACTGAATATGATTTGACAAATATATGCGCTGTGCCCCAGGGTTCCATTTTAGGTCCTGTACTGTTTAACCTGTACATGCTCTCTCTTGGTGGTGTCATCAGGAGACATGAAATCAGCCTCCACAATTATGCAGACGATACACAGCTTTACATCTCCACGTCTCCTGATGACACCAGGCCAATGGATGCTCTTTTTAACTGCATTTTAGACATCAAATCTTGGATGGCAGAAAACTAGTAACGAGCAATACTACTTCAACAAATTATTCTTTTTTTTTTTTTTTTTTTTTTTTTTTATTATTGTGATATGATGACAGTACAAGAGAAGAAAGCTTACATGACAAACATATATGACATACAACATAAGACTTGAAGGGGTAGGGAGTGCATATACATGCGGGAGATTGACGGAACAATAATAATTAATAATAATTGCTACTGTTTTGCGCGCGTGAGAGTGGGTGTGTGTGCGTGTATGTGCGTTTATGTGTGTATATATTGAGAGTGCGGTGGTTAGAGGGATGCTGACAGATCTATAGCTAAATGAGAATTATGTATGTGAGAAGATGAAATACATTTCAAATAATCAAAAAAAAATATTAATAAACAATAAAATAATAAATAATACTAATGATAATAGTGATAATAGTGTGACAATAATGACAATAATAATAATGATCACCACAATAACAGTTAACAATAATGGACAAAACAAAATAAATAATAATAATTAAAAAATAATAATAATAAAAAATTAAAATAAATAGATAATAAATAATAATAAAAAAGGATAATAATAAATCACATACAAATAAACATATAAGAATATGTGAGTAAATATAGTGAGGGACCAGAGAAATGTAAAAATGAGGGGTAAAAAGTTAATGGTAATGATGATGCAGATGAAGTTGGAAGAAGGTGAAGAGACTTTCTGTGTGTATGTATAGCTCTATTGGATGTCGTGGTAACAAAAACTGAAAAGGCTAATTAATTTGAGAGAGATTCGTTAAGTGAGGATCTTAAGGAAGGTACGGAGTTGGTGTGGCTAATGGAGGAAGGTAAGTTATCAAGGGTGATATGGTCCAAAAGGAGGTTTTTCCATTGTGCTGTATTTATTTTATGCCTTGTTTTCCAATTCATGAGGATCACTTTTTTGGCAACTGCTAGAGCAGTAAGAAGTGTTTTCTTGTCAGTATTGTTTAGGTTGATTGTTGACGTGTCACCAAGTATGCATAAAACAGGGGATGATGGGATAGGGCTGCCGTGAGCTGAAGATAAGAATTCCATAATATTTTCCCAGAAGTGACAGGTGTACAGTGCCAGAAGGCGTGGAGGTATGTATCTGTAGTATTTCAACAAATTATTCTGAGCGTGTGCCACTGGGAAGCTCCAGCTCTACCAGGGCATCCTCCTGGTAGAGCTGGAGGAGGTGGAATTCTGGGCTTTCCTGCTCAGACTGCTGCCTCATTGACCCAACTCCGGGAAAAAAAATGGTGTTAGATGTTTCATTTGTGTATAATTTGTATAAAGTGTGTTTTGTGTATGTTTTTAATGACATAACTGCTCAATCTCAAGTGCATTTTGATTGTCAGACGTCTCAACCAATCACGTGTCAGTAACAGCATTCACGCGTCGGCAGTAGCTGTGGTGACGTGCAGTGATGTTCAGTGATGTGATTATTCATTGACCTATTTAGCTTTTACACAGGAAACACAGTTCGTCATGTTTGCTCTGACATGTTGCCATCCTTCAATACATCGCATGTTCTGTTTTTTTTTTGTTTTTTTTTGTTTTCTCAGATGAGTCACTGATGTTATATTTACATTAGAGCGAGAAAATACTATTGATCTACAAACGTTTCCTTTTGATGCCTGTAGAATGTGGATCACTCACGACTCTTTCTGATGTATGTTTGACAGCAATTAAAAAGAATGTATTGTGGATGTGGTAGTTGTTTTTTTTTTTTTTTCAATAAAATAACTTAATATCAATGTTCTCCTAGTTGTGGCTTGTTCACATAAAAAAAAAAGAACAGGTCACATGTTCAAGCACATAAATGGACTATATTTTTGAGTTTTCTCTGTGGAAGCATCATAAGAAAGGATTGTGTTGGATCTGGCTAAAGCAGACACAGAACATGGATGACAGCTGTAAGGACTGACAGAGTCATTCTTTTACGATGTTCATCTTGTCTTCAATGCATGAATGTTTATTAAGGACAATGTACATTTTTGCATTTAGCACAAAGGCGGACATGCTTGCACCAGAATAGTATTAGCAGTTATTGATTTCTTTTTTGACATGTTTCGGCTGCTAGCTGCGAGCCATCTTCAGAAGCGTCACCGGTCTCCGTGGTGACGTGTCGTTTATGTTATATGGAGTCCCAGGTAGGTGAAAGGAGGAACGCTCCTTCATCTGGATTGATGGTGTCTGGGCCTCGCTTCCTGTATTTAATGGCCTCCTTGATCCAGCGTTTGAACTTGTTGTTTTCAGCTCCTATGACCCGTGCTCCGTCCCAGTCCATGATTGCAAGAAAAACGATCACATCATGGACCAGGAAAGAGCAATGATGAGAATGAGAATATGAGTTACAACAATGAAAGAATATTTTTAGGATAAAAAAATATGAGGTTTACATAGGGCTGGGTACTGATAGATTTTTTTCGATACCAGTACTTTAACGGTACTGGCTTTTCGGGACCGGTTATTTTTTCGGTTCTTGCTTCTTTTCAAATATGAATTATAAGCCCAAAAATTATTTTTTCAGACTTTTAACAATGTTACCTTTGTCAAACTACACAGTATAGTCTGTTCAGTTACGACTCAAAACAAGCGCATGCAAATGAATCAGCTGTTCCTCACTGGACTGCCACTGGAGGGAGTAAAGTTTCACTTTCACTTTCTCGCCACAGGCGGCACTGGAACAAAGGAGCGACACATGTGGCATGTTTGTTGATTCTGTTTTCTGCTTGTTGATGCGGAGATTTAAGGCCAAGGAACCGAAAAATGGCACCGAAAGTGCGTCATGTTTTCGGTTCCAGTAGCCTATTTCCCGAACATTTTTTGGTCGGTAGGAACCGTTTTTCGGTGCCCAGCCGTAGGTTTACATGATTAAAACAATGAGGACGAGTGTCTTCTTTGGGGGGGTAATTAATATTATTAGCATTAAAAAATATATTTATAAATAGCCAAATGAAATAAGTAAATCTGCCATGTCGTTATAGTTGAGTATTAAGTGCAATTAGAATCAGAATCACTTTATTGGTCCCTTAAAGACCAATTCATTGCAGCCACCTGGGTAAAACACACACACACTCACATAAAACAAAGTATATGCATGAGCAGATCCCATGGATTCTGGATGAAAAGCTGACAATAAATAAATAAATACACATTTAAATGAGTCTTTCAGTATACAAAAAACTCACATCTCAAACTGCATTCAAGAATCTAATCGCAGGCAGAAGGAATAAAAAACATGGGGTAGCGATTAGCTCTGATCAGAGGCATCTTATATCGCCGACCAGAAGGCATTAAGGTCAAACCTGAGGATAAAATGTGCCTCTGGTCTTGATCGATAATTTGATTTGCTTTATTAGTGACCCGATTTTCCAGGGAGAGGTCAGATCTCTTTTTTAGATTTTAGAACAAACTTTAACAATACGGTTTAGGCTGTTCTTTTCTTTCACAGAGAGACATCCAAACCAAGATACAAAAGAGAAGTTTAAAACACTTTCAATGTAGGAGCAATAACACACTTTGACAATTTTCTCACTCACATTGAAGGACCGAAGTTTACGTAGCAAACATGTTCTGTGCTGTGCTTTTTTGGCAATCGTTTCAGTATTGACATCAAACTTGTGTGTTAATGTTTGGGCTCCTGCAGCTGTCGTTGTGTATAAAAGAGAGAAAGAGAAGAGGCGATAATACACAACCTTGCGGTGTTCCCGTATCAGACACAAGGGAATTAGATATTTACCTGCACACTTTGTACTCTCTCAGTAAGAAAGTCTAGAACAAGTGCCAAGAACTGATCCGGCAGGTTAAAATTTGAAGAAAGTTTTTCAATTAAAACATGCGGTTGTATTTTATCAAAAGCCGGCGAGAAGTCTGCAAATAATTAAGAACAAAAATGCATTTAAATCCAAGGTTTCTTCTCGATCAACACAGAGCAAAAAGAACGAGAAAGATTCGGAGCTTACGGTTTATACTCGAGCACCTGAAGGACCCCAAGGCTGAGCAGGATTGTATCAATGTACTACACAATAGAACATTTCATATCTGTCAAAACACACAGACAAACACACCTGAATACATAATCAATGTCAGTGTCAGCAGTAGTTTTCACATGACACAGTGACACAAAGGACCAGCTCAGATGGTGTGGTTGCCATGGCCTTCAGTGTCTTTGTGTGACAGTTGCAATCAAAGGAACACATACATAACCACAACACTAACTTTTTAGTTTAATCATTTCTAAAGCCATCAGAGAAACACTTACATTAAATCAGTCATAATATTTATTCTACAAAGTGAGAAATACAGCCTGTAAAGTTCATCTTGACTTCATTATCTGTTCTTCATAACAAAGTTTTACTAAAAGGCTAGGTTATGTTTTGTTTGAATCTTTGATTAAGAAAATGCATGGTGAATTATGATGACTTTTGGGGCCCTTGTTCCCCCCAGCGCTGATGCTAGAGCCTTAGTTTTTCTTCTGTTGGCCACTGGTGGTCAGTCTAGGACAGGGGTGCTCACAATGTCAATTGCGAGCTACCGGTCGCTCTAAGAGGCAGAAGGAGTTGATCGTGAAGCCCTGCCTGGTTATTTGCAGTTTAGTGTCTGTTGTACAAATGAAGAGAATAATGCACTGAGCACATGATCCACTGTGGGCTACATTAGCGTTAGTCTTTTTTAAGACCGATTCTGCGGAACGTCTTGGTTTTGAGGTGCAGTGCGTTTTCGCCTGCTCTGCTTTTGGCTCCACATCCGGCCGCGGGGCGACGGATCACACGCGCTCCGGAGCCAAGACTCATGAAACACGCACACTCTGTAGGGAGCGAAGTCAGAACTAGAGTTTAGATTCTGGACCCAAGCCCGAACCCAGTCCGAGCCTGACCCGACTTTCGAGCTATTTCTCACGTAGTTGTCAGGCCTGGCCGGGTTTGGGCCAAGAAGCAGAGCCGCACTGAACACGTGCGCTCCACAGCGCAAAACCAGCGTGACAACGAAGAGCGAGTGTTTTAAGTGGCCAACTCTTCTGTGTGAGAAGTTTGATGCACCGCCGTAGAGTGATGAGGGAGAGACAGAAAACTTGTGTATAAGCTCAGCGTAGGTAAAAGAGGAGGAGAACGAGAGACAGGGAAGGCACGTCTTTCATCTGCGTGGACGAAGGAAAAGATGAGAGAGAAGGGAGAGAGAAAGCGTGCACATGTTATCTAAGCGGTGAGAAAAGAAGGAACAAGAGGGAGAGAGAGAGAAATGTGCAGTGGAGGAAGTGCTTTTAGTGGAGAGACACTCTTACATGTTAACACATAGGACATCATAAGCAGCTTTTTCTGTCAATAAAATGCCACAGTTCAGTGAGTGGGCGGGGGGGCTCACTTCGGACTCGGGTTTAGACACACAGAGACTGACTCGGGTTCCGATCGGGGTTCGGACATGACGTGCGCGGGCTCGGGCTGGATTGTATGGGCCCAATCTAAACTCTTGTCTGAACACGCTTCACGTGGCTGTGCAGTTGTGAAATACAAGCGCTCCAAACCAGACAGCCACAGTATACACGCAATCCTCAGCCAACAGCGGAGAAACGAAGTACACGCTTTAAAGTGGACAGACAGCTCACACATCCCGTGGCCAACAGCAGAGACACGAGAACACACGCTTGAAACAGGGACAAAGAAAAGCCGCTGGGAGAAAAGGGGTAGTGTCATAACAAAAACTCACTCAGGAGTTTGTTTTTGATGTGAGCCAAAGCCCCTCCCCTGAGCGTTACCATGGTGATCACCAAAACTAGATTTATTGGAAGACACAATCGAGGTTAGAATGAGGTTGAACACTAGAAAACAACTAGACTTTGATTTGTCAGAATAATTAGCTACAATGTTTTCTTCCAGATTATTGTTAATTATTGTATTCAAGTAAAATTAGGTTTTTGTATCATCAACTGATGTTTAATTAATAAACAAAATTTTATAATTTAAATTGATGATTAAAAAAACCATTAGGTAGATCTTTGGGCCTTGCTTCAACTGAAAGTAGATTGCGAGCTGGAAAAGTGTGAGCACCCCTGTCCGAGTGGAATATTAAGTGCAAATAATACGTTAAATCAAAGGTTTACATTAATTTATGTAATCAATGTATATTATATTTACACAATAGAACATTTCATATCTCTGTCAAAACACACAGACAAACACACCTGAATACACAATCAAATGTCAGTGTCAGCAGTAGTTTTCACATGACACAGTGACACAAAGGAACAGCTCAGATCGTGTGGTTGCCATGGCCTTCAGTGTCTTTGTGTGACAGTTGCAATCAAAGGAACATGATCACCACACACACACATGTACATAACCATAACACTAACTTTTTTAGTTTAATGTCTAAGATCATCAGAAAACACGTCTTATTTCTTCTACAAATAGAGAAATACAGCCTGTAAAGTTCCTCAGGACTTCATTATATGTTCTTCATCACAAAGTTTTACTAAAAGGCTAGTTTATGTGCTGTTTGAATCTTGGTGAAGGAAATGCATGGTGATTAATGATGACTTTTGGGGCCCTATTTTAACCCAGCACTGACGCTTGTCTTAGTTATTCCTCTGTTGGCAGCCAAGTGCTATAAGCTGTCAGTGTAGGAGGTGTGGCTCCAGATGTGAGGGTGCAGTTTCCTTCAGTGAACCTGAGATATGTCACGTCTGTGACAAGTGAGCAGAGCATTACGATCACAGGCAAAAGTGAACTGTAGCAGCAGCTTCAGTTTGGAAAAAAAAGTGTAATAATAGAAATGTATTTGGTGAAAGTCTGTTCACATGACAGACTTCAACAACTTTGTCTCAATTGTGTCTTTTCTTTTACATAAAGTCTGTTGGCTTAATATACAAAATAATCTGATGTAAGAGTGAACAAGGGGCAGTGGCAGTGTGAATGCAGCTCTTTCCATGACAGAGCAGAGACTCATGAGATAAACCAGTAGAGGAGAGACTCATGAGATAAACCAGGAGAGACTCATGAGATAAACCAGGAGAGACTCATGAGATAAACCAGGAGAGACTCATGAGATGAACCAGGAGAGACTCACGAGATGAACCAGGAGAGACTCACGAGATGAACCAGGAGAGACTCACGAGATGAACCAGGAGAGACTCACGAGATGAACCAGGAGAGACTCACGAGATGAACCAGGAGAGACTCACGAGATGAACCAGGAGAGACTCACGAGATGAACCAGGAGAGACTCACGAGATGAACCAGGAGAGACTCACGAGATAAACCAGGAGAGACTCACGAGATAAACCAGGAGAGACTCGTGAGATAAACTAGGAGAGACCGTGAGATAAACCAGGAGAGACTCACCAGATGAACCAGGAGAGACTCACGAGATGAACCAGGAGAGACTCACGAGATGAACCAGGAGAGACTCACGAGATAAACCAGGAGAGACTCGTGAGATAAACCAGGAGAGACCGTGAGATAAACCAGGAGAGACTCACCAGATGAACCAGGAGAGACTCACAAGATGAACCAGGGGAGACTCACGAGATGAACCAGGAGAGACTCACGAGATGAACCAGGAGAGACTCACGAGATGAACCAGGAGAGACTCACGAGATAAACCAGGAGAGACTCACGAGATAAACCAGGAGAGACTCGTGAGATAAACCAGGAGAGACCGTGAGATAAACCAGGAGAGACTCACCAGATGAACCAGGAGAGACTCACGAGATGAACCAGGAGAGACTCGTGAGATAAACCAGGAGAGACCGTGAGATAAACCAGGAGAGACTCACCAGATGAACCAGGAGAGACTCATGAGATGAACCAGGAGAGACTCACGAGATGAACCAGGGGAGACTCACGAGATGAACAGGAGAGACTCACAAGATGAACCAGGAGAGACTCACGAGATGAACCAGGAGAGACTCACGAGATGAACCAGGGGAGACTCACGAGATGAACCAGGAGAGACTCACGAGATAAACCAGGAGAGACTCACGAGATGAACCAGGAGAGACTCACGAGATGAACCAGGGGAGACTCACGAGATGAACCAGGGGAGACTCACGAGATGAACAGGAGAGACTCACGAGATGAACCAGGAGAGACTCACGAGATGAACCAGGAGAGACTCACGAGATGAACCAGGAGAGACTCACGAGATGAACCAGGAGAGACTCACGAGATGAACCAGGAGAGACTCACGAGATGAACCAGGAGAGACTCACGAGATGAACCAGGAGAGACTCACGAGATGAACCAGGAGAGAGTCACGAGATAAACCAGGAGAGACTCACGAGATAAACCAGGAGAGACTCGTGAGATAAACCAGGAGAGACCGTGAGATAAACCAGGAGAGACTCACCAGATGAACCAGGAGAGACTCACCAGATGAACCAGGAGAGACTCACGAGATAAACCAGGAGAGACTCGTGAGATAAACCAGGAGAGACCGTGAGATAAACCAGGAGAGACTCACCAGATGAACCAGGAGAGACTCACGAGATGAACCAGGAGAGACTCACGAGATAAACCAGGAGAGACTCACGAGATAAACCAGGAGAGACTCGTGAGATAAACCAGGAGAGACCGTGAGATAAACCAGGAGAGACTCACCAGATGAACCAGGAGAGACTCACGAGATGAACCAGGAGAGACTCACGAGATAAACCAGGAGAGACTCACGAGATAAACCAGGAGAGACTCGTGAGATAAACCAGGAGAGACCCGTGAGATAAACCAGGAGAGACTCACCAGATGAACCAGGAGAGACTCACGAGATGAACCAGGAGAGACTCACGAGATGAACCAGGAGAGACTCACCAGATGAACCAGGAGAGACTCACGAGATGAACCAGGAGAGACTCACGAGATGAACCAGGAGAGACTCACGAGATGAACCAGGAGAGACCGTGAGATAAACCAGGAGAGACTCACCAGATGAACCAGGAGAGACTCACGAGATGAACCAGGAGAGACTCACCAGATGAACCAGGAGAGACTCACGAGATGAACCAGGAGAGACTCACGAGATGAACCAGGAGAGACTCACCAGATGAACCAGGAGAGACTCACGAGATGAACCAGGAGAGACTCACGAGATGAACCAGGAGAGACTCACGAGATGAACCAGGAGAGACTCACGAGATGAACCAGGAGAGACTCACGAGATGAACCAGGAGAGACTCACGAGATGAACCAGGAGAGACTCACGAGATGAACCAGGAGAGACTCACGAGATGAACCAGGAGAGACTCACGAGATAAACCAGGAGAGACTCACGAGATAAACCAGGAGAGACTCGTGAGATAAACCAGGAGAGACCGTGAGATAAACCAGGAGAGACTCACCAGATGAACCAGGAGAGACTCGTGAGATAAACCAGGAGAGACCGTGAGATAAACCAGGAGAGACTCACCAGATGAACCAGGAGAGACTCACCAGATGAACCAGGAGAGACTCGTGAGATAAACCAGGAGAGACCGTGAGATAAACCAGGAGAGACTCACCAGATGAACCAGGGAGACTCACGAGATGAACCAGGAGAGACTCACGAGATGAACCAGGAGAGACTCACGAGATGAACCAGGAGAGACTCACGAGATGAACCAGGAGAGACTCACGAGATGAACCAGGAGAGACTCACGAGATAAACCAGGAGAGACTCACGAGATGAACCAGGAGAGACTCACGAGATGAACCAGGAGAGAGTCACGAGATGAACCAGGAGAGACTCACGAGATAAACCAGGAGAGACTCACGAGATAAACCAGGAGAGACTCGTGAGATAAACCAGGAGAGACCGTGAGATAAACCAGGAGAGACTCACCAGATGAACCAGGAGAGACTCACGAGATGAACCAGGAGAGACTCACGAGATAAACCAGGAGAGACTCGTGAGATAAACCAGGAGAGACCGTGAGATAAACCAGGAGAGACTCACCAGATGAACCAGGAGAGACTCACGAGATGAACCAGGAGAGACTCACGAGATAAACCAGGAGAGACTCACGAGATAAACCAGGAGAGACTCGTGAGATAAACCAGGAGAGACCGTGAGATAAACCAGGAGAGACTCACCAGATGAACCAGGAGAGACTCACGAGATGAACCAGGAGAGACTCACGAGATAAACCAGGAGAGACTCACGAGATAAACCAGGAGAGACTCGTGAGATAAACCAGGAGAGACCCGTGAGATAAACAGGAGAGACTCACCAGATGAACCAGGAGAGACTCACGAGATGAACCAGGAGAGACTCACGAGATGAACCAGGAGAGACTCACCAGATGAACCAGGAGAGACTCACGAGATGAACCAGGAGAGACTCACGAGATGAACCAGGAGAGACTCACGAGATGAACCAGGAGAGACTCACCAGATAAACCAGGAGAGACTCACCAGTTAAACCAGGAGAGACTCATCAGACAAACCAGGAGAGACTCACGAGATGAACCTGGAGAGACTCATGAGATAACCAGGAGAGACTCACCAGATGAACCAGGAGAGACTCACCAGATGAACCAGGAGAGACTCACGAGATAAACCAGGAGAGACTCGTGAGATAAACCAGGAGAGACCGTGAGATAAACCAGGAGAGACTCACCAGATGAACCAGGAGAGACTCACGAGATGAACCAGGAGAGACTCACGAGATAAACCAGGAGAGACTCACGAGATAAACCAGGAGAGACTCGTGAGATAAACCAGGAGAGACCGTGAGATAAACCAGGAGAGACTCACCAGATGAACCAGGAGAGACTCACGAGATGAACCAGGAGAGACTCACGAGATAAACCAGGAGAGACTCACGAGATAAACCAGGAGAGACTCGTGAGATAAACCAGGAGAGACCCGTGAGATAAACCAGGAGAGACTCACCAGATGAACCAGGAGAGACTCACGAGATGAACCAGGAGAGACTCACGAGATGAACCAGGAGAGACTCACCAGATGAACCAGGAGAGACTCACGAGATGAACCAGGAGAGACTCACGAGATGAACCAGGAGAGACTCACGAGATGAACCAGGAGAGACCGTGAGATAAACCAGGAGAGACTCACCAGATGAACCAGGAGAGACTCACGAGATGAACCAGGAGAGACTCACCAGATGAACCAGGAGAGACTCACGAGATGAACCAGGAGAGACTCACGAGATGAACCAGGAGAGACTCACCAGATGAACCAGGAGAGACTCACGAGATGAACCAGGAGAGACTCACGAGATGAACCAGGAGAGACTCACGAGATGAACCAGGAGAGACTCACGAGATGAACCAGGAGAGACTCACGAGATGAACCAGGAGAGACTCACGAGATGAACCAGGAGAGACTCACGAGATGAACCAGGAGAGACTCACGAGATGAACCAGGAGAGACTCACGAGATAAACCAGGAGAGACTCACGAGATAAACCAGGAGAGACTCGTGAGATAAACCAGGAGAGACCGTGAGATAAACCAGGAGAGACTCACCAGATGAACCAGGAGAGACTCGTGAGATAAACCAGGAGAGACCGTGAGATAAACCAGGAGAGACTCACCAGATGAACCAGGAGAGACTCACCAGATGAACCAGGAGAGACTCGTGAGATAAACCAGGAGAGACCGTGAGATAAACCAGGAGAGACTCACCAGATGAACCAGGAGAGACTCATGAGATGAACCAGGAGAGACTCACGAGATGAACCAGGGGAGACTCACGAGATGAACCAGGGGAGACTCACAAGATGAACCAGGAGAGACTCACGAGATGAACCAGGAGAGACTCACGAGATGAACCAGGAGAGACTCACGAGATAAACCAGGAGAGACTCACGAGATGAACCAGGAGAGACTCACGAGATGAACCAGGGGAGACTCACGAGATGAACCAGGGAGACTCACGAGATGAACCAGGAGAGACTCACGAGATGAACCAGGAGAGACTCACGAGATGAACCAGGAGAGACTCACGAGATGAACCAGGAGAGACTCACGAGATAAACCAGGAGAGACTCGTGAGATAAACCAGGAGAGACCGTGAGATAAACCAGGAGAGACTAGATAACCAGAGAGACTCACAGATGAACCAGGAGAGACTCACGAGATGAACCAGGAGAGACTCACGAGATAAACCAGGAGAGACTCACGAGATAAACCAGGAGAGACTCGTGAGATAAACCAGGAGAGACCGTGAGATAAACCAGGAGAGACTCACCAGATGAACCAGGAGAGACTCACGAGATGAACCAGGAGAGACTCACGAGATAAACCAGGAGAGACTCACGAGATAAACCAGGAGAGACTCGTGAGATAAACCAGGAGAGACCCGTGAGATAAACCAGGAGAGACTCACCAGATGAACCAGGAGAGACTCACGAGATGAACCAGGAGAGACTCACGAGATGAACCAGGAGAG
Source organism: Mugilogobius chulae (assembly GCA_038363315.1). NCBI lineage: Eukaryota > Metazoa > Chordata > Actinopteri > Gobiiformes > Gobiidae > Mugilogobius > Mugilogobius chulae. The sequence goes on along the minus strand of CM076409.1, from coordinate 43,145,059 downwards.
ACTCACCAGATGAACCAGGAGAGACTCACGAGATGAACCAGGAGAGACTCACGAGATGAACCAGGAGAGACTCACGAGATGAACCAGGAGAGACTCACCAGATAAACCAGGAGAGACTCACCAGTTAAACCAGGAGAGACTCATCAGACAAACCAGGAGAGACTCACGAGATGAACCTGGAGAGACTCATGAGATAAACCAGGAGAGACTCATGAGATGAACCAGGAGAGACTCATGAGATGAACCAGGAGAGACTCACGAGATGAACCAGGAGAGAGTGGTGCTGCTTGAGCTCCTTCTACACTTTTTGGATCACCCTAACCACACAAACTCATAACAGGTCACTGGACGTTAGACCAGAGCCTGTACGCTTTACAGCAGGGAACACCGTGAGTGAGCACGAGGAAGAGCCCACAGAACCATTTGGCACAGTCCAGACCTGAGCCCCGCGAGGTGCCAACCTTGAAATCGTCTGTCCCAAGACTGTAGACGCAACGTGTTCTCATGGATTTTGTAAAATAGCACGCCATGACAAATTGCGTGTCAATTACATGCTCGTTTTTTCTGCCGTGGTCTGGACACGCCTAGTGGTTGACGACAAACACGAGGTTTTTCAAGGGATTAACGGCTAAATTTAAGTCTGAAGTTACAAAAATGGGTAAGTTTAGCTCTTAGGCTTGGAGTTGGTTAAGGTTGGGATTAGGATTGTGTTAGTCTTCATGAATAACAACACGTCTTTACATTCACCAAATTCACCAAATAGCGTTCATATGACACGCTGTTTACAATAGTGTGGTATTGACATGCTTATCCATGAGAACAGGCTGGTCGACGCGGTCAAAAGACCCTCTGTTCATGGGGGCAGTTGTAGTTATCAGTGTTTCAGTTTTCTGCAGCTCAGATCTGGAGCAGTCTTCCAGAAGATGTAAGACAGGCCTCCACTGTGACAATGGTCAAATCTAGGCTCAAAGCATGTCTTTCTGTGCATATGACTGAAATGCTTTGTCTGCACTCTGTCTTTACTTCTTGTAAAGTAAATTTTATGATGATTATTTATATTTTTTTAATAATGTTGTTTATTGTATTGTAATTTTGATGCCTCTTTACCTGCCTTAGAAAGCACTTTGAATTGCTTTGTGTATGAATTGTGCTATGTAAATACATTTACCTTTCCTTGCCTTGTCTCATTCAAAAGCATTATAACAAGAACATGCCGCAGCTTTTGAGTTTCACGCACAGATCAAAATTCTCCGGTAAGTCTCAAGGCCACACCACACGCATCAGATCATTTTATTATAACTTTAGGTCGACATAAATATCTTTAGAACATGTGAATTCCTTGTATTCATAGTAGGTTTAAAAGTCACGGTTAATTCATTATGAAACCACTTGAATTCATGATAATTCATGGTGAATTCATGATAGTTCTTGATGACTCATGACAATGATTTTAGACTTGACAAACACGTGAATGCGATCGTCAAATCTGGCTTTATCATTTACGTCTTTATCCAAGGTTAAACCTTTTTTATCTTTTAAATGTTTTGAACAAGTCGTGCACGCTTTTATCTCTTCTCGTTTAGACTACTGTAATGCACTTTTTAACGGCATCAGCCAACACGCACTTTCCCGCTTACAGTGGTCCAAAATTCTGCAGCGCGTCTTTTAACCGGCACCAAAAAACGAGAGCACATCACTCCGATTTTAGCGTCGTTGCACTGGCTTCCCGTTCGTTTTAGAGTTGAATTTAAAATTTTATTGTTTGTTTTTAAAGCTCTGAATGGACTGGCACCTCTTTACATCTCTGACCTCATCCAAATTTACACACCAGCGCGCGCTCTGAGGTCAGAGAGCCAGCTCCAGCTCGTGGTGCCTAAGACGAGACTTAAAACCAGAGGGGACAGAGCGTTCGCTGTAGCTGGTCCGAAGCTCTGGAACGCTCTGCCCCTCAATGTTCGATCTGCTCCCACTGTGGAGTGTTTTAAGTCTCGTCTTAAGACCCACTTTTACTCTCTGGCTTTTAACACCGACTGAGTTGTGTGGTCCTCTGTTGTCTTTTTTTATTTTATTTGATTAGTTTTGTTTGCTTTTATTTGTTTTATTGAGTGTTTTATGTTTTATTTATATTTTTTCTGTTTGATTCTACTGGTTTTTGTGTTTGGGACTAGTAGGTCAAACTGTTATTTATCATACTGTATGGTTTGCTTTTATCTGTGAAGCACTTTGGAAGCGTTTTGTTTATGAAATGTGCTATATAAATAAAGTGGATTTGGATTTGGAATTCATGATGTCCCCTTATTATAATGTTACCGGTATATATCTAACCCACCTACTTAACTGTGCATCAAATACAAGTGCATTTATGTGAGAATAGTTGGAAAGTGAGTCTGGCTGTAACAAGAAACTGGCTTTCTAAAGGTGCACAGTGTAACCTTCTGGAGGTGAAACGTCATCAACACCATTCAGTAGAAAAGGAAAGTTGAAACTTGTCTTTAGAACTTTTTGAACGGAGATAAATACATTTAAGCCATCAGGGGGAAAAATCATCTAAAAGAACAGCATTTCTTCAAAACAGACATGTTCAAACCCTCCTCCAAGCAAATAATAAACTATTTTGACCAAAAAGTTGCACAGTGCACCTTTTAAAGAAGAATTGACTGAAAACTTTCCTGCACTGACTTTTAAAACATGCTTGTTCTTTTCTTAATGTGCATCTTTTCAATCATTGCACTGTAATGAACAATAACCACGCATCACTTAGAGCCGTATCCTCAGACCGAGTGCATCTTAATTGTTTTCCGTCTGCATTTAAAAGTTTATCTGAGATTCCACATCTTTTGTCAGCAGTTTCACAGCTGAGGAGTCAAATTATGAATACAAAGTTTGCTTAAAACAGTTACTTTAGAAGGGTTTAATAAAAAAAAAGTCTAGGGTGAAAGATCAAGTGAGAATTAATTAGCAGTGAAAAATCCACTCAAAAATGGAGAAAGGGATGAGAGTCAAGGTCTCAGAGAATAAAAGCTGCAGTCATGCCACAAGTACAAACAAGCAAAGCAAAAGATGTCTGAAAATGTTACTGAGCGCAGCTGAGTAGGACAGATCACAGATGCTGGGCTACTGTTGAGTGATTTGACAATTTAAACATGTACATTTATAGTATATATACTGCATATATATACGTTTTTGTTTTTTGTTTTTCTTTTGGTTACTGTTTCTTCCTCATCACAAATATTACCAGGAATTGATTTTGTTTCTTTAGTCAGGTTTAACAGACACATTTTAACTTATGAAGTCTCAAACAACTTCACTAGAATCTTAAGAAGACTTTTAAGTCTTGGACTTGCTTGATTACCAACCATCAACTAGATTGAATCTGTAACAGTTTAATGCTACAAACCCTCAAAAGATGAGTAAAACATGTAAAGTTGTGATCTGAGTTCAAAAGGGATCTGTCTGTGATTTACATAATGTATGCTTATTTGGTCTTCAATCAGGACTCTTGTCAGGTCTGCAGCAACTTTGGAGGCGACTGGTGAGGCGGAGCAGTAGGTGGATCAGTGTTTTAGCTCACTGGCGTTTCTTGCTGTATTAAACCTTTAGCCTTTTGCATGGTACTCTACCGGATTTTGGACAAGTTGGTTGAGTTCCCTCCTAATGCATTTATTTTATTAACCCTAGAGCACTATCGCCGTGTGAATTTCACCCGAGCAAATGTATTTACATGATTTTCAATATGTTGCGTTTTTCTGAGTGTCATGAGTCCCTGGGTAGCTTCACCAGTGTTTTTGACTCTATGAAGGTGCGGGTGCTTCCCTAACCCAAAGCCCACTTTTACCTACAGGCTTGCTTTCGGGTGATTTTCACCCGGCGATAGTGAAAGAGGGTAATGTACGTTTCGGGTGGATTTCACCCAGCGATAGTGTGAGTGTTTAAAATCAAGCGATCCTGCCACATGTCAAGGGTGACAACATTCAGGCTCACCATATTTTCACCATATTTACTGTCCCTGGTCAACTCCAGCTTCATTCTGTTGCAGGATCAGTGTTTCTGACATCTCAGCTATGAGTAACACAGGTTTGCTTTCGGGTGATTTTCACCCGGCAATAGTAATGTAAGATTACTTTTTTTTTTTTTTTGCCAAAAGTTAAATTATTTAGTCAGCTATTTATATGAATTATGAATATATATCACAAAGTGGTGATTTCAAAGTGAATTCATATGGTGAAAACAATATTTTAATCAAGTGGTCATTTTTACACAATGGAAAAAATACCACATTTTTGTTCCTCTCTCCTGTAGCTGTTTGTGTGTCCAGGAGTCTGAGCTTCACCAGGGAAGTCTCACATGTCTCACGAATGGGTCGACCAAAGATCAAGTTTCCTGTATCAGTATTTTTTTTTTTTTTAGGAATTTTTTGTTCTCAAAATCTAAAATGTTCAGTAATTTTCGAGAATGTTTGTAGGATCTTCCTATATTTTTATTTTCCATTTTGTTACACATATCACAGTTGAAAATAAAAGAAAACCACTCTAATTTATCAAGTGTTTTCATATTTTGATCTATTTTTATGACAAGTACTTTTTTTTGGGTAAATTATATCGGGTGAAAATTACCCGGCAACAGTGATGGTGTCACTTTTTATAGCGATAGTGTTCTATAGGGTTAAAAATAAAGCAATAAACAATTGGTATGAGGTTAGGGCTAGGCGCACTGATCCCTTGGAGCTACTATATTATCTGGATACAGTATTGCTGCTTGTAGCTGTAAGTCAGCCTCATGGTCGCTCCATTGGTGCTGCTGCTTCTACAGGCTACAAAGCATTTTTTTTTTCTTAAAGCACAATACAAACACAAACAGCTCAGCAGAAACAGCATCTACAGTTTAAGAATGAATGTTTTATTATTTTTTAATCATACACTTTTTTCCAGTTGAAATTTTTCTTTTTTTGTTTAAAACTGATTTTTAAGCTTTAGCTTCGGCTCCCACTGCTCGCTCTTTAACTCCTGCTCTGATTGGTCAGAAAGGTCAGGCCCAGAAGCATGTGTCGATGCTTCACAGAAGCTTTGCACTGACTTGTGATAAAAAAATAAAGAAATGCTTGTATAATGAAACTGTGTCATGAACAAATAAATGCAGATTTTGTTGAAAATAACCAACAATACTGTATTATGTAGCTTCATTGAATACATGTCTGGATTGCATATGTGTATTTTTTATTTCGAAAGTATTGATGTTTATGCAAATGTCTCCACTCTTCACACTCCAAGCAGAGCTACAGTGACATCTCCAAAATACTATATATTCATCCTTGCATACACGCCAGCATTTTTGGGGGGTTTTACTTTAAACCAAGGTCCAGCATGAACCAGTCCAGTGTCCCTGATCGAGGCTCTGCTGTAGATTAAGTGATTATTTTGCTTAAACACAACTTGGCCGAAATGAACCACTTTCTGAACCACTTCAGCCAAACGGCGCTTCATTCCTCTCCGATGACATCACTTCCTGTAAACAACACAAGCTCTGATACAAGCGTCACTTCCTTCCCACCTGGAAAAGCTCCAAGCATGTGATAAAGGAGCCCGATCTCACAAGAAAGCGTACATTTACCACGACATTACACAATATGTAAATTAGGTATGATTAGCACGAGTTCACAGCTGTTTTGTGTAATTATAGTACGCATCACAGTCCCCATTCATTTCAATGGTGGTTGTTAAGACGTGTTATTTATGAATATTAATGAAATCCTGATTCTAATCTTAACCTGCCCCAAGCCCCAGACCTAATCTTAACAATTTTAGTAACTTTATGCCTAAACTTACCCGTTTCACCCGAAGAAAACGTCCCCACGTGGCTGCAATCAAAACTCGTCCTATTTTGAGGCTGTGAAATCTCGTGTCATTTTTACGCTTTTTCATATCGTGCTAAATGTACGGCGTAACATAAGTACTAACAATAGCTGTGAGCTCGTGGTCAAAATACGCTGTTTTTGTGCCGTGGTAAAAGTATGCCATCTAGTGAAACTGTGTTGGATAAAGCAACGTTCATTTCATCTATTACGACTTGAAGGGCCCATATTTTACACATTTTTGATCTATGTTACCATCACATTTCCTCAAAAATTTACCTAAAGTTGCACTTCATTCACACTTGTTTAACACAAAAATCCTGCATGTTCTGCACTTGAATTGAAAACACTCTGTTTCACGTTATGATGTCACTATGGGATCATTCAAAACATGCCTCACTGTGCTTTTATCCCTCATTCACCTTCAGTAGAATCTTTTGCACAACTTCTGGTCTGTAAATTGTAAGCTACACCTGTTGTTTTAGCCTTGTTTAAACTTTTGCCACTCGATTCGCTTGGAAATTACAAAAACTTTGTGTGGCAATAGCAACTGAACAAAACGTTACAATTAAATATGCAACAATTTATAGCCACTGAACAAAACATTACAATTAAATATGCAACAATTTATCGTCAGTGATTTGAATACAGTGGTCCCTCGTTTATCTCGGGGGTTAGGTTCCAAAAATAACCCGTGATAGGCGAAACCCGCGAAGTAGTGATCTTCATTTTTTACCAGTAATTTCCGTTGATAACCTGCCTGGTTCTGATGTTTAGTGTCTTTTGTAAAGGTAATAATGCACTGAACACATGATTCACCGCCAGATTCAGCAGCGCGAGTCGTTTATGTGACGCTTAAAGGCTCGTGCAGACAGGATGCGATGAGCGTAAATGTCGCTTGAAATCCCATTCATGTGCATGTGGCTGTCAGCGGCACCTCAGGGAGCTCCTCCGCTGACAGACACATACACATGAATGGGATTTCAAAAGACATTTGCCACTCATCGCATCCTGTCTGCACTGGTCATAAAGAGGGACGGTGCTTCACCGGCTCTGCTTTTGGCACGTTGCCTGTCCCGCTGCGCTCCACAGCCGACCGGAGAGCCACGGATCACACGGCTCCAGAGCCGACACGAAACACATCCGGACTCTAGCAAAGTCACAACAGCTCCTCAAACACATCTCTGAACTACACAAATGACGTTCCAGCGTGAACAAACTTATCATGGTAACTACGAGCTCAAAGAGTCAAATCCTCACCTGGAGGAACGTCCGAGCGTCAGGTCAGCTTCCCCTGCATGACCCAAACTGTCTAAAGTTTTATAAAAGAGCTTCTGTGCTGTTGCTGTGGAATGCTGCGATGTGACACGGTTCACAAACAGTGTGTTTGAGAGAAAAGCACGCTACAGAGCACGTTTATAGGACCGCACACTGTAAAAAAAAAAGCAAAATTTCACACAAAAAAATCCGCGAAACAGCGAAGCCGCGAAAAGTGAACCGCGATAGAGTGAGTTAGAAAATGTGCAGTAAACCAGTTCAATTGAGTCTAAAAAGCTGTTAACTACGTATAAAACTACCACGTAATGACATCACATAAGGCCCCAAACCCACCGCAAGCGTAAAACGCGCGTAAAACACTCTACGCGAGCATAAAATGCCTCGCGTTTGCACGCGTATTTTTTAGACAGCAGCCAAAGTCAATGAGAGCGGCTCCACTGTCCGCGTGTGGCGCACGTAGGGAGCAGCACGTCACACGCACGTAGAACGCTCAAAATATAATCCAACCTATTTTTTTGACGCTTCACGCGAGCGTACGCACGTATTCCTGCCAAAATACATAGAAAGTTTGCATTTTCTGTATGGTATTTCCCTCAAAATGATTTATATAAGTGAATTGCATTAAATTATTCATTGTGCTCATTGTATAGCTCATTGTTTTTGTGAGACAGTGACAGTTGGGCTTTCCAGCTGTATATCAGTCTATGATGATTTTCTCCGCAGAAAGACACGTGAACTCAGTGCTGCTCCAAAAGGTAGAGTGCCGCTTTCTCCTTCTCTCTCTCGCTTTCTCCCTCTCCTCTCGCTTTCTCCTTCTCTCTCTCGCTTTCTCCTTCTCTCTCTCGCCTGCTCCTCTCTCTTTCTCTCTCACTTTCTCCTTCTCTCTCGCTTTCTCCTTCTCTCTCTCTCTCTCATTCATACCCGCTCGCATGTTTGTTTCTTTCCTCCTGTCTAGGCTGTATTTACAAACATTTTCATCACATCACACTTTTTTGTCCCTTCCAGTGGCGCCAAGGAACTCCCTTTACAATTTTACTACAGTAGGAACACTCCAGTTAAATATTTAGGTACATTTCCCATCAGAATTCAGTTGAAATAACTCGCTAGATTTGATTTTGTGGTTGCAACAGAGGCGCGCAAGCCTGGCGAGAGCGCGTTAATGCTGCAGCGTGCAGTGGGTTCGGGGCCTAACAGTGTTTTCTGAGGCTCAGAGGGGAAAGAATAGCATTTCACTGACAAACATCTGTGTTAGTGTTTTGATTTGTTTGAATTCACTTGTACAATAAAGGAGAAGGAGAATAAGTTATCAAGCTGCTCTGCTGAAATTTGGCTTCGAGGATCAAAAGGTTTATTGTAAAATATTTATTATCAGTTCTATTGAAGAAACCAAAAAGCATGTCTTGAAAATGAATATTGAAATCATTGGGGATATGGTTTAAAAAAAAAAAATCTTACAAACTGTCTCCAAAAATTGACAGTAGCTGAACATGACCAAAAGAGATGAATTACAGTTTCTGAGTTTGTATTACAGAAAGTACATGATTTGTCTAATAGCGTTCTTAAATTGCATTTGACCGGATAGCAGCGATGTAACCGTTTGTAGGAGACTTCTCTTTGTTTATTTGTAATAAAGAATGTGGTAGTGTCCACACTCTTTTCCAAGGTACATTTGGCACATACGATCTCCAGAGATGAGTGACATATGGTCATTTTACAATGTTTTTTTTTTTTTTTTTTTTTTAAATAAAGTCTGTATGTTTCGGTTACGGTTGGTTGAACTTTATTTACTGGGTGCACGGTAGCCAAGTGGTTAGAGCTCTGGCTTCCCAACAAGGAGGTCGTGAGTTCGACTCCCGGGTCAGACCATCAACATCTCACGATCTCTCTGGGTGGAGTTTGCATGTTCTGCCTGTGTTACTGTGGGTTTTCTCTGGGTACTTCGGTTGCCTCCCACCTCCAGAAACATGCATGTTTAGGTTAATTGGGCATCACTGCAAATTTCCCTTAGTGAGTGAATGAGAGAGTGAGTGGTTGTCTGCTACCCCACGCTGGTATATACAGTAGATAGATAGACATATAATCCACAAACGTTTAAATAATATTTATTCTTTACAACATGAATACTTAAGAGAGCACTGTTAAAGGTTGGATGGAGGATTTTCAAAAAATGTTTGTTGTCAGTCTTGGTCAAAAACAGTTGCATAGATTTGTAACAGCCTTGTACTTATGCTAAACAAAAAACGAATTATAAAAAATATATAAACTGTGGACATGATGAGGCAATAGATAAGGAGGTACCTCGTTATCTATTGGCCTTTTAACTCTTTCCCTGCCAATGACGACAACGTGTCGTCATAACGAACCCAACCGTAGCCTGCCAATGACGACAATTGTCGTCATAAGCTTTTTTTTATATGCGGCGATAGAGGGCTCTCTGACGCACGTGTTCGGTGCACCAGTAGTAAACAATCATGTTGCACTTTCATATATTCACCACCGGAGGGCAGTATCACATTAGCACAAGGGCGCAGAGGAAGCCAAGGACCCGGAAAATGCACGTCTTTCCTGTTTACTTTATGCAGCGCAGTCGGCTGTGTTTAGGTGATCATCCGCATCTAAAGGATCGTGTTTCTTTTCAAACGGATTACAGGCAACACATCTTGGACTAAAAACATAGTTGAGTAAGTTTAGAGCAGATATTTGATCTTTAAAATGAAGAAAAGACGATCCTACTGGACTAGGACTCTGAGGAGAACGACTTATGCAGCGAGTCTGGAAGAGAAAAACTAAACTTTTTCTTCTGTGAGCAATCCAAAAGTGTCAGAGTGAGTAAAACTACTGTATTTCTTCATGTTTGGAGGGTTTAATAATAATCTTTGCACTGTGAAAGCGTCTGAATCTATAGAATCTGCATCAGAAAGTAGAAAAGTACTGTGATGCCTTCTCGTTTGTAACACAGCTTTTGTTGGTTTAAAGATAAAAAAGACACTCGTCCTCATTGTTTTAATCACGTGAAGCTTGTATTTTTATCCTAAAGACATTATTTCATTGTACTGGCTCATATTCTTTCACTAAAAAGTAGAACAGACAAAAATAACAATGACATGAAGTTTGATTTAGAAAAGGGCGTTATCTTAAAACTTTCTCGTCAAACACTGAAATGTAATGAAAACAACAAATTTCAAATGCCTATAAAAAGAGAACGGAATAATGTAGAATAACATTTATTTTTTTTAAATGAAAGTAGACACTTGTAGGTCTCATTTGATGTACAACATGTCATAATTCCAGTTGCACAAGGTTTTTTGTGGAGCTGTGAATATTGCTTAAAATTAGCAAAAAGTCCTGGCAGGGAAGGGGTGGAAAGTGAGAATAGGGCTGGCAGTGAAAGAGTTAACTTGTCAAGCAAACCCTCAGTGTTCCTAAGTAACTCATTGGCCCAGTTACAGTGAAGGGCGTGTGCATGTGCATCATTTGAAAAACAGCAAGCAGCTGTTGGATTTGAAAAATCCTCCATACAACCTTTAACCAATCCACATCCATTGTGACAAATGTATACATATTCGAAATGTTTTATTGTCCGGAATGTGAATATTGACGCTAGATGTCACTGTGGTAGTTAGGCAAACTGCACTTAAAATGCGCACCCTGGTGTTCAAAAGTGGACATTACTTGGATCACTTTATTATTATTTTTTTTTTTTTTCTTACACAGTGCTCCTTTAAGATAACATTACCTGATCATCAGTAAATGATTAGATAGTATTTACTAATAATGAGCAAACATTTGCTAATCATTTACTTCCGGCCTATGGTCATCATATACAGTGATGACCATAGGTTTTCCATGTATTTAGTTATATACTGTGTGATCCGATTTGCAATATCATTACCAACATCCCAAGCCCCAATCCTAAACTTAACCATGGAATTGTGCCTAAATGTAGCCACATTGGTTGTTACCGTTTTCCCATGGTCAGGTTGTTACGTCACAAACAGTCACATAAGCCAGTGAAGGAGCTCACTTTGGTACCACACAAGTTTACCTCGAAAATGTAGATGATCTAACCAATACATGCACATCACTTTAGAATGGGGGCAGGAAGTAAATGATTAGTAAATGTTTATTTATTATTAGTAAATATCTAATCATTTAGTAATGATTAGATAATGTTGTCCTAGCAATTAACTAAAATTTGTATCTGGACATTATTATAAAGTGATACCAAACTTTATTTAACCATGAGACACCCATTGAGATCGAGATCTCTTATCAAGGGGGACCTGGCCAAGAGGTCAAGAGCATTACGGCAAGAGCATTATATACACAATAACTAAAATAAAATGCATGACAGTTCATTTCAATATAAAACAGACCTAAAATACAATATTTATATTTCATAAAGTGTCCATTACAATACTGAATTCTTTTGGGTAATTCATTAACAAACCATTGACATTAAAAGTTGCTTAACAAAAACAATACCACCGTCTACCCTGTTTTTAAAGAATAAAGACTTGTTTTATATAAATACTGCTGTTGTACCAAATACTGTATGTGTGTGGAGAACATCTGTGTTATTGACTAGATTTAAACAGTTCTGGATCAATTGTGCCTTTAATAGGTCATATTATTCTGCCTGATTTGTCGTTTTGAAACTCCACAGCAAACTTCTTAAGTATACATCCAAACTGCCCCGGGATCTTCGCTCTCTAGAGGATACAGCCATTTAACCGCCCATTTCCATCCTCTATTATCGCCTTTATTGTCACTCTTTCTAATAATTTCCGAATCACATCTCCCCGCAGGTTTGGCACGACGCAAGCGCCATTATGCTTTCAGACTTTATTTGCGCGAGCACCTAATCGTCATGCATAATGTAGCCAGGCAAGTGTGGAAGCAGGCTCACGGGCGACGCTAATGCTAATTGAATGTGAAGATGGAGGATCTGGTGGACAAATTGTTTGCGACTTCATTCCGGGCTATAATCAGTCATGCTAAATGAGGGTGAGACGCGAACCATGTTAAAAATGCAAGTGTAATGCTTTCCAACAACGGAGTCTTGGTTTTGCCGATGTCGCCGGTGTCGTTGACGCTCCGGCTGCTTGTCTTCAACACAGGCGGGTCAAGAGGGTGGTATTATGGTCTGTTGGATCATTGGAGGTGATGTGGATGCTCATTGATAGTTAGTTAAATTATGATCTCTCTCTCTAAAGCTTACAAATCAAGTTAGAAATCTGGATTTAACAATAGACTTTAATAGCCACATTAATCGAGTCCTGATAAGAACCAAGAAGTAAGACCACATTAGTCCTGTGCTTAGGTCTTTCCACTTTTCCTGGAATCCAAAAGTGAAGAGTAGGTCTGGTTACCACTCCCCTCGCCTGCATTTTAGATTAACTCCACAACATATCGTCCAATCAGATTAGTTTATTTGTGTGACGCAGTTGAAGGAAAGAAACTGATTGGTCGTCTGTCATTTAGACCAAAATCTAACCTCACATTAAAATAGTTTGCTCATTGATTCTGCAGAAATCCAAGATGGTTTTCAGTTGTTATTTACTTGTTTTTCTTTGCATGTTGGTTTTCATGCGGTAGACGATGCATGTCCCTGATTGGCAAACCAACCGTCAATCATGCCCACTGAAATTCAAAACATACATACATTTTACATGTACATTTTTACATACTTTTTTTTTTTATATATATATACTTTGCACTGGCTTCCAATAGCTCTGAGAACAGATTTTAAAACACCTGCTGGTGCCAGAGTCAGGACTAAGCATGGAAAAAGTAATGTAAATAACTAAGAATTGCTTCAAAACAATGTCCATTCTTAGTAGATGCTGTTGTGTTTGTGTTCGCATTGAGTTGAGTTGAGTTGCAATGAAGCTGCCACTGAGGCTGATTTACTGTACAACAGCTACAAGCAGCAATACCATATCCAGATATTATAGATCCGTGGGAACAGTGCGTAGCCTAGCCCCCAACCTTTCCCAACTTTCAGTTTTTGGTTTGTTTGTTTTTTATTTAAGCTTTTGCTAGCACAGCCAGAGAGATGGCTGTGTGGCATAATCATGGATCTATTTTATTATCTGGATATGACATTGCTAGCTTGAAGCTGTTTAGCTAGCCGCAATGACCGCTCCATTGGTGCCTGTACAAACTGCTCGTGTTTGGCAGAGACAGCATTTACAGCTTTAAGAACTGTTGAATTTTCACTCTGTAACTCCTGCACTGATTTGTCCGAAAGGTCAAAACGGCCCGCTCTTCGAGTAAAGAATCATGGGGGGAACACACTGTAGTGCAACTAGCAAAAGGCTAAAGCTAACAGCCATAATGGCAACAAAAGCCATTGACAAGCCATTGAAAAAAATCAAGCGTAACATACAAACTAAGTATTCTGCAGAGTTTTAGTTGTTAATATCTGTTACTATAGCTGCTTATTTACAGTTTACTTCAGATCTTAAAGGAGAAATACTTAAGGTAAGTGAACCAAAGATGTAGACTTATTAAAAAAAAAAAAAAAATAAAACATATTAAAGCTAACAAAAACTCTGTCAGGATAGCGTTGCAAGGTGAAGGTTAAAGTCAAATGCTCACCAAAGTGCCTCCATTTCCCATGTGGAAGTGTAATTTGCCATTGCCAAGAGAAAGTGTCTACATCCACTGAAATGGATGATGATGTTATAGTTTACCTTCAAGCTTTATATCATAATAACATAATGCTTGTCCCGCTGCTATTTCTGAACCTGTCACTTTGTCTGCTCCAGCTCCACTCTGTCGGCAGCTACAGAAGAGGTAATGTGTTATGGTTACAGTGTGAAAGAAAAAATCTCAGGGTCACTGACACCACACTCGGGCGAAGAAACAGCTTCAAATCAATCGCATAGATCTCGAAGTCAAGCAAATCAGGACCTGTCTAAGCTGGCTATATATAGACCCCTAGCATTTTAGTAAACTTAATTGCTTCAAACTCTGGTGGGCGGAGCTTAGCCGGAGGCAAAAGATGACATTTCCTCCATTTAAAACAGTGTAAACAAACTCATTTTTGGAGTGATTTTTAAACACAAAAGCAGAAAAATGTCAAATTCTGTTCGGAACTGTCAGAATATACAAGTATATCATGACTTACTCTGTGAGACCTGACACAGACTTTGGTGAATTTCTTCTGACGGATGGAAGCATTTTGTCTGAGCTTGTGTGGGTCGTCTTGGATCAGGATCTGCTCTTTCACGTGGCTTAAGAGGTGATTTTTACATCTGTTTCATGTTCGCTTTACGTTGCTAAACCCAGTAGTGGCTAAAATGCTGTCTTTTAACAGTACATTTATGTCTTGAAGCTAATGCTAAATATGCTCATGTGTGCATCTCCCATTATTAGTGCTTCAGCAACATTTAATAGTAATTATTTTACGATTAACTTAGTTCAACAAAATTGTTGCATGTAGCTTTGAAAATCTGTTAGCCCTCGTCAAAGGCTTTGGTAAAGTAGAAAATAATGGTCTTGTGTGTAAAAATGGAATGATTGACAACAGTACAGTTTTAGCTAGAAGTCTAAATAAAACAGGTCAGTTTAAACATGAAACTGAACCTACATGGCTGGGTAAGGTCAGGCTAACATTAGACACAAAAGTCCTAGTCCCAGTTCACAATGAAACAATTTTAACCAGGATGAAATCACAAACTTTTACTGCATCGGTTATGAGTTTTAGCCTTTTTTGCCTCCAGCTAGAGCTGTTACGTCGTGGCATGAAAAGGGTCTATAGAAGTTATGCATTCTTAATTTGCAAAAAAAAAAAAAAGCTTCTTAGCATTTTGACTGAGTTTTAAAGGTACATGTATATATATGTACATGTCTGTTTATGAATACAAACTTGTCTAGCTATGTGCAACTCAACAATTTTATGAAGTCCTGTTGTTTTGGACTCAAATTGAAATGGGTGTCACGCTCACGAACCAACGAATGAATCACTGAACTCCTACAAGACCTAATAAGCTTCATCATCGTATATAAATGATGCATCTGCCGCTGCGTTTAGCTTCGACCGTGTCCACGTTGTTGTACCCCGTCGTGTATCTAGAGAAACGCAGTATTTTTAGAAGAACGCGGTGTACCTGAGATAACTCTGGCTGTCTGTTTCTCTAATGAACAACTGGATGTCAGAATGTTCTGTGACATAAGCCAATTAACCCATTGTGTTGTGTAAAGAGTGAGCACTGACTCTGAAAACATCGGAGTGAGTGAACGGACTAAGTGATGAAGTTTATTTATTCGGTAAAGCAGGCCACACACTTGATTTGTACTTTTACTGTGCGATGAGAGCCACCGGCATGAGGTTTTTGGGAGGTTTTCTTTGTGAGTGAGTAACTATGGCGACAGGAGTGCATGGACAGATGAAACAACAAGAAAATAATAATAAACTTAACTCTTTCAACGCCAACTCTATCCTCATATTTAGCCCTCCAAACATAAAGAAATAAAGTAGTTTTATTTACTTTGACACTTTTGTCTCGGAACGTCTTTTCTTCATTTTAAAGATCAAATATCTGCTCTAAATTTACTCAACAATGTTTTAAGTCAAAGAGTTAAAAAAAATTAAAAAAATAATAATTTGCCTGTAATTTGTTTGAAAAGAAAGTTGGCCTTCAGAAGCAGCTGATCACCAATGAATTTTGGTTCTTTGGGTTTAGTTAGTAAGTTTAGGCATCAATTTACTAAAATGGATAAGTTTAGGTCTGGGTGCTTGGGATAGGTTAAGATTTACTCGTTAAAGAAAATGTTGCCAAGTGGCTTCAACCAAAAACATTCTGGCTTTTTGAAATATATTGACCTTACTTAATTTCTATTTCCTTGTAAATCTACTTTCTCTTCAGATACTGGGACGGAAATATCACATGTGCAACTCTCCAAAAAACAGGAAATTGCTTAAACAACAACTATGATGCATTTTTTGTGGTGTTTTCTTTTTTCAAACCTGCTCCAAAGCACCTTCACTTTGGAATCTCATGCACCAAAACCATTATAAAAGTCTAGTAAAGTCACACAGGGGTTGTGTGCATCTCCTACATCAAGAATTGAGTTAGAGCTCTATTTACTGACTCCTACGAAAATGACACAAGGTGTGCGATCAAGTCAATTTCTTATGGAATCTTAGGGGTAGGCCTTGGGAAATTTTGATTCTTATCAACTGTACTTGTCAGTTTACATTTACTATGGCACTTACACATCTGATGAAGCAGTCAGGAGGCCATTTTTACTCAGCATCACACATGTAAGGTTCACCAACGTACAGCGACGCTTTCTCACAGAACTGTCAAAGGATTTGTGACTCCTCACATGAAAAGTCGACAGGAAAGTAACCCAAACCTACCCCCCTACATCAGTTTAGCAATGTAAAGGCGTGGAGTGACAAAATCCACACACATGAGAGAAGCAATAAAAGAGAAAGACATGACAGATTTGTCCAATAAACAAGAACCGCAATGACACCAACTGCTGCTGGAAATGCAGTATTCCTGTGACTGATCACAGCCAAAAGCAAGTAGTTTGTAACAGCTGCACACAGGGAGACAAGAGAACATGTGTTGTGTGTGTTCAGGTGCGTGGACAATGTTATAGTCTCCAGTTATAGTTGTATTTTTTGTTCATTCTCCATAATCAAAACGACTTTTGCCATTTTTTTAACCTGACTGATTTGTGTTCAAATGTGAATAAAAACTGATCAATTGACATGCCAGAATGTTCTTTTGTTGTTCAAAATACAATACAAAGCATAATCGTTAAGCAAAATTAAAATGTTATTGCAAAAATGTTTTGATTCTAAGTCAGATCATTTTTGACCCCACTCATGGAAGAGTGTAGGTATTGGTCAGCCATGCATCTAAGGGTTAAAGAAAAAAATAATCTGAATAACATTAAAAACATGTTATATTGAAATCTATGCTCTTCATTGTAATGAAGAGCATATGGGTTTCAGTAGCTTTCAAGGTCTTTGCTGTAAATTCTAATTAAACGTATATTCATTTTGCCCTTGGTCATGGCAGTGGGTCGACTCTTCATAGATGACTGACCTCTGACCA
This sequence comes from Mugilogobius chulae, assembly GCA_038363315.1. Classification (NCBI taxonomy): domain Eukaryota; kingdom Metazoa; phylum Chordata; class Actinopteri; order Gobiiformes; family Gobiidae; genus Mugilogobius; species Mugilogobius chulae. The sequence continues at coordinate 43,127,851 of CM076409.1, read as the reverse complement.
GTTCACCACTACTGTTCTAAAAGCTTTACAGTCACACCTTCTCCATTTTTTTCAAATTCTCCGTTGTCCAAAGCTATTGTGCTCTACAACTTTTCTGTATGGGTTAGTAAAGTTCTGAACAACTTTTCTTCTCTGACATTGGCCGTTTGAGTTGAAATTCATGAAGCGACAAGCCCCAAAGACTTGTCCTTGAACAAGGCCCTCCGATGACGTCTTTTAGCCCAAGTTCTTGGCCTCATCCGTCCGATCGGGCACGGCTCCAGTTCAGATCGCATTAACGCAGCCACTCACCACTTTGCACATTTCTGACTTAAAAACTTTTAATTACTTGTGAAATACGGCCACAAGACTTGTTTTGTGGCCAGAACGTATTAGCGGAGTCACTGCGAATGCAAAACACGTCGGCGAAAATGAGGAAATGCATCTATGAAAAGAAGCGGTTCAGAAGGCTTTTTAAATGTTTGGTTAATTATGACTTTGCTTGGGTGGGATTGTCCTTGTGGTACATATTTAGTTTAACAGCAAATTGCAGCTTGTGAAAAGGGAACATAACAAATTGAAGGTTGAATGGAAAGGAAGCACGGATTTCTAACAGGAAACAGAAGTGTGAATGAATGAATGAATGAAAAACAAAAAAATATATATGTTTGACCAGTAAACAATCATATTCAGTGTCCATTTTTTATAGATTCAGGTTCGGACTTTGTTTCTTCCTACATTGTGGTTATTGTTTAGTGCTGCACAACAAGTTTAAATAATTGTCACGAAATGCAGCAATAGAATAATCTATTATATTTAGGTTTCTAAACATGCCCTGAGTTGAGAAAATGTCAGATTGACCAGAAATGATGAGCAGAGAAAATTGTGAAAATGTATAAATGTACTATAAATGGGGGTTGCACTAAAAAAAAAAAAAATACATCATTTGACTTTCCCACACTAAAGTCCTATTCGCACGGACTAATATTTATCTAGGGATGTCGTCTGAGTTTCTTCTCTTGTGCAAATTTTCCATGTCTGTAAAAATGTCTGTAAAGTTTCCCCCGAATTTTACCTCCTGTAATTCTCCAAATTCAGACGTCCCCATGGAATTCTAAAGCCTTGTGAATGCGTATGTCTGTGTTTTCAATCTGTGAACGGTTGAACAAAATTATTGCTACTATTATTTACGGATCATTTTCAAATGAAATTGGCGTTTTTTTTCTAGGATTAAAACGCTAAAGATTAATCAAACTATGATTAAAAGTCCGAGAACCATAAGTACAACAACCTCGTCGTAGCAACGGAAGGTCGAGAAGATGGATGTTTGATGAAAAGTTTGGACGGAACGCTGCAAAGTTTGGATGTTTGGATTTTATCACTGTAAATGGATTAAGACTTGGCTGTTTCATAAGAAATCTGATGTGAATGTGATTTTGAACACTCGGCAACATTCGCCGTTGCTGACAGCTCAGGTCAGCTGATTCACATTAAAACAAACCGAAAACACAAGAAACGCTAATTGCTTGAATGTAGTCAAAAGTTGTTGTCATAATCTATCTCGCCAAAGTCTGTATAGTGGTCCCTCGCTCTATCGCGGTTCACTTTTCGCGGCTTCGCGGATTTTTTTTGTGCAATTTAGCTTTTTTTTACAGTGCGTGGTCCTATAGACGTACTAACGTCAAACATACTGTTTGTGACCGTATCACATCGCAGCATTCACAGGTAACAGCACAGAAGCTCTTTTAGAAAACTTGAGACAGTTTGGATCATGCAGGGGAAGCTGACCTGACGCTCGGACGTTCCTCCAGGTGAGGATTTGACTCTTTGAGCTCGTAGTTACCATGATAAGTTTGTTCACGCTGGAACGTCATTTGTGTAGTTCAGAGATGTGTTTGAGGAGCGTGTTGTGACTTCGCTAGAGTCCGGATGTGTTTCGTGGCTGTTGGCTCTGGAGCCCGTGTGATCCGTGGCTCTGCGGTCGACTGTGACGGGCAACGTGCCAAAAGCAGAGCGGGCAAACGCGCACTGCATCGTCCCTCTTTAAACGGTCACAAAAACGACTTGCCCTTTTGTACCTCGCGGTGAATCATGTGCTCTGTGCATTATTACATGTACAAAAGACACTAAACATCAGAACCAGGCAGGTTATCAACTGAAATTGATTGGTCTAGTTTCTTACTAAAAAAAAAACCCACACACAGGCTTTATTAATAAAATTGTATTTGATTTGATTAATTTGTGTTATGAACTGTTTTTTCTAGAACTATTAAAACGTTTAACGAACCAAACCAATGGCTGCGTAATAATAATATGAACCAAATTGAGAATTGCATAAAGAAGATAAACTTTCAAAGAAAAAAAGGGACTGAACTGTAAAAATAATCTTTAAAAAAAAAAAATCTTATGAATTGCTGTTTTTTTTTTGTTTTGTTTTTTTGGCCTTTTGCTACATTTTTTCAATTTATAATTTCATTTGCTGTTATTGTTTTTTTCTGTTTCAATATTTCTTTCTGCCTTCTGCATTTTCACAAGCTCTCATAATGAATCTGGTTCTTCTGTCGGTCATATGCATCCCAGTCCTAACCTAACCACTTTTTTAAATTAGCATTACATGTATCGTTCTGTCTCAATTTGTAAAGATAAACAATGTGTATGTTAAGAATATTTCACGACGAAGAAACATGTCAAGATGAAAAAAAAATAACATAATTTTTCTCCTGGCCAGTTGGCGGTGTAAGCATGAGCGCATTCTTTTCTCCATTCAGATAACACCAGAATGCAGAAACCTGTAATGTGTTTTGTATTCTACAGGGACGCAGCCCACAGGTCTATCTGGCAGATACAATGGCTTACTCTCCATTTCCTGCAACCGCCTCCGAGCAACTCCTGAATGTGATCTGCAAATGAATTACCTCAGCAGAAAACACCAGTACACGGATTCACCCGAGTCACTTTTCATTATCAAGAAAACATGGAATCATAAGAGAAAAGTCATGTCGAGATTTGATTTATTGTGCAGTCGTTTTGAACAGACTCACAAGTGGGATGATTACATTTGGCTGGATTACAGTTTGAGTATTATATGTTGCATTCATATGGTTCTCTGTATTTTTTTTTTTCTGAGTTGAGAAATGCACATGAACGCACAAGCACGTCAGAGTAATTACTGGAACTCGAGTCCAAAGCTGCTTCCTGAGTTGCGTGGAAAATCCAGACGATATATTAAAAGTATATGGTCTGGTCACCGTGTCCCTCTTTCGGATTTCTGAAGCCGTGATTGACAGATTAGTTAGCCAATCAGAGACACGAATCTTCTGACGTATAAAATCCAACATGGCTGCTCCCGACAAAAAAAAAAACACATGAAAAAAATATCACGTGGAACTGAAAAACATCGCGGATTTCTGCTGAATCAATGAGCGAAGCAAAACACTATTTTAATGTGAGGTGAGTGAAGTTAGATTTTGGTCTAAATGACAGACGACCTATCAGCTCATTTGTTTCATCTGCGTCACGCTAATAAGCTAACCTGATTGGCCGGTACGATGTAGATTTGGTCTGGAACGCAGGCGGAGGGCGTGGTGACCAGAACCACTCTTCGCAGTTAGCTGAAGTGTGGGTTCTGGATCCCAGGCAACTTCCTGAGCTAAACACCTGATTCCAAATGCTGTGAGAAAAATTAGATAAACTATCCAAGAACTAAAATTTACAAATTTGCGGTTTTGAGGTTGTGGTGAGCATTTATATCATAAGAGAGTGAGCTGCAGCAACTGGAGTATTTCAGTATTCTTCAGTCTTCCATCAGTGTTTCCATTGATGGAAGACATGATCAGCTGACATCACTCACACATACAACAGACTTTTTTAGATAAATAATATCTAAATTGTACCTGAATTGCACTTCCTGTCCTTGTATTGTTCTTCAGCTCTAGTTCATGTGCTCAGAAATCCTCGTTCTCACCTACCACCTATGCCTTCCCACTTGTCTGTATTTACTTGGTATATTTCAAAAGATTAATACTCAAAATGAAGCATATATGGTTCAATACTGTCCCATATTCACTTTCCAACAATAATAATTAGTAATTTAAAATCTGTTGTTTTTTACAGTTACATTTTAAAATGAAGAGGCGGGGCTTATCAGTTCGGCAGTTTTGAACAGGAAGTCAGTAGAGCTGTTTCTATTTTTAAGCCGTTTTAGATCAACTTTGTGTTTTACAATGAACAAAAGGTAAATTGTTGATCTGCACATGGTCTAGTTTTCTTATTATATACATAAATATATATCTTTTATTCAATGTGATGAGGCTGAATTCAGTTTGACACATTCCACACAGGATTGGGTAAAAAAAAAAAGTATGTTCCAACCAGGTCCATATAGGGAAGCTCGCTTGCCTGACCAGTCAGCCCCTCCTCCATTCTGTTGAAATACAGAAGGGTCTGGAGCCAAAGACAGAGCCCATCACTTCGTCTTCCAAAATTAGGACTATCCAAACTCAAACGGCTGCTCCTCTCCCCACCCATTACCAATTTCCAAACCTTTTTTTCGAACCGTTTCAAAACATTCAAGATAGCGGGCGTAGCTTCAGTTTTGAACAATTAGAAACGTATCAATTCCCTAAAACCTTGTGCTGCATATTTACAATAACATTTAAATAATATTAGCGTATCACTGTTTCGGTGTAATTTCCGGGTTTTCTGTGATTGGTTAACTCAGCGCTCGGAAAGCACGCCCTCGAAATGAAACCCCGGCGCTCTGATTATAGATCCCTGCGTCTTTGTAAAGGGAAGCAGTTCTCCACCTCTTGAAGAGGAAATTGTGGCGTCCATAAACCTGACCATTGAGTTTGAAAGCATTCTGTCACATATCCGCAAAGTTAGAAGCAGTTCTCTGAGACCTCAGCCTCAGGTTTTGAAGCCGGAGCAGGGAAGTTGACAGGAAGACACTTTTATTATTGTGCCACTTGTAGCTTGGCGAATGAACCAAATGTTCCCTAATGTTCCCAAATGGCTGATTGACAGTGCAGCAGGGTGTGAGATGTGGGTTAAGATTTACCCTTTAAATTCAAAGAAAATGTTGCTGCATGGCTTCAACCAACATTCATGTTTGTAAGAGTCCACAAATGGCAGTTAAATTTCGTAAAAAGTTTATTTAAACTCCATGGAATCTTTGTCTTTGCATTTGTTCTTGTTTGATGGCATGTGGAGGGAATTTAATTTAGAACTCAAACACTTCTTGTAATTCTCAACTTTTTTTGTTGTTGTCAATTTCTTTCTATGTTGCAACTTAATTAATGCAAAGCTTTGATAAATCTAGACTACAAGAACTTTCACACCAAACTAAGTCCAAATTAAACAAAACATGGTTTAACTTTGTAAAGTTAATTTGACTGTCAGTGATATATTTGAGAGAAGCCTCATTGTTTTCCAGTTTTCTACCATTGTTTTCTTTTCTTACATGTCAAATGCAAACTAACATTTAACAGAGGTATGGTTTTAGTTGTTTTGAGCTCTACTATTGACTGATATTGAAATTGCTGCGCTGCATAATCTCTATAGGGCAAGAGTTTAAATTCACCGAGAATGAGAACGCCCTTGGTAAATACATAGTGATTTTCAAACCTCAAACGGAGGATGGATGTATGTATGTAAATCTTTCCAACTCCAAGCGCTCGCTCACAAACCCTTTGGCACGCATTAATATTCGCGTGCAAGGATGTTCAGGCGAATGGAAAGTTTTATAAGAGCTGTTTTTCCAGACACTGAAGTGAGGCTGTGGAGGACCGCCAAACCAAATCAATCAGAGCGCTGCTTATGGCTCTGAAAGATAAAGGTAAGGTCTGAAACGAGAAGTGTTCATTCTGAAGGCACCAAGGTTGTTCATTTGAAATACAATCCAGGAAATCGATGCACTTTAGACTGGAGAATCCAAACTGATCTGTTGCTATGTTATTTTACTTTGATTTGAGTTCTTCTTCATTAACAATCTGTCAAAATGTTTGGTAAAAGGATGTTTATTGAAATACTTCGAGGTGATTGGGTGTTTAGACAGTCACAGCAACAAATCGTAATGGTGTGCTGTATCCATTAGACAGAACAAGTAAAAATGATGGTGGAGCCCTTCACTGGATCAATCTAAGAATGTGCAGATCGTAAGAATACTCAGGTGTTCATTGGAAAAAGTGGTATAGATAAAAGAAAGACTCTTACCGATGAGTGAGTAGATTCAAAACCAAGGCACTCGAGGAGAAAGATAAAAGTTCTTTCATTCAGAGGCGCATGGAAAAAATAATGCATGGAAAAAATACTAATATAATAAACTAATAATGTACTGAAACTTATCAGAAATACAGACTTTGGAGTTTGGTTAAAGCTGGGGTATCTCATTTTCATGCTGCAAAACATTTCACTTAACACAGTTTATACCCACAAACATTCATTTTGGACTGCAATTAGGAATTATTTGCTTGACCAGTCAGCCCCTCCTACATTCTGTTACATTCTGTTTGAATGCAGAAGGGTCTGAGACTGAAGCCTCGGCCAATACCTTCTCCGTCCAATGTTAGGATGATCCAATCAAGCACAGCGATTCTGACACGTGACACTAAAAAGTCAGAAGTTGCTTGCAAGCCCCATTTCAAAACATTCAAGATGGTGAACGTAGCTGATTCGGCTCGTGCTTCGGTTTTGAACAATGAACGTATCAATTTGTTAAAACCTGAGCAGCAAACCGTGTTGAGGGGCTTCAGACTGAAAAAATCCTCACGTTACATGTTTACGGAAACATCGTGTCAGTCTTTGGTGGAATGTCCGGGTTTTCTGTGATTGGTTAACTTCGCACTTGGAATGCCTGCCCTCGAAATTGAACCTCGGTACTCTGATCCCAGACCCTCACGGTTTGTAAAGTGTCTGTCAAAGCGTGTAAGGACTGGCTGGTCAGGCAAACAAACTATGATTTTTACCTTTTTTTTTTTTTTTTTTTTTTTACAAACAGCAAAGTTAAATAGTTAAATTGAAAGGGACCACAGATTTCAGTGGGCATGATTGACAGATTAATTAGCCAATCAAACGCATGCATCATCTCCCATTTGAAACCAACATGCCTGTTTTAGATAATAAATATATATATATATATATATATATATATATATATATATATATATATATATATATATATATATATATATATATATATTATGTGAAACTGAAAAATCTATGCTAAAGACTATTTGTTACTGTGAGGAATTGAAGTTAGATTTTGGAGGGGGGAGGAACCGGCGACCCTCTTGCTGTGAGACAAGAGTGCTATCCACTCTGCCACCGTGCCGCTTTATGATCCAATCTTCATTCTCTGGGCTATTCTTTTTCTGACCAGAGAAATGTGTATTTGTTAAAAACATGCACACTGCTGACTTTGATCTAATGTCGCTTATTAGAAATCAAAAGTGAAACTTATCAAGTGCCGCTCTGAGAGACAGACAGTTGGTTCAAATTGTTACATATATATTATTACATTTTTATGACAAGATCAAAAGTGTTTTGCAAGATTATCTATTTCTATGACATTCGACTGTTTTTCATGTGTTTTTTATGACTAGAAAATAAACTAATTATTCTCCAGGATGCGTGGGAACACTGACATTATTTGATTCAGACAGTACACAGTCTGATATTCTCACAATGTGCTGCATTTTTAACGGAAAAGAAAAGAGCTTATTATTTACAGCGTCAAAAAGTTATAGGTACTCCAGCTTTAAAACTCCATCCATCCATCCATTTTCTTCCGCTTTATCCGGAAAACTCATTTATGATTAATTTTCCATTCATTTCAAAATAATTTACTAAAACTTAATTCATACTTCAGTTTATTTCTAACCATCATTTTGTTTTAGCCTTGCCTTTAATTCCAAAGCTAGAAATCCAAATCATGCCGTGGTTTTACATAAAGCTCCTTTTCAACCGCTAAAAGATGCAAATATATTTTCAAATGATATACCCTTGAAACCCCCACACACTTTGTACTGATGTTTACCATTAGCTATAAAACATCACCCGAAGCCATAACCTTTCGTACTTGCAAACGCGTGAATCATTTCCATTTGAATGTCAGCAGCCGGCGCTTCATCCGCCAAGCAAAGGGTTAACAGTCTCTTAAACATTTTTTTTTTCTATCATTTCCTTTTAATTACCGCCTTGCTTATCCAGATCCGAGGTTGCAGTTGTGCTCTATAGCTCCGAACCAGGCGTGACGCAGAATATAAAGTGCTTTTTTAATGAATTCCCGGGTCGTTCTTGTGCCGATTGTTTGTTGAAGGTGTTTTATCAGAGAAGCAATAAGGACTGTTTATAGGCTTTAAAGTTTGCAGAGGTTAAGTTGTTTTACTTGAAGGCTGCTTGGGCCAATCTAAATAAAAATCATCTGCTACTGGAGGAAAGGTGGGCTATATCTGACTGAAGGCATGAGCATATTACACCCAGTCCTGGACCTCCCTTCATTGGCTTAAAATCTTACTTTTAACTTTCAAATGCCTACGTAGACTTTTCTGCCTTTTCTGTTCAGGACCCCACCTTATGGAACACTCTTCTTCTGAAATTACGCCAAGTTGAGAACTTAAGTATTTTCACTACAAAAACTATAAATACATACTTGTCTAGAAATACATACTTGTCTGGGGTGCCGTGACGTGAGTCCAGGGGTGCCGTGGGAAATTGTTGAGTCTGATAGAATTTTTCAAATAAAGGCTTTCAAATAGACCAGCCGTTGTGAACACCCAGAGCGCTCTTTGCCTCACTTAAACATTTATGTTCCGACAGCGTTTCTTTTTTCCGCTCTCCCATTCTCATTTCAGAGAGGCTGCGTGTGTCTGTGTCATATCAGAGCTTATAGCAGCAGATTGTGTCATTAAAGAAGCGTTTGCCACATCCAGCGATATTCTACGAAACTAAAGCTTCGTATTGGTGGTTCATTTGTTCAAATCTGCCCTATATCCGCGGAGAAAAGGTCCGAAACAAATAGTGAAATAAAACATACGGGATTAGAAACTGGGTGCGGCGCGTAACGGCGCATCGTGGAAATCGTCAAAGTGATCTTTGGAGCTTTTGCATTTGCAAAACAGAAGTCCTGTCCTGACAAAAGTTTGTGTAACAGCAGCGTTTTCTCCGCTCTGAACACGCAGGGCAGCCTCGTTACGCTGAAGCTACTCAACGCTGGTTTACAGGGGCGGACCTAGATTGGGGCCCCATGAGAGCTTCTGATTTAAAATGATTTTAAAACAAGCTTTATACCTTTTCAGTAATAATAAAATTACACTATGCATTAGGAAAAAACTAATTTAAAATATTTCATAATACAGAATATCACATTGAATTTAATAACATTTTCCTGAGGTGTTCGGTGGAGGTTTTTATTGTGAATTTCAATGAAATCTAAATAAGCTGTGCACGTTTTACAAAGAAAAAAAAACACATTATTTAAAGTGAAAAATATGTAAAATTGTCAGGGGTGCCTCGGCTTAGGGCAAGAACGCTTAGGGGTGCCCCAGTGCTGAAAAGTTTGAGAACCTCTGGTCTAGAATGACTTAGACCTTGTCCACACGAAGACAAAACGAGGATAGTTTTAAAAACGATCTGCGTAAAGTTGGAGCTGCCTTAGGATTTATCGAAGTCCACATGAATCTGTAAACCAGCCTGAAGCCGGTGTAATGCCTGATTCTGACCAGAGTGTGGCGCTGGGACACTGACACAGATAGGAAGTAGAAACAACGAAGAAAAAAAAAAAAAAAGGTTTAACGTAAACAAAAACTCTTAAACTTAGCAAGAGACACAGAAGAGACACAGAAAGTGAATTTATGCTTCAGAATCTTTGGAATATCTTGACGTTTCAATGCGGATTTAATAGAGATTGTAAGTGATTTATTTTAGTTTTTTTATGTTTTCTGTGGTTTACGGTGAAATGAGACGCAGATTTTCACAGTGAACATCATATAAAGGTCAGTACATTCTGCAAATGAGACGAGACGTGACTGGGCAATGATGTCACCGTGGAAGAAAAATAGTTCGGATACAGCGTAACTACGGAGACGCTAAACCTGAGTTTTGTGCTAAATGCAAAATTGTACATTGTCCTCAATAAACATTCCTTTATTCCTTTCCTTTAGGATAAATATTTGTGCTGAAACGCCTGAGCTTGGCTTCGTGGGGACAGACCCTTATAATCAGGATTTTAATCCAGATTTGAGCTGTTTTCACAGGATAATTAATTGCTTATGTAATGTAGAATATTTAATTGGTTTCAAGACATTTTTTTTTAACTGGTTTTAGGGGAAATTGGATTAAAATATGAACAAAAATGTGCAAATGTGTAAGTGTGTGCTTAATATCTGTATGTTCAGCGGTGTGTTCTCATCTTCTCTTAAAGGGACTGTACTCGATTTTTTTGCAACAAGATAACTTAAAAGCAATTTCCCCTAGCACTGATGCCTTGTTAATGTTTCTATTCAGGTGGAAATTAGTCCCCAAAGTCCTGTCTATGTCTAATAAAATCCCGTTTGTGTGCAGCTTTTTCTGTTTTTGTTTTTAGCATTGTGGCTAACTGTTGTTAGCATAGTGACTCACCTCGCTGTTAAAAGCTGTGAAAAAACATTAAAACTCATCATGATGAACAATTCTGAAGCTCAGAATGCATTAGCTACGTGAGGAAATCATGTAGCCTGAAGGAAAAAGGTTAAAATGAATTATTTCTGTTGTTTACATTTTTAGGATGCAAAAATCAGGTACAGTCCCTTTAAAGAATGACTCTTGTGGCTCGTGATGATTTAAAACCAAATTAAAAATGCACAAAAACTTTACTTCTGATATAACTGTGACCTGTCAGGCACGTTTAATAAAACACACAAGCTCCTCTTCAGTTTACAGAGGTGAAACATGTCAGGCAGAAACTATGGTTCCCAGAGAGTAACAGGTGGCTAAGCCTTGAAACAAAGTCTCAAGCCAATGACCACACTTCAATAAAAATAAGTTAATAAAATAATGAAGCAATTACTTAAAGGGGCACTGTGTAAGATTGAGAGGAATTTTAATGATCACATATAGTCCACAAACATTTAAATCATATTTATTCTTTACAACATGAATACTTAAGAGAGCACTGTTAACCAATCCACATCAATTGTGATACATTTATACGTATTTGAAATGTTTTATTACGGGCCGGAATGTGGATCATTGACGCTAGATGGCATCATGCTTAATAGGCAAAATGCATGTGAAAGGCTCCCTCTAGTGTTCAAAAGTGGAAATCACTTTGTTTGTTTGTTTTTCTTACATAGTGCCCCTTTAAGCATTATCTTGCTGCAGAACATGTGCTGATGACATGCACTTTGGATTAAAATGTAATATGTGTAATACTGCCGTAAAGAATGCACAGAGAATTTCTTCAGTGAAAAGAAAATACGGCATTATGCAATCTCAGAGCCAGAGATTGCAGGATTTTTTTTTCAATATCTTGCAGCAACATAATGTAATGTACTACAATACTGCCCTACAAAGGGAAAAAGCAGTATCTGCGCTTTCAGTTAAACTGAGAAAAATGGCTTTAAAATTTAGACTCTGTTCCTTCTGTGTTTGTCAAACTACACCAAGGTTTATGTGTTTATATTATACCTTAGGGTGTGTAAATACTTAGAAATTAAAAAACATTAAAATACAATTTTAAGCTCAAATATGTACTTAAAAACAGTAAAGGAGGTCCTCTAAGAAAAAACATTTGGGGAAATTTTTTACTAACTAAATTGATAAGTTTTATAGTTTATTTGGTAAATAATAAATTGTGTAAGTTTCAAGTCCGCACTATTTTTCATTTTTAAATGAGACATAAAAACATTTTGCAGTTACTGTGATTTGAGCCAAATTCCTGAGTAAAACAGAGGAAAAGTGTAACTGAAGCTCGGAATGTTCTAACTGACGATTTTGAACGCTGTATCTGCACTTTTCCTCTGTTTTACTGAGGAATTTGCAGTTACTGCAATTTAAAGGTTGTATGGAGGATTTTCAAAAATATTTGTTGTCAGTCTTGATCAAAAACAGTTGCATAGGTTTGTAACAGCCTTGTACTTATGCTAAACAAAAAAAGAATTATAAAAATATATAAACTGTGGACATGATGAGGCCAATAAAACGTTGACCAATAGATAATGAGGTACCTCGTTATCTATTGGCCTGTTAACCTGTCAAGCAAACCCTCAGTGTTCCTAAGTAACTCATTGGCCTAGTTACAGTGAAGGGCGTGGCCCTGGGAGGAGAAACACATGTGCATCGTTTGAAAAACAGCAAGCAGCTGTTGGATTTGAAAAATCCTCCATACAAGCTTTAAACATCAAGATTTCTCAAAACGGTACAGAGTTGAGCCATAACATTTTTACAGCAAGTAAAACAGGTGATATAAAACTGTATTTTGGTCTTAACTCAATTCTGATAAAATGTGCAGTTACTGCGTTTTTCCTTTGTAGGGCAGAATACAGATCTGGACATACAGTAAATGGGTTCATATTAAGCTTTATATAACCTAACTGCTATATTTGAATTCAACACAGAAAGACCCATATTTTATAAAATGGTATGCGACCAACTATCACTCTGTAAAATCGTTCTCAGGTTACCTAACCTAGCCTTTAACCCGAATTTCTATGTAATATACTAGTGCCCTTACTCTGTGGAATCTTGCCCTAGGCGTGTGGAGCACTCCCAGCCCACCCAGCTCTCCAAGACTGAGAATAGAAAAATGTACTCACCAAAAAGTTGTCTTTTGGGGCATTTTCATTTTTTATTCTAAGAATGTAAAGAATAACTCTGGACTCAAGACACTACCAGTATCGACTCCGAGTGGCGATTGAACTGGATGGAGTAACGCTTATACAGGTGTTACCCTGTACAATTCAGCAGAACCCTACAGGATGCATATTGAAGAGTTTCTTGCACTAAAGACTGCGAGGACAGAAAAAGAACACTTCCAACACTAAGGGCCTGATTTACCAAGCCAGGTACTAAAAAATGAAACAAATCATGTGTTATTTATGAGCATTTTGCACAAACTTTAATACTGAAAGATGCACATACGACAAACTAAACAAAACAGATATGAACCACCTCAAGTTCTGCATCTTTGGAGTGTGTGAGAGAGAAAAATATCATCTCTGCCAAGGGTTTGCTCCACCTAACTTGCTTTGCACATGAGCAGATGCTTGATAAATCTGGCCCTCAGTGTGGACTTAGAAGTTTGACGAAAGCATAAGACTTATCAAATACAGATACATTTATACTAACACATCAGTTATTTATGTCACCATTAGTCCAGCCTTCTTCACCATCTCGTTCTTGTGGTTTCTTCATTTTGGTCAAACCTCAGCATGTCTTCATCCTGTGCAGGTGCAGACATGTCGCATCACAAAACTTTCCAGCTGGCCTCTGATTGGGTCTTTAAACTTTAAATGTCATACTTGTTCACCTAAGCGTGCTTCCAGTGTTAGACAGAGGTCAGACATCGATCAATTTAAAATAAAACATAGTAATAACACAAATTATGAACAAGTATAAAACAGATTATGTCAAATGATTTACCAAAAAAAAGAATAAGTATCTTGGAGGCAGGAGAGTTTGTAACAATAAACCTAATTTCATGACACACTCCAATCGATTTGGCCCTTGCTACATTTGAGTTTGACACTCCAGCACTAAGATGTCTGAACAAAACCTCATCAAAGAACACTTTTGTGGTAAGAAACATATATATGTGTCTCACTGCTAACGCTAAACAACATTTACTGTATTGCAAACACATATTTGGGGTCAACTAAATGTTGGTGGTTTGTTTATTCATCATAAGATAACACAATCATTATTTTACTTATGAGAGAAAATGATCTCTTCAAAGCCATTATTCTCTGTGTAAGTGCCTGGACAGTTCTCGCCTTTTGACTTTGTAGGGCAGCGCTGTGGAAAAGCTCAAACAAAGCAGACAGCGTGGCTAACGGACGTCTGGAAGGAGCTCAAACCTCCTCGGGTGTGTTCGCTCCAGAAGTGTGTGTGTGATGTAGGTCAAAGTCAAAGTGAGCCGGACTCCCAGCCACAGCAGCAGCAGCAGACTCTTATATCACTGCACTGAAGGGTCTATCACTGAGCTGCCATGAGGTGTGAAGCAGCCGGAGGTCAACGCAAGTGTGAGTACGACCAACCAACTAGACAAATTTAGCTCTGCACAGGAAGAAAGTGTGTGCATGTAAACTGGATCTCAAAAGATTTGCAAACGATGATGTATTTTGTTATGTATTTATTATGTTAAGTTAAAGATGGCTGCACACTAACCAGATTATCTTGTGATATTTACAAATTCACAAATTCGAGAATCTGCCTGGACTTCTAGCAGCTCGATTGGTTTGGAGTCCGACACAGCGGGTTAACGACCCAATCACATTGCAGCAGGGCAGGTTGAGGGGGGTTGGTTGCAATGACAACAAGAAGTACTGCCTAAATCAAACTAAGCAAAGATGGCGGCTCCTGTGGATGTACACGTTTCTTCTTCGTTTGATTCTGTTTTAGCAGAAAAACTGAGAAGAGCAGGGAGGTGTGTCTGACACTTGTTCTATCCCACGTGGACATTGGATACACCATTATTATTCACTGCTGTGATTAGTTAAGCACTCCGCTCACCCAATCAGTTCAACATTTTTCATTAAACGCCCCACCTTTTCCAAAACGCTTTCCGCGAGTAAAGTTCCAGATGGAGACTGTGGAAGAACTCAAATCAGCGTTGAACACAGATCCCTTAGCTGCACACAACTTTTAATCTGATTTTCCAAATAATTTTCATTTGCACTTAGTAAATGGTAAATTGCCTATTTCTTGCACTTATAAACCTTTCAAGGCACTCAAGCGCTTTACAATAAAGTATTCACTCACCCAGTGTACGCAGACACTGAGGCAGTGTAGGTTAAGTGTCTTCCCCAAGTGCCCAACGTCCACTTTTGTCATCCCACTGTGGCACCTGGTGTTTCAGTGATCTCCTGTCCAAGTACTAACCAGGCCCTAAGTTGCTTATCTTCTGAGATCTGACAGGATCAGGGTTTGACAGGTATGGGCACTTCGGTACTTCTTGTTGTCGTGTCAGGCATGAAGCGTAGAGAGGTTTACGACTTGACTCATTACAATTGTGTAGCGTGGAGTAGGGCTCGATCGATATATCGGTTGGCTGATAATATCTGCCGATATGCACATTTATAACACTGTCACAGTTATCAGCCAAAATCTGGTTAATATATCGACGATATTCTGGGCATGTTTGTACCTCATATTAAAGTTTAGATCTTCTAGAATTGAGTTTGGAACGTTTGTTTTATGATAACACTAGTGTGCATTGCATGCCTTCTCTATGTGACAGTTTGACATGCCTTTGTCATCTGCTGGATCATATTTGTTTGTTTAGGATGACAGCTATACTGCCTGTGTGACAGGCTGTCTCACTCTAACAGTCTGTGTCAAAGCTCATAAAAGACTGAAACTGTAGGTTCTTTGTATGTATGTATGCTGTATATTTGATATCACATTTACATACAGGCTGAGATGACTTCTAGAGTGCCTTCTTCAGAAGCTCACTGTACAGTTGAGGCTGGAAGACAATGCATTACTCATTAAAGGCCAATGCAAACCAAAGAGAGGTGGATCACTTGCCCTGTGTCAAGCCTACGCATTAACACACAGAACTGTGACGCACTGCATTATAATTCAACAAACTGCTGCTGGAACGGGGAAAATAATAAGATGGTCTTCAAAGTGATTTTAGTGTATCACTGTCTACAAGTGGGTACATTTGGTACAAGGCTCTTTAGCCTGCAGAGGGTAAGTTAATAACTTCCTATGTCCGTCAAAACACGAACATATGTTCATAAGACAATGTTGTAGCACAGTGGATTTAATTTGGTTCGTCATTAGCGTTAATTCAAAGTTGAATTAATTTTGATTGCTAGTTTGTTTTTTTTGTTAGCCATATACTGTATGTGTTCAGCCATTATCATGCTGCTGACCTTTTATTTAGAGAGCCAGGTGCCTTCTTTATGTGAAGACTTAATAAGAGGGGCAGGGGGGGCAAGTTTATTTGTATAGCACAATTCATACACAAAGCAATTCACAGTGCTTTACAAGGCAGGAAAATGCATCAAAATTACAATAATTAAATAATCAGCATAAAATTTACTTTAAAAAGAAGTAAAGAAATAAAGAGTGCAGACAAAGTATTTCAGTCATATGCACAGATAAAAAGACATGTTTTCAGCCTAGATTTAAACATTGTCACAGTGGAGGCCTGTCTTACATCATCTGGAAGACTGTTCCAGATCTTAGCTGCATAAAACTGAAACGCTGATTCTCCATGTTTAGTCCTGACCCTGGGCACCAGCAGGAGGCCGGTCCCTGAGGTCCTCAGAGTGCGAGATGGTTCATAACGCACTAACATGTCAGAGATGTACTTTGGTGCTAGTCCATGGAGAGACTTAAACACAAGCAGAGCTGTTTTAAAGTCTATTCTCTGAGCCACTGGAAGCCAGTGCAAAGACCTAAGCACAGGACTAATGTGATCGTACTTCCTGGTTCTGGTCAGAACTCGAGCAGCAGCGTTCTGGATGTACTGCAGCTGTTTTACAGCCTGTTTGGATAGGCCGGTGAGCAGGCCGTTACAATAGTCGAACCTACTGGAGACAAATGCATGGATATGCCTCTCCAGGTCAGGCTTTGACACTATACTTTTGATTTTGGCAATGTTTTTTAGATGGTAAAAAGCTGCTGATGTTATTGACTTAATGTGGCTGTTAAAGTTCAAGTCTGAGTCCATTATTACCCCCAGATTTCTAACTTGACTTGAAGGTTTCAGAGAGAGAGACTGAAGGTGACTGCTGACAACCTCTCTTTGTTTCTGTGGGCCAAAGATGATAACTTCAGTCTTGTCTGAGTTTAGCTGGAGAAAGTTGTTTTGCATCCACACACTGATCTGTTGGATGCAGCAACAGAGTGAATCCACTGGCCCATATTCACCTGCTGTTAATGACACATAGATCTGAGTATCGTCTGCATAGTTGTGATAGCTCACATTATTATTGCGTATTAACTGACCTAAAGGCAACATGTACAAAGAGTGTTTTTTATGTCTGTCACAGGTATTTATTTGCAAGTGTTGGACAGTGCAGATCATCTAAATACACGTCTGTGTGGGCGAGTCATGTATTGTCAGAAAATGTAACCCGTGTGTTGGAAAAATGCCTCATCACAACCAAAATAAATACATGTGGGGGAATATTGGGACTAGTTCTTGGTACTAATAACTGAAAGTCTTTGTCCTTGGCTGTACACTGGAGCTTCATCATGGTGGTCCTGGTCACTACAGAACCTCCCCTCTGATGCAGCTGACTATAATAGATGATTGGACCGGAGGCTAAATGAAATGCTTGAGGCCAAAGCAGTGTTCCACAGATCCGTCTGGGGCCGATCTGCCTGAGTGGAGAGGAAGCCTGCTGTGATCTTATCCTCTGCGTAATTAAAACCAGTGGGGCGACTCCTCAATAGTGCAGCCATACACAGCACTGCATGTTTAATATATTCTTCCATCATCCTCTGCATATATCCATTATGGAAAGTGAGTGGCTTTCCAGTAACAGTCACACTGTTATATACGTAAGGTATTATGTGCTTTAATATATATATGAATGAATTTAATTTAGAGAGACTCAGTTTAAGGATTAAACATATATAAAAGAAAGTCAAAAAACATTACATTTTCAGTGTAACTTTAGCAGCACCTGTTATGATGGAATAACTGTTATGGACCCCGGAGTGGCCCACCTAGCACCGCCCCACCAATCCTGGGCCACACCTGATTTGGCGTGCTGTTTAAGGGCGGCTGACCCTGGATCCATGTCAGCTCGCCCTTTCATGTCTCTTTGTTTGTTTAGTTTTACAATTTTTGTGCTAGCAAAACATGTGTTTAGATATTTTTTGTTGAGACACCCAATCAGTATTATTATTGCAAACTTTGTTGTTTTAATTTAGTTTGTAATTAGTTGGAGTATTTGATTTATTGGTTAACCCTAAAAACACTGTGTCTACCTGCTTCCACTAGATGGCCGACATCCAGAGCTTTCTTTTAAGCCCAAAATTACCGTAGGTTCCTATTGGACAAAATCCAGAGAGGGCGTGTCGAAGACGTTGCTTTTTTAAGTGAGAAGTGAGAGAAGTGAAGCGAGTGAAGCACTGAAAAAAACCTTGGCACCCAAAGGGTTAATTCTCTTTTTTTATCCTTAAACTAATTTCTGTCCTCAAATTATTACTTTTTATTTTCTGTAAATGTTTGGACACCTTTTGTTAACATTTTAACCTTCATTTTGTCAATGTTAGCTAACTATTCCGTCTGGTTATTTTATTGTTACTTCCCTACCCTTTGGTCGTAAGAATAACCTTGCTAATAGGAATCCACAAGAGCAACTTCTGTTGTAACTGTTAAGTGTGGAGTAACACAGCGATCATATAGAGAGATCAATGTCATGAAATATTGAAATGATGCACTTTTATATGCATTGCACTGGCTTGTACACAGAGAATATAAACATTCATCAATCACATACAAGACCTCATAGACTGCAGATGAGTCCTTTGAGTAAGAAGTCTCTTAGCATACGAGTTTGTGGAGTAGAGCAGAAGTGTTGATAATGTCTTCAAAGCCACAGGGCTTTATGTGAGAAGTAGTTGTAATGTTTGTCTTGTTTTCAGTCTCTTGTCTTCAAAAACCCCATTACAAAGTGGACTGTCCTCGATCTGCAAAGGTGTTATCAGATCAAAGTTGATCAAAGTTAGGTTGATAAGATGGCTCAGCAGGAGTTTCGCCTGTTATTATAGTCCAAATTTGCATTATTATATCTCAGCTGTTCCTGAATGCTACACCCCTGTCTTGGATTGATAGCATAATTATAGTGCTTGGAGAGAGCCCACTAGCGGTCAACAGAAGAAAAAACTTAGACCAGCATCAGAGCTGGACGGAAAATAGGGCCCTAAGTCTTCATCATCCTCCTGCACAGACTTGTGTTATAGGTTACATAACACATGTACTTAATGTCCTATTTGTTCACCAAACTCTACTAAGTTTGATTCTCGAGACATGCAGAGTTGATGCTAACAAAGCAGGCCGGACCCAAACCCTATACACTCAGCTAGTACAACCTGGACAAAAGCTGCAGGAGCGAACAGTATGGAAGGAACATACTCGGAGCAGGAGAGGACTGGGAACTTACCGTAGATCTCGGCAAGCAGTAAGTATTTCCACCAGAGATCACCCGAACAACACTTAAGCCAGACAGCGTAATGTGGTCTAGGACAGAGAAAAGAGTCCTTATCACAGAACTGACCATTCAATGGGAGGAGGGAATCCAGCTGGCAAACGAGTTCAAGAAGTTGAAATACACAGACTTGGCCGCAGAATGTACACAACTATCTATGCGGTCGAAGTTGGTTGTTGAGGTTTCGTGAGTAAGTCCACAATCCATCTCCTTAGAAATGCTGGGGTGACAGGGGCAAAGTTAAACAGGACAACTAAGGAGTTAGCTGAAGAAGCACAGAGGGCAAGATTCGGGTTGTGGCTAAGGAGAAATGAAGAAGGTTGGGTAGTACCATTAAAGTGGGGTCAATTGCAGGGGGGTGGCAAGGGAGACGTCCCTGAAAAGCCACTGCGACCCACCGGGAGATGTACTGCATAAGGGGGCGAAACATTAATGAACGGTGGAACAAGCTGTTGTTGTTGTTGTTGTTAGCACTGTGGCTAACGCTTATGCCGTGGAATGTGTACACCAGGCCTACTCAACTTAAGGCCTGGGTGCAATGATATGATCCGGCCTTCGTTTGTTTTCAAAATGTTACAAAAACATATTTTCTTTTGTTTGTAGATTTAGTTTCTCGGTGATTACTCAATACATAGTGGCAAACTTTCATTTATTAATTTGTCAATAAGTGATAAAATGTTGCATTTTTCATTCTCTTGTTGTTTTGGTAAATGTAGTTTGAAGACACTTAAAATATGCTCAAACAAAAAAACAAAAAAATTGAGTATATTTATTCACTTACTATCCAATTTTATCTAATGTTTACAGTGAATATTTCAGTATTGATTTAATTCTGCTTTAGATCTTGTTTAGCCCTGGTTTAAATCTGGTTTAATGCGGAGATTCTTCTGGTTCAGATTTGGTGGTTTAACGCCAATTTGGACATTTGGTAGAGCAATAAAATTGTTGGTATCACTATAGAAATATATTTTGGTACTGTGAGAAACATTCTTCAGGCAGGCAAAATAAGTCAAACACAAAAATCCAGGGTTCCATGTTTTATTGGCAGAATCACAAAAACAGAAGACAGAACAGTCTCAGCCATCCTGACCAGGGGCCGGGGCCCACACACACTCACTCTGACACACTCCCCAACCTTGGTGTATTTATACGGTCAGAGTCTGGGGCCCCTTCAGCTGGTTCGAAATAAGTCATTCCTAGCTGAAAGGCGTGATGTAAAACTAGCTGTCCTAATGACGAAAGTTAGTCAGTTTTAGCTGTGTGGACAGAATGCGAAACCTTAACTTGCTAGACAGAAATCCTACACTTTGCAGCTACAAGTGCTTCTTCAGAAAGAAAAGTAGGGCATGCTCATGTCAAGAAATATGAACATTTATTAAAGAGAACTAAGAGAAATTAAAAGATCAAATAAAACCAGATAAAATTCCTCACAATCCCTCCCTCAAATTTCATAATGAAATTTTGATCAAACATTGCGTAGTTATTGCATTAAAAATATGTAGCGTCATTTTTCAATGTTATTACATGTACATGAACAAAAATAAAAGAATACGTTTCATCATGACACTCTTGACTGCTGCAGACAAGACAGGGCACTGTGAAATGCAATCTAATTTATTTTAAATTGAATAACTAGTAAATAATAAACTACAAAATGTCAGACTGAGCAGATATGTCGATACAAGTCTAGAACTTTATTGTTTTGCAAGCTAAGTGGTTTCTAGCATGTCAGAATTATAAGTCTAATCTTTATACTCAAAGCATTTCTTTTCTATATAAATAAATTGTTTTACTTAATTTTTAGATTAAGATTATTTCAACGTTTAGCAATCCTTTAAAATATACAGTCTTTTATTTTAGACTTTATGCAAACTAATATTTTCTTAGCAGTTGGATGAAATTGTTTAATATAGTTTAAAGCATTATTTATTCACATTGCACATCAATTGTTATAATTACACGGAACATTGAAACGTGTCAAACTAATAATTCACTTTGCAATCTGAATCTATCAAAAGCTCTAAAGGAGTGTGTCACTGACAAAACTAACAAACCCCAGAAGTTATTTTATCACAAATGTTTGTAGAGATAATTCATTTCAAAAGAAGAATAAGATTCATTTTAGATTTTACCATCAACTGTCACTTAATGATAAGTCGACTAAAAACACAAAAGTGGTAAATTAAACACCTTTATTGATTTGATTAAGTAATTAGACTAATAGGGCAAGTTACAGAATGAGAATCTACTAATAACTTATAGAATCTATAAATTGAATGAGTTATATTTGAGCTATGTTTGATTTTTCTTTACCTTTTCCTTAAGTTTTACCAAGTTTTCACTACAATGGGATTCTCTAAAATGTAAACTATAGAAATCAGTACAAGATACAGTGTGTAATTTCTCTAATTAGTGTTACAGGTAGAAGATTATTAAAAGATGACTTAGTTTTCCCGATTTTAACCCATATTAATTTCAAAATTCAACTTAATCTCTATTGATAAGGAAGTAATCCAGAACACAAATGTTTGTTTATGATAAATAATATTTAAGCGTTCTATGATTGAGTCAGGGTATGACATGGTCACAAGTTAAATGGGCTTAAATAAAAACATTTAGTTTGCTTTTAGTCTGAAATAAAAACAACAGAAATCTAATCCATAAACCAGATTAATATTGCAGCTATTTTTGGTCTTTTATTACATGTTTCTATTCAGTACTGTTAGATTTAAAGATAAGATTACGAACCAGTTATTTTTACAAATTATTTTCTATGAACTAAAGATAATTTAACAGAAGCATCTGTCATTATGACTGTGAAGTTTATAGCATCTGCATATTTCTGTGCATTGTACTTGCTTTAAACAGACAAGAGCTATTGTAACAGAACTGCAACTATGATTCACGCATAACAATGTATATGTAATTGGAAAACGCAGTAAGAAATTAGTGAATCAGATTTTGTGCATTAAAATATTTGAGATTACATTTTACAAACGAATGTGTGCAAACTCAATTTGACATTGACATTTAGATCTACAAGTGTGAGAATTTAAAACCATGTGTTTATTTAAAGTTTATTTAGAATGATTGTCACGCATTTTGTATTCTACTACAGCCTAGGAGCATATGTTTGGTTCAAATTAGTCACAGAGATGCTTTTTATTTTGCAGTTTTGTACAAAGCCTTTTGCTGGGATTCTTTAGGTTTCAAATATTATGTTTTAGCTAGGCTCATAAGGATTTTTACATTCTGCATTTGGACTCACTCATCAGGTTACATTCCACAGAGGAGAAGCTCTCCTCAGAGTCTAAAAATACAGAGTTCTGTGACCTGCAGGCCACTGTCGAGTCTCCTCCTAAGCTGATGGAGACTTTGAAATAATTCGAGAACTGCTAGTTTGGGTCAAAATGTACAGTAATTGTTGTTAACAAATTTACAGTTTTGTTTTAGGTTGTCTTATGATCTACAGTTTACATTATTATTGCCATTGTCGCTTAGTGCATTTTAAAGCTAACAAACAAAACCTACAAGGTAGAATCAGGACTATTGTTATTTATCTCAGTGAACTCCATAATGATTGCCGTGACACTCTGAATGTCCCCAATCACATAATCATATCTTGCATTTACCACAACTTGTCACCATTGTTTACATCTAAGGAATCCAGTCAGGGAGTAAAGAACAAAGAACTTTGACCAATAAAAATGTCCAGTGTAAAACACCACAGACACAGGGTTCTGTATTAGAAAATAGCAACACCTGAGCACTCACTTTGACAGTAGGCCTACACACTTACACTAACAACAACAACAACAACAACAGGCGCCACATAAACACCGGTAAATTCCTATCCTGGGTCATAACCCAACCAGTACTTAAATATTCCTGAGTCATCTCTCAACCAAGTACTTTTCTTTAACCACTAGGACATAACTCTAGTAACATTTTAACCACTAGGACATAACTCTAGTAATTTATTTTTTAATTTTTTATTTGTTATTTTTAACCACTAGGACATAACTCTAGTAATTTATTTATTTATTTTTTATTTGTTATTTTTAACCACTAGGACATAACTCTAGTAATTTATTTTTATTTTTTATTTTTTAACCATAATTCTAGTAAAATTTCCTTTTAAACCACTAGGACATATCTCTAGTACAAGGCCTTTATTTTCTATACCGAGTTAGGACATAACTCACTCTGTATAACAAGCTAGCTTCGAAAACCTTTATTTTATCTACCAAGTTAGGACATAACTCTAACCTGTACATAACCATCAAAAACCTTTATTTTATCTTTAAAGGAGGATTGCACAACTTTTTAGCCAAAACCAAACCTGATCAAAGGCATATTTTTATCATTTAGATGCCCCTGTCCATAAATAATTGACAAAAATCTGTTTTTACTTTAAGCAAATTTGCATGGGCACAAAATAGTCTATTATTTAGTCTAGAGGTCAAACACATCTGTTTTCTCAGAAAAGCGGTTGATTTAGCTGATTTTTTAATATTATGGCATACAATATATTCTCTATTCAAACTGTAGTTTTAACTTTTAATTCTACTGAATTGCGTAAATGACTTTTCACCTCAGTTACACAGTGCACCTTTAAGATAAAACAAAAACAACTAGACAAAACACTACATAATCTTTTTAACTTCACAATATTGACTACACAAACACGCAATTGGTCAACTTTTCTCTCTTTTATTTAGTTCTGGTCAATATACAGATTTCGAATAAACGGGTATCTGCTTACGCTCTAATGATTGGGCCAGAAAGAAAGGCTTCCCAAATATAGGTCAGGAGGTTGCTATGTTTTTCTAAGACAATGTCAGCTGTCTATAAACTTACAACAAGAACATGGAATGATCACGCCTAAATCAGCTTCTTTTGACTACTAGTGTGTCTGGTGTTTAAACAGCGTTCTAATTTGTTTCGATTTTGGCAATTTAGCTTAACTAGTTTTAGATCTAATAGTCATAAATTGACTTTTTGAATACAAGAGAACTTTTAGAAACATATCATGAAATTCACCACAGACAAGTCAAATGCACAGAGTTTAGAATTACTTACTTACTTTTAGTTGTTGATTTCTATATTTGCCCATTGTAAAATAATTTACTTACAAGTAACTAATTTAAGCCTCTATTTTAAGAAAATCTATAAAAAGTATTGTTCAAAAAACCCATGTTTTTGTCAGTGCAACTTCCCAATGCATTAGTTCTAAGGGTCAAAAGTTCTAAAAGTTGTTCTAGTCCTACAAGCATTTTTATCATTATTATTTGACAATTATTAATGCTATAGTTAATACTATATATTTAAATCTAAATTGTCCTAGGTTTATCATTTGATTAAGTCAGTGTTTTTATCTAATTTTACTGTCTAATTTTAGTTTACAGTGCCCATGTCTTACCTTTGTTGGTTGTCAATCACCACTTGTCATTTTGCACAGCAGTCTAGAGGCCAGGTCAAATGCTTGTTTCAGACATGTTTACTGTCACCGTTCTAGGATCAAAAAGTACAAAGGACACAGTTAGCATCAAAACAAACTGTTGTAAATTAGGGCTAGGCAATATTAGCAAAAAGAACATCTCGATAGTTTTGGGCATATCTTCATAACAGCAATCAGATGACTATTACTTCAATAGGCTGCGTCTAAGTTAAAATAACACAATGACGTCATGAATCTAGATCAGAGTGGGCAATCTTTCACATTCAGCTCCACCCAAGTGGCGGAGGCTGTTACTACGATCATTGGCGTAACAAATTGTCATTACTGTAATAATCAAATAAATGACTAAATGAATAAAAACCCTAAATTGATTAATGTATAATTTTGCGCATGCACCGTGAAGTTTGTAGAATAACAACTAAATGTATTAAGGAAAACAAAAAGATTACCACTTATTTTCAAAAGAGCTTGATTAAAACTGGTCTGCCCATATCTGATCCAGATTGTGAACAAGATTTCTGATTAATAACAGTGTACTTTCTCATGTAATATCTAAAGACACTTAAAACTATTTAATCTAGTGTTTTGAATTAGTGACTAGACTTTTATGTTACAACAAAAACTAACTTCATGTAAATAAGATTTATGTGGTGCAAATATCTATGTGAAGTATATTGGCCTAGGGATGCTGGGATGTCATGTGAATAATGTGAAATGTTTGCAAGTGTATCATAATAGTGTAGACATATCATATTCTAAGTTGTATCTATTTTTCTTCTTACAAGGTTCTTTTGTGGCAATCTTAACTATAAACGATATACTATTTATTTTGGACATTTTGAAAACCCATTTGCTATTATTATCTAAAGTTGATATAGGCTAGTTCTAGTTGTGAATGTAAAAGTGAGGAATAATACTGTCCTTCTACATCTTTTGTTGTCGCGTCCCTCTTCTGCTCCTTTTCCTCTAATGGCATCCCCCGAGTTGAGCAGGCAACAGTCAACAGGTTATTTTTGGCATGGAATGGCAGGTCCCCTCTTGCTGTGTGTGTGTGTGTGTGGAGAAGCGTTGACCACGGCACTACAGCTGCTGTTGATTTTGGACAATTTTGCTGGTATTTAATCTTCTTCTTGGTGTCCCGGTCTTCTCCCCTCCTCTTGTTCCGGATCTCCAGTGGACTGTACGATCGTCTGGTCATCTCTGCTGTCTCCTTCTGCGACTTTATCATTGTCCCAAGCACAGATGCCAGTTGTTTGTTTGTTTTTGATGAGTCAGATGTTGTACAGAAACAACTTCTCCAAATCACATAAGTTTTTTCGGTGTGATTTTAAAGCTTCCGTGCCTGATGTGTTCAGGAACGAACCCTCTGGTTTCTTTATGTTGACATGTGAGCTCTGCAAAGACCTTACTTGAGCGTGGAAGAACATAAACCACAAGTCCGGAGTGAAGCGGTCTCGTGAGTTTAATGTCCGTGAAATCTTTGGCTCTCAGGTCTCAGTCACTCTAGCGCTCTGGTCAGCTGCAGGTCAAAGGGCTCGCGTCCTTGGCTCGACTGCAGTTTGTTTTAACTGAAGAAATTGTCTTGTCCATTAGCTTTATGTAAGCTCAAAAAGCGGTTGGATCCGAGAAAGTCAAGCTCAGATGAAGTCTCTTTTAAAGAGATTAGATCAGGAAAACATGTCTTCGTCTAATTGCTGAATTGCATTCATTGGATTAAGATTGTCCATTTGTCTGTTCAACAAGCCCCTTTTCTCCTCCGGTGTGCTCCAGGCCTAACACGCGCTGTGGCTGGTATGCTGGAGTTGGAGCAAACGGGGTTGGAGGTGACGTCCCAAAATAACTTGGAGAGAAGCTGCTGCTGGTTTGGCCCTTGGTGTGTGATATATGCAGAAAAACGTTGTGCCATTGTGCCTTTTTCTTTTCTTTTTTTTCTTTTTCTCTTTTTTCTTGTTTTTTCCTTCAGGCCCCGACTACTGCAGCCGGACAGTGATCTCCCCTCTGGTCTCAGGTTCAACACGCTACTGTGACGTCTCTCTTTCTTGCCATTATAGATTCTTGAAGTGTCCAAAAGCGCCTACCTTTGCAGAATGTTGTAATTCGAGTCCCTGTTCGGGCGCCAACTGTGAGAAACATTCTTCAGGCAGGCAAAATAAGTCAAACACAAAAATCCAGGGTTCCATGTTTTATTGGCAGAATCACAAAAACAGAAGACAGAACAGTCTCAGCCATCCTGACCAGGGGCCGGGGCCCACACACACTCACTCTGACACACTCCCCAACCTTGGTGTATTTATACGGTCAGAGTCTGGGGCCCCTTCAGCTGGTTCGAAATAAGTCATTCCTAGCTGAAAGGCGTGATGTAAAACTAGCTGTCCTAATGACGAAAGTTAGTCAGTTTTAGCTGTGTGGACAGAATGCGAAACCTTAACTTGCTAGACAGAAATCCTACACTTTGCAGCTACAAGTGCTTCTTCAGAAAGAAAAGTAGGGCATGCTCATGTCAAGAAATATGAACATTTATTAAAGAGAACTAAGAGAAATTAAAAGATCAAATAAAACCAGATAAAATTCCTCACAGTACATCGTCAAAAACGACGACGTATTGTGCAACTGCAACCGGTCCAGAAGCCACGGTCTTTCGTAAAATCTGGCCCTTTGGAAAATAAAGTTGAATAGCCCTGGTGTACACTTTCTAGTGAGATCGGATTGACAATTCAAAAACTCAGAATCCGTTAGGTTAGTGAGCAAAACATGTGGACTGATGTAGAAAGCTTAAATGTATTATTCCGGCTTGTTTACATTTTTAAGGAAGCTAAAATTGGGTATAATGCCTTCTAAGTTATTGTATGTATGCTAGCAAGTATATTTTTATAAGACTACCTAAGGCTATATACAGACAAGTGAAACTGTCTGAACACTCGACCATCAGCAGCAGGAAAAGACAAGCTCACTCAAACATGCCTGGATCAATACAAATAAACTTTGAGTAAACTGATGATGAGAGATTACTGTTGGAAAAGGTTACAAACTCAAAAGTGGATTATACAGAATTCGTCCACTCTGAACATATCTATATATTTTCAATGAGAAAGAATTCATGTTTCAGCAAAATAGAGATCACTTTAAACAGATTCATGCAGCCGTAGAGATAGTACAAGTAACATGTAGCTCCGTTCCTTGCAGGTGTTTGATGGCACGCAAGGCCTGAGAGTGGGAGGCTTTTGGAGTAACTACGTCTACAATACAAACTTGCCCCGGGGCTAACCACCCTTGGTAAGCGAAGTAATAGTATCTGTCACCACTCTTAGTTGTGCAAACAGACTTGACTGAAGTTGGTGGTGTAAAAAGCCATTGGCAGTCTAACACTTGCTGCTTCGTGTTGACAAGTGTTAAAGCACATGTGGTAGGTTAGATAAGACATTTCACTAAAACGTTTAAAAGTTTCTTCCTTAAAAATGTATTCATTTTCTTCTGCTTTATCCAGAGTCAGGTCGTGGAGGCAGCAGTCTGAGCATGGAGGCCCAGATGTCCACACACACCTCCTCCAGCTCTTCCAGTGAAATCTCAAGGCATAAGCCATGTATCCATTAGCCTGGATCCCTCAGACCGGTTCACTCCAGGTCCAGGCTCCAGAGGGCCATGAGCAGTTACATGAGCAGTTGACACTCACACATTACACATGCTTTCTTAGATAAATAAATAAAGAAAATGTGCCTGAATTATATTTTCTGTGACTGTGACACGAGGGTCAAGCTGGTGTAAACAAGAAACTACTTCCGGTTTATCATCACTTTTAAAAAATGTATATATTTTACTTTTTTTGCAAAGTCTCTGTGACTCTATGCTGCATTTTAAACCCATTTTATTCAATGCTTTGAGGCTGGAATATCTTGAACACATTACGCACAAGATTTACCATTTTTTACAGTGTTTTGCCTCGACAAACAGGAAACAGCTGATACTAATGCGCTAGCTTTGCTTTGTTAAGACTATCAGAGCTACAAATAAAGTTTTCATCACTGGAAAGCTCTTGTTTTGTAGCTATGTTTGTTTGCATTGTCCCTGCCAAATGAATACATAAACAAGATCAAGTCAGTATTGGATGAGGAACATTATTTCATGTTTCTATCTGCTCTTTTCTGTCTGGTTTTTGTATGAGCCTGTGTTTTCTCTTGTCCAGTCATCGAGACTAAAGAGAGGACCATGCAATGTAAGTTCGCCTCTGGGGTATAAACAGGGCCAAAAGCAGCTTGCTTTGCACCCAGCGAGCAGGACTTTGCACAATGGAAACAGCATAGGACCGTACTGCCCCGACCTGAGTCTATGGAAACAGGGCTATAGTCACTCCATCGTTTCCTAAGTCTTCCTCGAAGTCTCCTTCCAGTGGGACGAAACATCACCAGAGGGAAGTGTTGTGAAAAAGCAGCAACTTCACTCCAAGTTCCTCTTGTGTGACTGAGCTCTTCACTCTATCTCTAAGGGATTGCCCAGCTACCCTGTGAAGAAAACTAACTTGCACCGCTTGTATCCGCTCTCTTGTCCTTTCAGTCATTACCCAAAGCTCATGATCATAGGTGAGGGTTGGAACGAAGGTTGATCAAGAGCTTTGCCTTATGGCTCAGCTTATTCCACCACCACAGTCCGATACAGTGACCTCATCACTGCCGACACTGCACCAGTCCACCTGTCAGTGTCACGCTCCACCCACTCATGAACACCCCCACCTAACTGTTGGCCACCCCCAAGTGTCTTTGTTTTCATGGCATATGAAGCATAGCACCTTAATGTTTAAGCACTTTTAAGTTCATGCTTCGGCTTGCATTCATGAAAGCTTTTTGATGATTCTACAAACGAAATATCCACAAAATAAACTATAATGATACAAAGAGTACATTTTTTTGTGCCACCCTCATGGTCCCTGCCTGGCCACCTCACAGAAAAATGTCTAGATCCGCCACTGGTAACACACACAAGCTTGTGATACTCTTCACGGTTTCTACGACAACAGAAAAAGCTGTCGTTTTAATGTTACCAAGTTAATGTGTGCACAACAAAAACTCCAGGCATAAAACATAAACCATGAACTGCAAAAAAGTGTGTTGCCCTCTACTTTTGCCAAAACATGTATGTGCATAACGTCTATATTTGAGAAAATGTTATATATCATTTCATTTTAAGTTTTGAGTTATGTCTCTCCTCCAATGCAAAAACAGCACCAAATTAGGCCTATTATTCACTTTGTGCACACTTTCCTCAAGGTGTATCCTGGTCTTTGTCCAGCCTCTCGTAATCCATTTAAACGTGTTATTTAATCAAAGCGTTTAGACCAAAGCGTGGCAGAGCGCCCTGAGAGTGTGCAAATGCGCATCTTGTTTACCTCTCAGCTATTTGCCTGGCTCCGTTTAAACTTGTACTTTCCATTAATTGGTTCTTGAAGCTCTCTAATCCCGTGGAGATAGCGGCAGCAGCGGAGGAGGCAGCGGTGGAGGTGGTGTCTGGGCCTGGGAGATGCACAGACACACAGTGGCTGCTTTCTCCACAGAACACAAGTCTGTATTCATGAGGCAGTCAGGAGAGGGAGGAGGGCCGGAGAGCTGCTCAGAGCTGACAGTCTGCACAGGGAAGCTATGGTTTTAAGGCTCTAGACCTGGTTTTTACTCTCTGCAAAAGGTAAATAAGGCAAAATCTATGTGCCTTATTTTTGTATGTATTTCATTATTTCATTCATTTTCTACTGATTGTTTTCAGTTGCGATGAGTTGAGCCTTTCCCAGTGACTTTGGACTTTAGGTGAGGAACACCCTCAGATAGTGGCCTGTCACTCCCCAATCGGAGTCAGTAGCGAATTTGAGTCAAAAGTTGATGTGCGCATGCCCAGAATACACATAGTGTTTGACTACGGCAACACCTACGAGGACAAACAACATAGAATATTCTATATTTATCATTTACTTTTAAGTATGTTTGTTTTAGGTTACATATGAACTTAACGTTTGTGAAAACACAATGTTTAACTGTTAATAAACTTAAGTAAACAGCTCAGAGCAGAGAAACTTCGAGGTCACCAACTTTTGTGTTAAATTGTTTTTATTATGTGTAGAAAGTACGAGATTTTACGTGACTTTCACAAAAATAAACGTTGAACTTTCTTACAAAAGTTTTTTTTTTAATCTCATGTGATCGGCAATCTAAGGTTACAACTGACAAATAACATTTTTTACAGTTTCTGGCAGTTTAAACAATGAAAATACAGTCATGCTAACTACTAGCATGACTGACTCAATTTCAACAAGTGACTCTGATTGGAGAGAGACATAGCCAACTCGTCACAGTGTTAACTATGGTGACCCTGAAGGGCAAAATACAATGCAAATCCAAAAATACGCACCAAAAATCCAAAACAAGAATTCAAAAACATGCGCCAAAATTTGAACACAGATGCAATTTTAAAAACCCAAATCGCAACTTTGAAAACACGCCCCAAAATTGGAAAACACAAATGCTAATTTGAAAATTTCTAGAGGAGTCTTTTTTTAACATAACTGATAATTTTCTTGTTTTTAAAATTATTTTATAAACAATAATTTGTAAAACATAAGTACAGATTTGTTCATAAGAGTGTGTCATGAATGAGGCTCATTGTTTGTTTGTTTTTTGCAGATGCTTCAATGTTATCTTAAGAAGCTTTCTGGGCACTCTCAGTGTCAGAAAACAACAACAAAACAAAGGTAGCATTGAACAAAATTATGACGGATCTAAATACCTCATGACAGACTGATGGGTTAGAATTATGTCCAGTGTAAACACTTTGTTTGACTTTGATTGCTTGTCTGTTTGTAACATGCTAAATTCAGGTAAAATACAGTAAAAGTTGAAAAACTACATTATTTGCTAATTGTATCCCAACCCTAGCTGTTTCTGACTCTGGCAGGTGCTAGAGTCCATGATCCATGGTCGTGACTTCACAACCAGAGCTCCTTATTAACTTAGGAGCATGACATGAAAGACCCCTATTTAAAAACAAAAAACATGCGCAAGCTCACTCTGCCCCTCTCCGACTGCCCGCATCACTTTGTTGATGCAGGGCTTAAGCATTTACACACTCAGTTTGCCCAATCACTCTCTGGCTGATGTAGTCCTCACACTCTCATCTTTAGTCAAGGCTCTACTTTTGGTCCAACACAGTATGGCGTACTTTTACCACGACACAAAAACAGCGCATTTTAAGCATGAGTTAACAGTTGTTTTTAATACTTAGGTTACGCCAAACCTTTAGCTTGATATGAAAAAGCGTAAAAATGACATGAGATTTCACAGCGTTAAAAACAAACACGGGTTTTGATTGAAGCCACGTGGGGACGTTTTCTTCTGGTGAAACAGGTAAGTTCAGGCATAAAGTTACTAAAATGGGTAAGATTAGGTCTGGGGCTTGGGGCAGGTTAACCCTCCTGTTATGTTACGGGTCAAATTGACCCGTTTCAAAGTTTGAAGAGATAGAAAAAATACTTTTAAGTATTTTTTCAGTATGAAACTTCTTCTGCTTGCCTTATTTTGTGTAATAAACATCTTATGAAAAAATGGTTAATCTTACATATTTGCAACCACCCCCTGCACATTTATATTGCATAGATACTGTTCGGGTCAGTTTGACCCGGAAGTCAAACTGGAGATAAAATGGTGTCATAACGTCAGACTATTTCTTTCTTTGTAACTGTGAGATATTTCACCTCAATCACACACACAGTATCAGTCACAAACTCACACATACATACACCTACTACAGCATCAGTCACACGCACACACATACACACATGCAGGTGTTATGTCTATTGATGAGAAACATTTATATTCTCGCAAGAAAACTCCACCCACATTCAATGGACACTCAGCAGGGGAGGGGCAAAACATATAAAAGATTCTCTGCATGGGAGTCCTACCAACATTACGCTCTGTCAGGCAGACCTTACAAAATGAGCAGCAAAAACAAAAGGATGACAGTCCAGGAGGCTCTGGAAGTCATCATTGAACATGACAGTGAAATAGAGGAGGGTGTGTCTGAAGATGAAGATTATCTTGAGATAAATTCTGATTCTGATGATTCTGATTTTGAACCAGATGAGGGGATTGCTGTACCTATTCCTCAAAGCAAGACATTTATGTCAAAAAATGGTGAAATACAGTGGTCTTCATCCCCAAATATGAGTCAGGCAAAACTTTCTGCAGAAACATAATAAAGAGAGTGCCAGGGCCCACTAGGATGGCAGTGACTCGTTTGACTGACATCAAGTCAGCTTTTGAGCTGGTCATGCCAGATTCAATACATAAAATCATATTGGAAATGACTAATCTAGAAGCATGTGTCACTTTCTATGACTTTGTTTTACACAGAAAATGTGTATTTTTTTTGACCAATCAGAGAGCAGCTTTTGTCAGTTTGAACAGAATAACTGTCAGTGACACATGTTTGTGTTAAACCCATGAGACTGAAGAAGCAGCAGGATTCAGAGCTCTACCAACACGGTCAGTTTGATTTATACTTTTAATACTCTTCTTTACTACTAGTAACTAGTGTATTTTGTTTTATAAGTGTAAATTATACATGTTTATGATGAGTGCTAACCTTGTGCTACCTTCATGCTAACCTAGGCTAACAGTTAGCCTACATGTATGTGAACCTAAAGTGACTGTTTGTAATGTAGCTCTGATTTTGCCCTGCTGATGAGCTCTTCATGTATATGACTATGTTCTGTTTTTATATCTTTCACAGGAAAACACAGACATTCCAAAGAATATTTAAAGATTTATTTAAAAAATGTAAGTAACTATTTGTGTCTGTTTTAGGCTACTTGTTCTGCCATGTGATTGTTCTGAAGTTTGTGGTTTGATCAAAATTGCAGGTTTGTTGTGAAAAGAGAAAACTCATTAAGTCTCTCAAATTCAGGTACAGAGTTTTAAATCTCTCACATTCAGACCTGCATGATGATAATGTTTACTGATGTTTTGTTTCTGATGTTAAGTAATATTTGTGTTTTTCTTTCGACAGCAGATGTAGAACTTTTACTGAGCTCAGACCAAAGAACAGGAGGTACAGCTTCATTCTTTTGTATTATTATTAAAGTTCTGTGTTATACAGATTTACGAATAAAATGTTGTTTTTTCTCCTGTTCAGGTCCAGCACAGCTCATGGTGGAAATGGCCTATTTACTTGGAGTTTGACACAGACGACATGAGACTGAGCTGCAGCTTCAGACTCACTGTTTAAGGACTAATAACAGTAGGATGTTTATCAGATTCAGCTCATTCACTGTTTCTTTGTCATTTTAAAACTAAATTGAATGTAAAAAATGTGAAAACTGCTTTCTCATGTTACTTTGTTTTAGCTTGTTAGCTTTAGCCGTTTTTGGTAGCACAACATGTGTAAAAAATAACACATACTGTAAATGTGTAAATGTAACACATAATCATTACATGTCACAGGTAGGGAACAGCATTGCCCTAAATATTGATTGTAAGTTTATAATTGACTTAGTATTAAAATATTAACAGTGCTTGTAAGCATTTTTTTGGTTTTGGATATCATTTGAATAATTTAAAATGCATCGGGTCAAATTGACCCGGAACACCATTGATGTTCCTGAAAAATGAACATAACAGGAGGGTTAAGATTAGAATCAGGATTTCATTATTATTCATAAATAAGAACACGTCTTAACAACCACCATTGAAATGAATGGGGACTGTGATTCCTACTATAATTTCGCAAAACAGCCGTGAACTCGTGCTAATCATACCTAATTTACATATTGTGGTAAATGTACGCTTTCTTGTGAGATCGGCTCTTGGGTCTGACATCAGGGGTAAAGAAATGCCACGACACATCATAACAATCCTAAGAATAAAAAGTAAAACAAATTAATTAAGTAACAGCTTTATCCCCACCACTTGTTACAATTCTATAAACAAAACCTGCTGAATTGCCATAAACATTGTCATAAAAAGATTGAATTCAGTGTCATCAGGTGAAACATCTGTAGCTCCCTCATTACTCTGTCTGCGTGGAGCTCTGCTGTTGTTCAGGGTAATTATTCCATTTTCTGAAAGCGAAGAATTATTTGCCTCCATTGTTTCTATGTTTATCTCATTTCCTGCTGTTTGTCAGTGAAGCTGTGGGCTCTCATTCTAATGAATGTTACACTCAACTTTTCACTTTTCTTCACAGAGAGAATCTTATTTTGTCCATGCCGAGGCACTCGCATCTTCTTGTTAAACTGGTCAAGGAAAAAAAAAGAAATAATAATAGTAAAATCACAAATATTCAAATGAACATTGTTTAGAGAGTGTGCCATAAATAAAGATCAACGCTAAGAAGATAACATATTTCAGAAATAGACAGGTTAGCTCCTGATAAGCGTCTTTACTTGTGCAGCACGTTTACAACAATCAAGGAAATCAGGTAAACTGCAAAGTGAACCAATGAACTTCATACTAGTGAATAGCATTCAATAGTATGATCAATAAATAAATATTAAAGTATGCAGGTGGTCTCATTCACGTTCCACGCTCGGGTCCTCTCCCAGAATCCAGGGAGCTAGAGGGTTCTGCGCAGTATCTTTGCTGGACCCTGAGATCATGTCTGATGTATTTCCAGGGATCTGTTGTAGCCATTCCTCCGGTTTCCTCCACTGTTAATAGAAAAATTGTCTAATCAACAAAATAACGAGCCACTGACTAGCTACAAGAGAATGATTTGAATCTCAAATTCATAAATCATGCAATCTTCTTTCCTGACCAGCCACTACACGCTTTGACTGACACTTTACAAACCGTGAGGGTCCTTGAGCGGAGCGCAGAGAATCAGTTTCGTAACTTCAACCAATCACAGAAAACCCGGACATTCCACCAAAACAGCGACACAATGTTTTCGTAATGTAACAGAATGTAGGAGGGGCTGGCTGGTCAGGCAAGCAATCTCCTCCACTAAATACTCATACTTAGTTGTGTGTAGGCAGGTGCAGAGGGTCGCTACTGCGGGGTCCTGCTCCTGCTTCACACAAACAGTGGATAATGGAAATTTGATGTACGTGTTTTGAAGTCCAGAGTTTAAATAATTAAATATAATGCAGCTTCTTCATGACAAAATGACTGAGAAGGAACATGCGACCGCTGACTTTGAGACGGTGGATCAGGACTACCAGGGTGGGACTTTAGACCAGGGTTGGTGGGCTAAATGCGGCCCACTAAGCAGTATATTTTGGCCCAGCATGAAAAAATAGGCTATTGACTGGCTCATATTGCTTGATAAGAAATGAAGTTCTGTCCATGCACAACTGATCTAAATTAGCTGTTATTCAGTAACTACAATGCATAATTTGTGCCATTTAAATGGTTAAGAATTAAACCACTGGAAGTGGCAGGAGTGACTCCGGTGCACATTTGCACAGTTCGGGCTGTGCTTGTGGCCCATTGTTTCCAAGGCGAAGCATTTTGTTCAACAGCGAGGCCATTCTCAGGGCCTGTTTCATCTGAGACGAGCCTGGATATTTATTAGAATGATTGAAAACAAAGCTTTTTTTGCTTAGTACTATTTCCCCAAAATCAATTCGATTCATAATGTAATTATTATTTGATATATTATGATTTGATTTATTTTGACTGTGATGATATTTTTTAGTAAATGACTAAGTAAAAAAAATTATTTGAGTAAAATGAGTAAATAAAACTTGAAATTCTCCCTTGTTACCCTTGCAATGACGCCACTCACCCCCAGAGGTTAAACTCAATTAAGACATTTAGCTTTGTAAATGAAAATGTGAGTATTGACTCTTTGCACCTACATCACATGATCACGTGGATGCACCATTTTTGGTAAAGAAAGTAATAGATGCTTCTAGTGCATGTTCTTTTAGACGCACAAAGCAAGGTATTTGGAAAAGCTAATGATTGCAGCTGATCCAGAGCCTCTTCTTCCTGTTGTGTTTGCAGATTTAAAGAGAAACTTAACTCAGAATCAACTTTTTTTCCCCTTCAGACTGTGTATATGTGGTCAAAATTGAATTATCTACTGTTTCCAAGCCTTTTTGGTCATTTTTGTGCAAACTCGCTCATGTTGCAGTGTGTGAAAAAAACGAGGCTGTACTGCCGCGCAGGGCAAACGCTGTCAGTGCATTGTCAGTTCACGCCGACGTCACACTGCTGTGGAGAGGTTGTAAAGCGATCACCCGCTGCCTTATGTAGATCAAAGCATAGATTTAATACATATGTTTAGTGAAGTAAATATAAAAAGAAATCTTGACGTGCAAGTAAACAAAGACTTAGTGCTGTGCAGCTTCTTCAGCTGCAAATCTCACGCCAGGACCTGGACCGCTCCGACACAAAACTCACATCACTCACCAAGCTCGCTGTTCATATTTGGTGCTGTCAATCAATGTCTGTTCACACCCACCTGGACGTCTCTTAAAAGGCCTCTGGGCATCTCCCATTTTTGCGAGTTGTGGGCGGAGTTAGTCTCTGAAAGCTTGTTTAGCCTCACTTTAATAAAATCTACAGCCCGATCTTGCCCTTTGTCCTAGCCGGTCTTAGCCTTGGTCTTAATTATTCCTCTGTTGGCCACTAGTGGCTCTCTCCAAGCTCTATACTCTGTCAGTATAGAAGGTGTGGCTCCAGCCAAATGTGAGGGTGCAGTTTTTTTCATTGAACCTGACACATGCTCAGGCCTGTGACAAGTGAGCAGCTGCAAAGTCTATTTACTTGACAGACTTTAACAACTTTAGTCTAAAAATGTGTCTTTTCTTTTACATAAAGCTTGTTGACTTAATAAAAAAGATAATCAGATGTGAGAGTGAACATGGGTCAGTGTGAATGCTATGGAAAAGCCAAAGAGGCCAACATTTTTTTTTACGCGTTGACACGTAAAAAATGGTTTAAAAAATACATGAGAATAGACTTTCACCAAATAGATTTCTATTATTACAGTTTTTTCCAAACTGAAGCTGCTGCTACAGTTCTCTTTTGCCTGTGATCCTAAAGCAGCTGCTCACTTGTCACAGACGTGAGCATGTGTCAGGTTCAATGAAAAAAACTGCACCCTCACATCTGGCTGGAGCCACACCTCCAGCCAGATGTGAGCTTGAAGAGAGCCACTAGTGGCCAACAGAGGAATAATTAAGACCAAGGCTAAGACCGGCTAAGACAAAAGGGCAAGATCGGGCTGCTAGAGTTTGCCTGACTTAACTCCTCATGATTTGTACCATTCTGCGGTGAACAGGGCCTTGCAAAGGAACAGAATTAAAAGGTTTTCAGTCTCTTGGTTGTATTTCATGTGAAGCTAGTGCCACACATGATGCAGGCTGTTTCAAATATTATTGCATCTTTTTTTTTAAGTGTCATATTTTTTTATTTTTTTCATCAGCATTGACTTACCTTGTTTAAAATGTTCACTGCAAATGTTCACTTTATTGCTGCCACCCACTGGTGTCTTCTATCTTCATCAAAATGTAAACGAAAAAGCTACAGACATACAGTAGATTTACAACCTCCTGCCTGTTGGTGCAGCGTGTCGCACAAGACACAATTGAAATCAATACACGTCACTTAGAAACAGGCAGGTTTTTCCATACTTGTAATGCACACAGACAGAGCTTTTGCCTCCGTCATGTAGAAGTGGACGTTCCCTCCAAGAGCCTGACCTCACGCGCAAAGGGTCAATACATAGATCTGTGGTTCTGAAAGTAAACCCAGTCCACCAAATTCAAGACAAATTTGACTTTTTACAAGCTGCCTTTAACCTCTCAGTTTACATAAGATTAAATGTAGCTTTTCCAGTATCTTTGTGTAGCACGTTCACCCAGACTGAATCAAAAAGAACCTATAAAAACACAATTCTTCTGCTCATGTCGTCTTCGTATTTGTTGCATTGCGTGTGTACATCCCAGTTTGACACAAGTCCAACGGTTCTGATTCTGTTGGCACGAGACTTTGCGGCTGTTGTTTTTTTTTTTTCGCTGCCAAACAGAAAGTGTGTTTTGTGCGGAGCTTTGGCAGATGCAAAGTAACCCTTCGGAAATCCGACCGAGCCCCGACGAACACAGTGTGGAGAAGCATGCAGCCTGTCGACGCCGTGTACAAGGATGAACTGCACTTTCTTTTGTCTTTCCTTCTGCTCCTGCTGCGTCGCACTCTTTCTCTTCGGGCTTCATTTTCTCTCTTTTTTTCCTTTTCTCTCTGTTTTTTTCACTCTGTCTTCTTTTTTATTTTTCTCTCTTGCCCTTTCTCTTCTCTCTCTCCTCTATTATGCTCTCTCCTGTTTTTCTCACTCTCTTCTCTCTTTCTAAACATCTTTATTCTCTTTATCTCTCTCCCCTCTCTTCTCTCTCATTCTTTCTCCTCTTCTTCTTTCTCTCTTTCTCTTCTGTCTTTCTCTCTCTCTCTCATCTCTTCTCTTCTTTCCTCTCTTCTCTTCTCTCTCTTCTCTCTCATTCTTCTCTCCTCTCCTCTTTATGCTCTCTCCTCTCTCCTTCTCTCTCTCCTCTCTTTTGTCTTTCTCTCTCTTCTCTTTCTCTCTCTCCTTCTTCTTCTTCTCTCTCCTCTCGTCCTTCTCTCTCTCTTTCTTTCTTTCTCTCTTTTTTTCTCTCCATTCTATCTCTCTCTTCGTCTTCTTTCTCTCTCTTTCTCTTTCCTCTCTCTCTTCTCTTATTCTTTCTCCCTCTCTCCTGTCTGTCTTCTCTTTTTATTCTTTTCTTCTCTTTCTCCCTCTCTTCTTCTCTCTCTCTTTCTCTCTCCCTCTATTCTATCTTTCTCTCTCTCTCTCTTCTGTCTTTTATTCCCTCTCTCTCTTTATATCTTTCTCTCTCCTTCTCTCTCTCTCTCTCTTCTCTTTTTCTATCTCCTCTCTTCTCTTTCTCTCTCCTTTCTTTTTTCTTTCTCTCTCTTTCTATCTCTCTTCTTCTCTTCTTTCTCTCTTTTCTTCTCTCTCTTCTTTCTCTTCTTTTTCTCCCTCCTTCTTCCTCTGTCTCTTTTCTTTTTTTTTTCTCTCTCTTCTCTCTCCTTCTCTTCTCTCATCTCTTTCTCTCTCTCTCTCTTCTCCCTCTCCTCTTCTATCTCTTCTCTCTCTTTCTCTTCTCTCTTCTTTCTCTCTCTCTCTCTTTCTATATCTCTTCTCTTTCTCTTCTCTTTTTCTCTCTCTTCTCTTCTTTTTTTCTCTCTTCTTTCTTTATCTCTTTCTTCTCTCTCTCTCTCTCTTCTGTCTTTCTCTCTTCCTTTTCTCTCCTTTCTCCTCTCTCCCTCTCTTCTCTCTCTTTCTCTTCTGTCTTTCTCTCCCCCTTCATTCTTTCTTTCTCTCTTTTCTGTCTTTTTTTCCTTCTCTCTCGTCTCTCTCCTCTCATTCTCTCTTCTCTCTCTCTTTGTTTCTCTCTCTCTCCCTTCATTCTTTCTTTCTCTCTTGTATTTCTTTCCCTCTCTCTCGTCTCTCTCCTCTCATTCTCTCTTCTCTCTCTCTTTGTTTCTCTCTCTCTCTCTTCATTCTTTCTTTCTCTCTTCTGTCTTTCTTTCCCTCTCTCTCGTCTCTCTCCTCTCATTCTCTCTCCCTCTCTCTCTTTCTCTTCTGTCTTTCTCTCGCCCTCCATTCTATCTTTCTCTCTTCTCTCTCGCTTTCCCTCTCTCTCCTCTTATCTCTCTCCCTCTCTCTTCTATCTCCTCTCTCTGTCTCTCTCTCTCTTCTCCCTGTATATAATATGTTTATGTCAAAATACAGTCCACAGCGGTATAAACACACTCCCACACACAGTTTCTTTATGCTTCTGCAGACTTCTATTGTATTCACAAAGCCAGCAGAGATGTACAGTAGTAATGCTTGGTCTTATTGTTCCATCTTTCTTAATGTCCAATCATCCAAAGCACGAAATGAGGCTAAAACTGCTGCTTGATCAATCGATGGTTCTTTGTGTTAATCTGGCCACACTACATGACTTTCCAGTTGTGGCTAATTAGAATGTGGATCTCCACACTACACCACTGGACTGAGTGATTCTAGAATGATTAAGGCTGCATTCACAATGCAAACCGAACCGGGCTCGGCTCGATTGAGAACCAAAATTGCAACATTGTATCTTTCTCTAAACTGGTCCGGTTCGCGTTCACAATACACTTTTTACCAATCGAGCCAGCGCTGTGCAGACACATCTACTCCTCACCTGTAGAGGCGCTGTGACAGAAACGTTACATGTTACATCAGCAGCAAAGAAGACACCCGGCTACAGCGGCTACAGTTGCAAACATGCTACTGAACTTTATATTTGTGTTTTTATGGATCTATCCCACAACTTGTCTCACATCAACGGGACCAGAGTGAGTGACAGACCAAGTGTCGGAGCAAAGACAATGTGGACTTTCACTTCAGAAGACGAGAGAGGAGGGTTAGGCATTTCGTTCCAAATGCCGAGAGTAAAACGTAACAAAAAGTTCATATATTTGAGAAAATCTGCCTCTGAAAGGTCTGTCATCTGCTCACTTAGCTGTAGAACTAAATATTAGATGAATATAGACCATTTCTCCGCAGTAATGTGAACTGAGGTGTTACTTTCTGTATTTGCTCCCATCTATGAGTTATAACTTTGTTATTTTTGTAAATAACGCAAGAAAACGGTGACATACGATCGTGTGATCATAATTAATTCGACTTAATCATCCCCCGTCCTTCTTCTGTTACTTTCATGTGTTTTTTGTGTATTATTTGTCTCATTATCGATCTCACACATGCTTTTGTTTTGATTCTGAGCCTCAGCCTGGATCACGTCAGTGTTCACTTTCTGGTTTTGTTTTGCTCTCGGCCCGTTTGCGTTCACAAAACAAACAAACCGCTCCAGAGCTCAATTCCATCGAGCCAAGACCGACCTCTTCAACTGAATCAGATTTGGACATTTTGGACCAGATCAGAATTAATTTGCGTGTTCACAATTACCCAATCGAACTGAACTATCCAGACAAATGAATCCTGATCTGAATCCAAAGTGTTTTGTGAATGCACCCTAAGACAACACACAACTGACTGAAATCAGGATGACTCCATCAGCAGAACAATCAATATTGTTGATTATTAGAGTTCAGGTTAGTGCCTAATTTTTAATGTATTTTTTAATGAACTTATTTTAGCTAATATCTATTGATAACCTGGCCAGTCAGATGGTTTATCTCGCGATATTTGTGAATTCACAAACTCCTTCCAGCCGCCCGATTGGTTTGAGAGTCTGAACCAGCGTCGCTTCGGCGCTCTATTGGATTCTGATTAATAATTTCTACAAGAGAGAAATCTAATACATGTTTTACTTTAACTCATTAGGGGTCGCGGGTGACTGGAGCCTATCCCAGTAACTTTGGGCCTTAGGCGGGAGAACACCCTGGACAGTGGCCAACTCAACGCAGAGTCAGACAGACAGCCATTCACTCTCTCATTCACTCACTAAGAGAAATTTACAGTGATGCTCAATTAACCTAAACATGCATGTCTTTGGAGGTGGGAGGAAACCGGAGAAAACCCACAGTGACACGGGGAGAACATGCAAACTCCACCCAGAGAGATTGTGAGATGTTGATGTGGTCCGACCCGGGAGACGAACCCACGACCTTCTTATTGGGAAGCCAAAGCTCTAACCACTTTAATTTCGAAATCCCCTATTTATTTATTTATTTATTTATTGATTATTTGTGACCTTTCATTGGTTAAAATGTAACCGGGTCACATGACAAAAACAGCTCTAATTGTTAGCAGCACTTTCTCAGGAGTGGACATAAAAAGTGACAACTGAGGTGAAGATAAAGGCGTGCAGGCTAATCGAAAGAGTCGGGACGTTTCCGGACTTTAGGTCAGTGGCCTCCATGGTTTGAGAGGGAGAACAACAGACAAAGAGAGGGAGAGAAGGGGGAGAGAGAAAAAGAGAATAACAAACCGAGAGAGAGAATAACAGAGAGAGAGAATAACAGACTGTTGCAATTTTGTTGTGCTACGCTGACATGTATGAAAAGAGCTATACAGATAAAGACTCAGTGATTGATTAAATGCTTCTTATCTGATAACTAAATAAAGTATTTCAGTCAGACCGATTCTGACACAGTACAGAGCAATAATTGTGTTTCCGGTGGTCCATCTGTTTATCGAACACCTGTAACAAATATAGCGAATTTCCATAGTAACTGACATTTTTTTGACATTTTGATTACAACCTGTGTGTTCAGAGCGAGAAAAGGGCTCATGAAAAACTGTATGTTATTTTTGATTTCGAAACACTGAAGTTTGCCTGCTCAGAAAATTGAAAAGATTGGATTTAAATTGCTGGTCTTTCATTTCACTTGAAAGTCTTTTTTTCATTCTGGGCTACCTCATAGTTAAAGTATTAGATCTTTTAAAAACATGAAGCATGAAATTTTAACTATAAAGTAGTGATGACATTGAATTCTATATATATATATATTTTTTCATTTTTTGAAAAAAAAAAAAAA
This sequence comes from Mugilogobius chulae, assembly GCA_038363315.1. Taxonomy (NCBI): domain Eukaryota; kingdom Metazoa; phylum Chordata; class Actinopteri; order Gobiiformes; family Gobiidae; genus Mugilogobius; species Mugilogobius chulae. The sequence goes on along the minus strand of CM076409.1, from coordinate 43,084,553 downwards.
ATTAATTCTATCTTTTTTTTTTTTTTATTTACAGACAATCCCAGACACTTGGATTTGATAGAAACGTTATCAATAAATAAAGGAATTAGGACAAAAACATTTCATCAACAGTTTAATTACAGTAAAAGCATGCTATTAACATCCTACTTTTACTATGAGGTCACTGTGTCGAACAATAGTGGGTCCTTCAAATATTTTCATACCAGTAAGAGGTCCCTGGCCTCAAAAAGTTTACAACCCCTGGCTTAGAGCCTTGTCTGATTAGTTAAAGACCAAATATTTCTGACACAAGCCTAAAAGTGTACAATACAAGTCTACAATAATCATGATGTAAGAATGGTCATATTTATTGTATGTCAATACAGTGATGAGGCTGTCTGAAAATAATTCTTTCAGAGCCGGACCCGCCCCGCATCTGTGGAGGGCCCCGCCTCCTTCTGAGCGCTGATAGTTTTTCGAGTTTATGTCAGTCCAGTCCTTATACCTGTTGGCTTCACCCTCTGGTTTGCGCTGTACATAAACCCTGTTTGACCAATCGTACAAGCTTAAAAGTGATGGACCCTCCCCTCTTCTGTTCTTGAGATACGGCAGTGCTAGGCACAGACACAGCCACTTCCCCTCTGCTGCGCTTAAGACTGACCAAAGCAGAAACATGTGTCTGATCATTCTCAGCACAGAGCGCAAAATCAAAGACTCTGAGAAGAGTTTGGACACAAATACATGCTCTGTATCTCATAAGCTCTCAGACAATCTTAAATTAAATGTCTGCAGATGGCGAAAATGACCATGGAAAAATTTACCACGAATACCTGCATATTTATGTTGAATTATTTCAAGCCACATAAAACATGAAGCTGTTTGTCTCGAAAAAGTTGTCGAAAAAGTCCAACGCGATGATGCAGCTCATTAACTGTTCCAGCGTCAGTGCGAAGATGGAACAGAGGCGGAGCTCACAGTGAGAGGGACAGTGTTGGGGCCCCACTTAAAAACACTGACACCAAGTGAAACTTAACCCTCTGGGCGCCACCGTCGCAATATTGCGACACGTAACTTCACCGGAGAAAACGCTCTCTCTCTCTCTTGTTAAAATCAAAAACACTGTTTCTACCTGCCTCCACTAGATTGCCAACATCCAGAGTTTTCTTTTAAGCCTAAAATTACCATAGGTTCGTATTGGATAAAACTCAACGAGGGCGGGTCAAAGGGGCTGCTTTTTTAAGTCAGCTGTGTGTGAAGAGAAGCGAGAGGGAGACGAGGCGAGGCAGCGCTGGTCTGACTTTTTGTGAGGCGGTACTGGTGAAAACTTTAACCAGAGCGAAGGCTTTGAGCCTGATACTGGCAGATTCACGTTGTGAGGAAGACGATTACGTTCTCAGACGATGAGAGCGGGAGTGAGAGTGAGAATCGGTACGCTGATCTCAGCAGCGGTAGAGCCACGGCAGCCCCTCCGGGCGCTCGGCTTGGAGGGACAAATAACAGCGCGGACTGATTCGAAACAAACTTTTCCTGTTACAAAACACGTGTAGCACATGGGGCAGGGATAGTATGTAGGTTCTAGAAGGAGGGGGAGAGTGGTTACGGAGGTTAACGCCACCGGCGCGCCCGCCGCAGTCCCCCCCGGCATCAGTGCGAGGAGGCGGGGGAGAGCAGCAGGACGCACCGCGGAGGTTAGCAGGGGGAGGAGGCGGGGAGAGAGTTTACTCTTATTGGTGCTATTTCTAATTCATTATTCCTCTAAAAAAATGAAAAAAATAAATAATAAAGCATGTATATCTCCCTGTTTTTACTGTCAAAAAACAGTCTTATTCAGCCGTCTAAAAACATGCAATAATAAGGACATAACATAAATAATATTCTACATATATACAATATATTACCATATTTATAATCTTTGATTAATACCTAACACTTTTCCAATTTATAGTAGAGCTCTATCTTAAAGTAAATTTAAGCTACAGCCTTTGGAAAGTTGGAGAGTAAAAACCGCATTTCCACTGAAAAAAACCTTGGCGCCCAAAGGGTTAAGAGGTGCAATGATATAAATGATAAAATTATGCATACAATTAAAGATTTGTTGGTCTAAAATAGTTCTCCAAATGTAGGAAAAATGCATCTCTTTTATTCATAAGTTTCTGGGGCAGGATGTTACATTATCTCTTCATTGTGAGAAATATTAATTAGCTTACACTTATTTTTGTTGCTTTGTGTATAGCTATAAATTATAATGAAAAAAAAGTCAATTTAAACGCTGCTTTGGCTTGACTGATTAAGGTTCGTAGAAAAGACTGAAGGGCCCCCGAAGCTGATTTTTGCTCAGGGCCCCCAAAAGGTTAGATCCAGCTCTGAATCCTTTTATAGCATATTTATTATTTCATAGTTCTTAAATTAGCCTACTCTAATATATATATATATATTTTTTTATTGCCGTGAAATGGTACTTCAGAGCTTAAAGTGTTAATTAGCAAGTCATCTTACGTTCTTAAAACAGCAACCTGTCACTTTTGGAACGTGGAAAATCACCTCTAAACATGAACATTTCCATGTGTCAGCCATCTTGATTCCCGACTTGCTCTACACATCCACAAAAATAGACTTGCTTCAGGCAGACTTTTTTACGACAGCCCAGTTAACATAATTGACTTTCTAATGTTATAATGTTGCTAATGTTGCCTTCAAAATCACACAGAAAAAAAATGTTCTCATAGAATCCATTTGTTTTGGTCACCGGGTCAGAGAAGTGTGCCAAGGACAGCCGTTTCATAATGTCACTCAGATTCTATTCGAGTGACGAGACGCGAGTGTCACTGAACTCTACACGCAATTATTTCTGCGCAGACCCAACCTTTTATCACAGTAATAGAATGCCATGGAAATATCTGCGCTGGAGAGAGGAGCGTGCATTAGAACAATTATCAAGCGCTTGCTCCGTGGAAAAAGATTATTAAGTGGGGTTTTCAGAGGTGCAGCGAGTGTACAATAGCGTTTATTTATTATACACAATGAGCTGGAGGCAGTAATTAAACAAGGAAGCAAAGTCATTAACTGCTCTTTTTCTTCGCTCATTTCTCTCGTGTCGAGTTAGTTCTACTATCTCCTCCATTCGAGTCTGCTCTTTTTACAGCGCAGCAGCAGAACGCTCAGCATCTGCTGCAGAGTTGGAGGTAAAGAGCTGCTTAGCGTGTTAGAGCTAACTATAGAAACACAGTCTCCAAAGAAATCATCTGTTCTTGACAATGAAATGTCAACAACAAATGATTACCACATTTTCACGTAATTTTTATATCAATGTGGTACAAAAGGCCAAGGCATTTTCTTTGGGTTTAATGTGCAAGTTTAGATTTCAAGTTACTAAAATGGGTAAGTTTAGGACTGGGGCTTGGGGTAGGTTAAGATTTATCCATTAAACCAGGGGCCTCAGACTCGCGGCTTGATTTCAAATTAACATTGAATGCGGCCCGCACCATATAGGTCAGTGGCCCGCACCGTAGGTTAGTGGCCCGCCCGTAACAATTTGAACTACAGGTCCCACAATGCACTACAGCGTAGTGCCTCAGCTCCTCCCCGCTGCCCCGTGCAGCAGCAGCAAACACAAACACTTTACTTTTAAACTCTCCACAACAAAGAATGGGACAGAGGACAGAAGGTTTATGAGAGCAGAAGCTTCAGACACAGGAGGAGAGACTGTCAGCGTAAGCAGCTGCTCTTTTACAACAGAAATGCACAGATGTTGATTCTTCTTTTTGTGGAGGTGAGCGTCTCTGACTAAATTCGATATCATAATAAAGTGCCTCACGTGTCAAGCTCCACAACACTTTTTATTTGACGAAATTTGATCTAATATCCGCGGAGAAACGTGCATAAACTCCTGCTGAAAAAGACGTTTTAGCGATGCGAACCGGCACCGCGAGCGTAACACGCGGCGACACGCACGAGAAAACACACGCGGCAAACACGCAGTGACACACACGTGGCTTCATCAGTAGCTAATCGTCATCAATACAAATGTGTGCTGAGATGTCCTGACAAAGGCTCATTTCTGTAGTGTTTGTGAAACAGATTGAAAGTGTGAAGAGCACAAGAGACACACAGACCAGACTGGAACATGAACCTAAGGAAATACAAAGGCTTTTAATGTTGAAATGTGACTTGAAAACCTCTAAAATGCTCCAGAATACAGTAAATAGCCTGCAATTTAGTCAAAATTTCCTGGGGAGAACAGTGTGACCCTGGTTAAACACTTTTATTTACTTTTTTCATTACATAAGAGAGAGTATTGTAAAATGCATTATATAGGCTAAAATAATACTGTTATTATAGTGTAGGCTCTATATTGGAGGTACAACGTAATAATTGTATTCATATTGAAAATATCAAAGTCAGGCCAAAATTTTAAAATGCGACCCTCGACCCATTTGCCTCCGTTCATTTCGGCCCCAGCTCCATTTGAGTTTGAGACCCCTGCATTAAACCCAAAGACAGTGGGCCTCATTCATACAAATCTTCTTAAAATTGTGCATAGCTTCCACTTTCAGAAGCTGCGGCGAAAACTCTACGTCAGATTCACAACAAGTTCATAAGGAATCACATTTCTTCCTAACAGCCTTTAAACCAAAGTCACCAAACTCCAGCTATGAACAGTTACATAAAAAAGAATAATGCATTAAGGAAGTTACTTATAGTTACTTATATGGCGAACAGGGCCGCTGCCAGCCATTTGGGCCACAGCCCTTTTCGTTCTCCCTAAACTGTCCTCTGTTCCCTCTCCTGCGCTGACTGAACACAGCTCAGCATAAGTTGCTTCTTCACGCTAAAGTTTGAGGAAATACTGTATTTTTGTCTGGACAAAGACTAGATTCATGGTTTGTGTTTCATTCTGAAAGAATCTAAACATATGTAGAAAAATACGCTGTTTTTTGCTGCGGTAAGTTGCGTGTTCAAATCTGCAGCCGTCTTAATAGTTATAAATATGTATTATAATATATAAAATACATAGCCTACCATCAGGTCGGAATTACAATTTTTGACGGATTTATATAGAAAATACAATTGTGAAACAGCAGGCATTTTCAGTTAACAACACATTTAGTCAATGCCAAAAATGTGCATAAACAACCATTAAGAACACATTTGTTCATAAGAATGTGTTATGAATGAGGCCCAATGTCACCACGCGGCTTCCATCAAAATTTGGGGCTATTTTGGACTTTTTTTTTTTTTTTGTAGCATATTGATCAGGGGCGGCTTGTCACTAAGGCAACAGATGTGACGCACTATCAACAAAAATGGGACAAATATGTCCATTTTTGTAATTAGACTTTTACTATACACAGCTATGTCAGGCTCTCTGATGCACGTGCTGACTTTGTCTACTGTCAAATACATGAAGCAGTTTCACAGATTTACCAGCAGAGGGAGAAAACACAAGAGGAGGTCACGTGAAAAAATACATTGTGCTCTTTTGTTGACATTACCCAGAGTTCATTTCATTGTTTATTTCTTCATGATGTTATGTTCATAGTACAGCCATTTTATATTTCATATGAACAAAAAGGAATGGAGGGAAGATAAATCGTATATAATCCATCCCTTAAACACAAAAATGTACAATAATAAATACATAGGAATTCTTCATGTACCCCATCCTCACCCGTCACCAAGCCTCAGCTTCATCTAATTTACAAATTAAATTATTGTTTTACTTTCGTTTTCAGTTTATTCTGCAAATATTTTTGTCCGTATACATCTTTTTAAAATTGAACATGTTGGTGCAAGATTTAAACGTATCACTCAAAGAGTTCCAGGGTCGTATGCCGTACGCTGAGACACTTTCCTGGTAGTTCTTGCAAATATATTCCAGAAATGATGTTTTCTTCTGTGCTCCACATTCTCTGATACTAATGTAAATCTGCTTTGTACAGCCAAAGGTAATATTTTTTGTTTAGCTTTCCATACAGTTAATAATATTTTCAGATCAATTAGATCTTTGAACTTAAGTTGCCTGGATTTTATAAACAATCTGTTTTGTATGTTCTCTAAATCCTTTATTGTTGATTATTCTAATTGCTTTTTACTGTAGAATAAACAGTGGTTTTGTGTTTGTGGTATGTGTGTTCCCCAAATTTTCATTGAAGTATGGGAGAATCAGAGAAATCTAATGAAAAAAGACATTTCAAATGCATATAAAAAGAGAACAGATTAGTGTAGAATATCAAGTCTTTCTTTTAATTGAAAGTAGTAGTAGAAATTGAGTAGTAGACTTGTAGGTCTCTTCTGATGTAAAACATGCCATGATTTCCCTTGCAGAACGTTTTTTTTTGTGTAGCTGTGAATATCATCTGTATTAATTAGCAAAAAGGTCCGACAGGCAAGGAGGGTCAAAGCGAGAATAAGGTTGGCAGTGAAAGAGTTACTGTATTTTTCTTTTTTTTTGCCTTGTGGATTCAAACTTGTGACTCATATGGTTCTCTTCACACCTCCGCTGATCGCATGTTCTTAGAAAGCCTTCCAACTGCATTTACTGTAAAAAGCAGCTCTGTTTCATACCATTACTGCGAGCTCGCCGGGACAGAAAGATGAAACACGCCACGTCTCTTTTTCTTTCGACACATCGCAATTTTGGCAGCAGGTTTTCTTTATAGCCAAAAAAAAGTATGTGCCCACCATTCCCCGCGGGCGTCTTCTGATCCCGTTTGGATTCGCTTTAATGGAATACACAGCACTGTACCAAATGTACCCTGTTATTCATCGGATTGACACGTCTGAACTCTGCAGGTACCGTTCAATCTTTAGAGAGGTTTTCAAGAAATGTTCTATGTAAAAATACCATTGCTTCTACGTCAACAGTGCTATGTTTGAGTTTACTCTTTTAGAAATGCAAACACTAGAATTTATTTATAGATCTGTTTGCTGATCAGTGGTGGAAAGTAACTACGAACAAAAGTATAAGTACTGTACAGGTATTTGTACATTACTTAAAGGTGCTACTCTCGGTTTTAGTTCCCTTATACGTATATGTAAACAGATATAGAAAGATTATTTGTTTATTGGCCGAACACCCCAAATGCAGAAAGAGTCAGCTGATTGATACAAGCTCTAGCAGCAACACTAGCCAGTGCTGTTGTCTACAAGAGTTTAGCACTGTGTGAAAATAAAAGTTATACTGCTAAATATGGATGGAACGATTCTGCAAAAAGAATCAAATCGTTCGATCCTGGCCCTTCGATTCGATGTTTGCATAGTTCGAACAATTTTGCTCATGCGCTAAAATGTGTAGCAGCAGCGGCGTTTTGTTTACAAGGGGAACGAGTGAGCGTGTGTGCAGGAGAGCCGTGCAGTGTGTGGGGAGAGAAGCGGAGGAGACACTGGCAAAACAAGTGTGATGCTAGCGGTAAGAAAACTATGTATTGGGAAGTTTATTGCTAATGACATGCAGCCTTTTTGTCTTGTTCGCGCTGTTGAACGCGCAGGATTTAAGCACATGTTTAACACTCCCGAGCCTTGCTATAAAACTCTGAGCCCAAAACACTTCAGCGGTAATATCCGCGATGTTTAAAGAAACAAAGCGTGAACTTGTGCAAGACCAGACTGCACGAGAATGTGTTGCGCTGACAGCTGAAGGGTGGACCTCCAGAGCTACAGGGAGCTTTATTACGACGACGGTACAACAAAATCGACAAAAACACAGAGACACGCATACTGTATGAGTCCCATACAAGTCAAAACTTCTCAGAAGCACTGACAGAAGTAAAACATGAATGGAAGTTGATTAGGAGAAATAACACTGTCCCTGTCACAATGTAACAATGTAAGAAAGTCACATTGCTGTTAATATAAGGATTAGGGCCAAATCTCACCCACTATTAAAGCGTCTGTCAAACCAACACAGTCTCACTAGGTGGCGTACTTTTACCACGACACAAAAACTGCGTATTTTGACCACGAATTCACAGCTATTTTTAGTACTTATGTTACGCCGTGCATTTAGCACAATATGAAAAAGCATAAAAATGACACGAGATTTCACAAAATAGGACGAGTTTTGGTTGAAGCCACGTGGGGACGTTTTCTTCAGGTGAAACGGGTAAGTTCAGGCATAAAATTACTAAAATTAGTAAGATTAGGTCTGGGGCTTGGGGCAGGTTAAGATTAGAATCAGGATTTCATTAATATTCATAAATAAGAACACGTCTCAACTACCATTGCAATGAATGGGGACTGTGACGCGTACTATAATTACGCAAAACAGCTGTGAAGTCGTGCTAATCATACGTAATTTGCATGTTGTGTAATGTTGTGGTAAATGTACACTTTCTTGTGAGACCAGGCTCGCCAAACATGCAGTGTCCATCAGACAAATTTCCAGACTTTTAGGAAAAATGAGCAAAGTCATTGCTTTTTACATAAAAGCACAAATGCAGCCCACATTCTCAAAATGAAGCAAGAAATGTTAGAGTTGCCAGTTCACAAACTAATGTATGTACAAAAATAAATGTAAAAATAAGATCTAAATAACAAAGATAGCTTTAGATATCTACTAACAAAATCGAAGAAAATCGAAAATCGTTACAACAAAATTGAATCGAATCGTGACTTAGGTGAACTGTCCCATCCCTACTGCTAAATCAACATTTCTGAATGAAATTCAACCCTTACGTTACATTCAGTGACAGAACAAAGTAGTTCAACAGTGGCATCATTTTATAGTCTATCTGTGGTCCATTGGGATAGATCAAAAATCAGATCTGTGGAGTGGTGTTACTGTTTAAAGGTGGTGTAGTTGATTTTTACACTGCAATCACAATGTATGTTTTAAATCTGGCCACTTTCTCTCATAAATCCTTTGACATATTTCAAAACTTTTTTTCTAACCGCTTCAAAACATTCAAGATCACGGACGTAGCTGATAGATAATTTTTTTCGGCTCTAGCTTCGGTTTTGAGCAATCAACCCAGAGCAGCAAACTGTGTTGAGAGCCTTCACATAGGTCACTATCCTACATATTTACAATAACATCCAGTTTAGCGTGTCGCTGTTTCTGTGGAATTTGCGGGTTTTCTGCATTTGGTTGGCTCAGCTCTTGGAAAGCCCACCCTCGAAATTGAAACCTGGCGCTCTGATTCCAGACTATCACGGTTTATGAAGTGTCTGTCAAAGCGTGTAGGGACTGGCTGCTCAGGCAATGATGACTCATGCAGGTCTATTTTGCCCTTTGTCTTAGCCTTGGTCTTAAGTATTCCTCTGTTGGCCACTAGTGGCTCTCTCCAGGCGCTATACTCTGTCAGTGTAGAAGGTGCAGCTTCAGTCAGATGCGGGGGTACAGTTTCCTTCAGTGAACCTGAGATGTGTCACGCCTGTGACATGTGAGCAGCTGCATTAAGATCACAGGCAAAAGAGAACTGTAGCAGCAGCTTCAGTTTGGGGGAAAAAAGTGTAATAATAGAAATCTATTTGGTGAAAGTCTATTCATATGACAGACTTTAACAACTTTGTCTAAAATGTGTCTTTTCTTTTACATAAGGTTCACTGAAGGAAATTGCACCCCCACATCTGGCTGGAGCCACACCTTCTACACTGACAAAGTATAGCGCCTGGAGAGAGCCACTAGTGGCCAACAGAGGAATACTTAGGACCAAGACTAAGACAAAAGGCAAAATAGATCTGTTTATGTTCATGCAGGACTTTCAAAAGTCAGGATTACTATTTTGGTTTTAAATATCTTTAGAACATGTGAATTCCTTGGATTCATAGGTATAAAAGACATGGTAAAGTAATATGATTTCATGTTAGTTCATTAGATGAATAAATGCTGACATTCAACCACTTCATGGTGATCTAGTGCATGAATACATCATAAATTCACCATAAATTTGTGCATTAATTTTTACTAAATTTTAGTTCAAATCGCCCTGCTCTATAACAGGAAAAACAAAAAAGAATATTTTTTTCGAGACTCAGGCCACGTCTCTCTGAACCTATATGAAGAGGTAAATCAGGTCAAAACTGTCCTAGTGTGCAGAACGCTTCAATAACACAACTTTATATTATTTGAAACACATTTTTAGCCCGGCTGCGTTTGTCAGAGTCGGTCTCTAACTGTGCTTTTATGGTGACACTCATGCCCAGTGAAAGAAACTTGAACGTCAAACTCTTTTGTACCAATAACACAAAACGTTCAATCTTTGCAAAACAGAACAATAACGACGACGACCGTAGAAAACAAAGGTGCTACATTGCTGCTGTTCTAAGGTTTTTTCTCACATTAGACATTCTGTCCCATCGCAGCCAATCACAGCAGAGGAGATCAACCAATGCAGGCCTTAGTATTGTGCTTTTTTTTTAGTTGGGGACAGTGCTTGAGTTTGAAATGTTTTCTAGTTTTGCATCAGTTAAGTTGTATAAATTGAAAATAAAAGAACAAGGCTGTTTTGCAAGTTTTTAGCATCAAGTTCAAGTCAAATAAAAAAAAAAACTAAAAGGAAACTTCAAGTCAAGTTCCAAATCAAAGAATGGCAAGTTCAAGTGAAGTCAAACTTTCTTTTCTGTGAGCGATCCAGAATTGTCAGAGAAAATAAAATTACTGTATTTCTTCATGTTTGAGGAGTTAAATATATGATCTATGCTCCATGAACAAGTCTGAATCTAAAGAAGTAGAAAAAGTGCTGCTGCCTGCTCGTCTGTAACACAGCTTTTGTTGGTTTAAAGATGAAAAAGTCCACGTTGTTTTAATCATGTAAACTTCATGTGTTTTTATTCTAAAGACATTATTTCATATTCTTTGACCAAATGTCGAACAGAAGAAAATAACACTGACATGAAGTTTGTTTTAGAGAAAGGACATTATCTAAAAAAAATGCCATCAAACGCTGAAATTTGATAAAAACAAGGAATCTCAAATTCCTATATAAAGAGAACAGTTTAATGTAGAAGAACTTTTGTGTGTGTGTGTGTGTGAAAGTAGACACTTGTAGGTCTCATTTGATGAATGCCATGTCATGATTGTTTAAAATGAGCAAAAAGGCTTGACAGGAAAGAAGGGTCAAAGTGAGAATAGGGTTGACACTGAAAGGGTTAAGGAACCACGTATCTTAAAACCACAACTGCAAGTCAGTCTAGCCTTTTCCCTAAGGTAGTGGTCTCCCATCCAAGTAAACTTGCTTGGCTGCTTGAGATCAGACATTGCAAGGACCACAACCTCAGAAATCAATGCTGAGCATTTCATAGGCGTAGCTACGGATGTGCCAGGGTGTGCCAGTACCGACCAAATCTAGGGCTGGCACAGCCAAAAAATATCAGTGTTTTTTTTTTTTTCATTTTTATTTTAATAAAAACGTATTCACACACGCATAATCACCACTGGGGTAGCCTACTTTCTGTCCGTGTTGCCTCCAGTCCTCGTCTCTCTTTTCTGATGTCAGCTAGTTCCCGAAACTCCAAGACGGCAGCCGCATGTGAGACGAGGGAAAGGAGAGGCAGTCAGGGAGCTCAGACCCGGCTGTACTACAGGCATGCGGCTGTAGAAGTGTGAAGAGGCAGCAGGGCACAGACCCGGCCGTACTACTGGCTGTACTACAGGCTCGTGCGCTCTCCACACGTCTAGGCCTTCGTGTGGAGAGCGCACGGTGATGAGAGGAGCACCAGCCCCAGTCGCTGAGTGACAGATGTCTGCACATTGGTCTGAGCAGCAAATAGCGGGAAATCAAACACTCTGGGTACTTTGGTAACCCCAAAAGGATGTTCTTTAGTTTAGTTTAGTTTAGTTTATTTGTCACATACATTTGCACAAGTACAACATGTAGTGAAATTCATTTGTACCCTCCAGTGACATACGTCTACGTCTCATTAGCAGTTATCCAGTCTTTATTTCGCGTCAATATGACAAATATTCACAAAGTTACGAGCATAAACAGCAGATGAACTCATACGTCACTTAATCACGTAATTTACCGCGACGTATTTACCGCAGCGAAATACGGCGCATTTCTCTAGACTTTGACGTTGGATTTTGCCTATTTTAAAACACACAAAGCATGAGGTTATCTGTTCTGACTAAAATTTCAGACTTTAAAGCTTAGTATTTGACTGTCGACAGGTTGAGTGTGAGGATACAGCTCCTCAACTGTCTGTCTGTTTGGGGCGCACTGGAAAGAGAGAGAGAGAGCAGGGGCGGAGCTCAGGAGAAAGAGCCTGGGAACACAAAGGGCTGGAGCCCCACTGAGAATACACTAAAAATAAAATAGAAATGCACAAAAAAGACCAAAAGTTTGGACACACTTTCTCATTCAAAGAGTCTCTTATGAACATTGTAGATTCACACTGAAGATATCCAAACCATGAATGACCAGGAAGGAGAGTGATGGTGTGTTGCGCTAGATGAGCTGGCCTCCACAGTCACAGAGCCCAATCCAGATGGTTTGGGGTGAGCTGAACCGCAGTGTGAAGGCAAAAGGATCCAACAAGTGCTAAGCATCTCTGGAAACTCCTTCAAGACTGTTGGAAGAGGATTTCATTTGACTCTTAAAGCTCATCAAGAGAATGCCAAGAGTGTGCAAAGCAGGAATCAAAGCAAGACATATTTTCAGTTGTTGCACACTTTTGGCTGTGTACTATGCTTCCACGTGTGTTGATTCATAGTTTGGATGCCTTAAGTGTGAATCTACAATGAAAAAAAAAAAAAAAAGAAAAAAAAAAAAAGTCTTTGAATGAGAAGGTGTGTCCAAACTTTTGCTCTCTACTGTATGATGGGACAAAATAACACATAAATTAACTAAAATATTACATTTGTTGGTCTAAAATTTCCCCAGATTAAAGCACATTACATCTAGTTTTCAGATTTTTAGACCCTCCTGGCTTCAAAACTACTCTTTAGTCTATTTATATATTTTGAACACTGTAAAGGAACTCTTATTTATTGTCTTACAAAACAACCACCAGGGGCACCAAATGTAATGTTGCTGACCTGCTGATAGTTTAATAAAAAGACTGTTAATTTCAGGTTATCTGAATCAATAAAAACAAGTCTAAAACTCACCAAATTACAGGAAATTACACCTGTTTTTTTTTTTTCAAATTTTCTTGGGGGAGGGCCCCCAAACCCCCCACACTGCAGTGGCCATTTATGCTCAAACTTTGTATCAATGCTTTGCAATACTACTCACAGTTTACTATCTATATGAGAAAAGAATTCAACAAATTGAGCCAGAATAGCTATATTCTGGATTTTATGTGGAGAAAAAAACAACAACAATATAATACATTACAATATCGGTCAGTTTTGTGGGCACACCTACATTTTTGGAGGCACACCCAAAATCTAATTTCTGGTTAGGCCACTAGAGCATTCATTTAGTAAATTCATGAAGTAAGTTGTGTCCGGTACAAAAAAAAGGGAAATGCAATGATAAAACATTGTCTAGAGTCAGAGTTTTATAAGACATGTTGCTTAAGGTAAATAACACAAAACAACAGAAAACATAAAAAAAAAAAAAAAAAAAATGCTTTTTATTTAACTATATATAGAGAGTATAGAGTATATGCCATTTATTCAGTGAGTCAACATTTGGCTTGACTTTCCTGTGTCTGTTCCAAGGGTCTACACACTTATCTGCAGTCTTGTCCACTTACATACATTATGTTGAATGCTCATTTAGCAGCCCAATTAGACAGAATTTCATGGGCTAAATGTGGAACATGATGCGTCATATTACACGCACTGGCTGGCACCATTTAAGACATGGTCGGCCAGAACTAAATGCCAGAGCAAAAACATAACCAAAAGCTTCTTATTAATAGTGTATTTAGATAGCTGAGCAGTTTTTGCTTTAAGTTCTTGTTTTCTGTTACTTTCAGGAACACACAGACAATAGACACAACATTCCAGCCTGTTCTCACAGATAAGCGTGTCAATACCACGCAATTTGAAACAGCGTGTCACGTGAACACCACTTCTATTTTTCGTGTGTATATTTCACGCGTTTCTGTCCCAATTGATTTCAGCGGTGAAAGTTAAAACGTTTTAGTATTTATGAAGACTAACACAATCCTAATCCTAACCTCAACCAACTCCAAGCCCCAGACCTAAATTTACCCATTTTTGCAACTTCAGACCTAAACTTAGCCTTAAATCCCTCAAAAAGGTGAAGATTTGACTCTTTGCACTCTTAGTTTATGATAATAAATTTGTTTACGCTGGAACATCATTTGTGTAGTTAAGATGTTCATGACTGTTACCTATCGTCATGGCTGCTTCGTTCGAACTCTTGTTTTTTTCTCATCTCTTGCCTTTTTTCACCTTTTCTTAAAAAGCATTACGCCTCTCGTACACTGCCTGCGAGGTGAGTTCGGTTTGGGACAAGTGTGAGTTTTTTGCAAAGTGCCTTGTACACCAGTTCCAGTCCACTGCAGTCCATATTTGTCCAAAGTCTCGCTAATTCACACGAGAATGCTGGTATTATGACTTGAAAGTCACAGCAGACGTCTGATACCGGCAGCACTGCAATATAAAATATAAAACATAAATTCTCATACGGATTTTAGATTCTCGCTTGACTCTCGGATGTGCGCCTGCATGCATCAAGGTCTGTGTACAAGGGCACATTGGTTTTATCCACTTTCTATGTCTTGCGTGACCCGCACCAAACGTACCGCTGTACAGGGGGTAGTTATGTACTTATAAGTTTGTTAAACAGGGCTACATAACATGCATTAGGCCAGTGGTTCCCAACTTGAGGGGTGGGCCCTCCCAGACAGGACACCTGATATTCCAGGGGGTCCACAGATCTTTGTCTGATCAGAGGGTCAAGTTTTAAAAGTATAAGTGAAACTTTATCAGTTAAAAAATATATATATAAATCAAAACACCACATTGTTTTGGTTGTTTATTTGGCTGAAATAAATGTTTTTTAATTCTTATTTTCATCATACAATAACAATTTAGAGGCCACCGGTTTAAACGGGGGACTCGACAAGTCTCCTGTTCAGTCTCATTGCGCTATAATACCTGCTTGTTTAAGGTAGGGAAGCTGATTTTCACGTTGAAAACATAATCAGAGTTTAAATCTGACAACTTACTCTTATAAATCCTTCGACACAAGGTTCATAACTACATGTTTTCTTTTTAGATTTTAATTATGGCTGAAAAAAACACCTTTCACAAACAGAGGACCATCCAAGCACAGCCAATCAGAGAGCGGCATTCAGCTCCTAATTAGAATAAACATGCTTTGGTATTCAATTCAGACAGTACTTTGTGGTCTCATTTTTTTTTTTTTTTTTTCCACATATTGCCTCATTTATCAGATTTTTTTTTCATTTACATCTAGAAAGTTAATTACCCCAACTTCAAAGGTCAAGCCGCGCATCATTTAAGAGCTTATTAAAGAAGTAAATAGCAGCTGGAACATGTAGTACAACGTTGAGGAGCTTTTGAGTTCAATAAAAGTACACCGGAGAAGATGATGGTGTGAAAGACGCAACGGTTTGAAATGTTGTCCTCATCCTTTTGTCCAAACTCAGACCCACAAAAGCTCCAGCCTTTTTATCCGCTTGTCCCTCTGATTTTTGTTTATTATTGATTACTAGCCCTTCTGTCTAATAACACCGTGTTCAGGGCTATTCAGGTGTATTATCCTGAGTGTTTTCAGCACGGCGTCGTCTCTGGGCCAAAGATGCACGACACATCTTCATTCACATCATTTGGGATTACACAAAAGATCCACAAAACTAGATGTGTTTACCCTTTCCTTCACCTTCTCTTCCTCCTTGAGTTCACCACTTCCTCTCACAACACTACTTACAAACTCAAACATGCCACTTTTGAATTCACAAGCACATTTTCCCAATTATAATGGTACTAGTCTGTTCTTTGCTCTTCACATGTTGTTCCCTGTCCCACTGATTTCTTGGGGAGTTTGTCTGCTTCAGATGTTGTTGTTCCAGCGACGAGGGCCGGACCATTGATGCCCTCTAAAGTTAAGTACCTGGACCCCTCCCTCCTCCAGGATTAGCCTGTCCTGGTCCCGCTATGTCTGCAATTGTACATCTGCAGTCACATCTACAGCCAGTCCGTCCATGGGAGTGGATCTCTTCTTCACTATGGTTCTCCTGGAGACTTTTCTTTTTCTTGTCTTTTTTCCTTGCGGAGAAGAACAGTCAAAGGACAAAAGAAGGGTCTGAAGCAGAGGTGGGCAATTATTTTTCTCCGAGGGCCATATTCAAATGCAGACAAGATGCAAAGGCCCACATTTTACAAGACTGCAAGTATAGTCTTGCTGAAAATAGCTTGGACTTGAATTTTAATCTGAATTTGAGTCGTTTTGACCAGAGAAGATTTAACCGCTTACATACTGTCCAATATTTGACTGTTTTTGTTGTTGTTGTTTTTGTAAGCATTTATGAATGAAAGAAATTAAGGTAAATAAATTGGTCTTTAAACAAGTCAAAATGTCATATGTTCGTCGCAGCAGCGGCAGCTCTGGTTCAGGAGGACGATATGGGCAAAGTCTAGAGCCTTTATTCAAGTCAGAAAAGCAAAAAATGTTTAGAAAAAACGTGCTGCCAGTAGATAGAAGAAAAAAGACGCCGTCAATACGTGGAAGCTTGGAAAATAATGTTAATTCCGAAATGAAATTCCGCCAGACTTTGGCTTAAGCGAGCGAGTCCAAGTCCAGACTCGAGATTCAGTCCAAGTCCCGGTCTGAGACCAGGTCTGCACGAACAATCGCATTGCGCTGGCCGTTTAGAGAGTGTTAAAGCAGAGGATAAAGTTTTCACGTGGCATCATCACAGACACCAGGGACAGAGAGGAGGAAGAACAGCACATAGAACAGGCACTCACCAATTGCCAATATCCCAAATGGGCCATAAACAAAGGAAAACAACAAGTCAAAAACAAAACTAGAAAACACAATGATAAACAGAAAAAAACAGGATAAAAAAGAGTACACCAACATAGTTACATTACCATACATCCGAGGCATAACAGAACCCATACAAAGAGCAATGAAAAAACACAATATTAATGCAGCAGTGAAACCTCATACAAAACTCCGACAACTTTTAGTTCACCCCAAAGACCAAATCCCACAAGAAAATAAATGTAATGCAATCTATGAAATACAATGCAAAACATGCAATAAGTCATATATTGGAGAAACCGGTCGTTCATTTGGCATCAGAAAAAAAGAACATCAGAAGGAATGTGAGAGGGAAACTACAGGAAGGTTCACAAGAGCAAGTAAAGACAAAGCAGAACAAGAAAACCTAAAATCAGCAATATCAGATCACTGCAAGAGAAATAATCACATCATGGACTGGGACGGAGCACGGGTCACGCTGGATCAAGGAGGCCATAGAAATCAGGAAGCGAGGCCCAGACACCATCAATCGAGATGAAGGAGCGTTTCTCCTTTCACCTAGCTGGGACTCCATTCTCCAGAGACCACCGGGCGGCAGGAGGCGTGGTCAGTCCGAGCGACCCAGGTCGCACCGGGTTGACCACGCCTCCAGGAAGTAACATCTAATAAACGACACGTCACCACGGAGACCGGTGACGCTTCTGAAGATGGCTCGCAGCTAGCAGCCGAAACATGTCAAAAAGGTAAATACAACTCACTTAAAAGTTGTCTGAATAGAAGAAATCGTTTACTGCTAATACTAATGAAGACAGGATGAACATCGTGAATGAAATATTCATGTATTCAGTTGTTGATTTATAGTGATCTTTAGAAAGAACACAGATGCAAACACAGGATTCATAGCTAAGTCAATCAAAAACAGATACGAAAAAAACAGAAAACAGACAGAGGGCCGCATCTGGCTTCAAATAAAATTGATTACATTCGGAAGTATCAGAAGTGTTTCAAACAATTTAGATTTTATTTCCTGGTCATATCGGGCAGCCCTAATTGTATGTTTATTGTTTTATTTTCTACTATTGATGTTTGCTAAATTAACAATCTTGGGAAGTCCTAATTTCTGGCTATACAAAAAAAAAAAGGTTTGATTTTATTATGATGAGAGGACGCGGCAGGCTGAACCGAACTTCAAATGTTCTGCACAACGTCAGAATGAATCGAACGACAAAGCTACTTAGGGAATTCTAATCAAGATGGCGGCGCATGTTAATGAAGACCCAATCACAGCGGGGAGCGTGTGTTGCCTTGTTAAGGATTTTCCTCCCGTGACGTTTGGCGGAGCAGCACGGCGAACTTTCATAATCTGCTGTTTGATTATGGTAACAGTTTTTGATTTGAATAGCAATGGGAGCGCCAGACCTTGGAGAGTATCAATGATAATTAATAAATGCACTGTGGAGAAAAAGACTGATGCGGTCTTGTCGTCGTTTGTCAAGGAAAGACAGACACATTTATTCCAGCTGAAAGGACGGTTGATTTAGCTACACGGGAAAGCACTCACGTCTCATGACTTTTTGAGCAGACGAGAGAGTAGATTACACTCTCCGTTCCAAGACACAAATGACAGTGATTTGAAGCCACAATGGCGTTGAAATATTTGTGAGCTGTACCGCTGTGTCCGAGCGGATTCGCGCCAGGTTGTTGTGAGTTTGATTCCAGCGCTGACAATGTGCCGCTTGTCTTAATTTCACGCTCCACTATTCTGTAACAAAGAGAGATTCTGTAAAACATGGAATATAATAGATATATTTTTGTTGTTATTTTTGAGTATGACAACCTATTCACCTTGAACCTTTCTCACAGAAATGTGTATGAATACCACGCAAATTCAAATATGTATGTAGGCCCATTAACTAATATTAACTAAAACCTTTTGAACCGGAAAAAAGTTTATGATGTGAAACTAGTTAAGATAGGTGGGTTTCACATTCTAGAATTCATGGCAGTTAGAAGTCAGATGGTCAGACTTTTTCCTATTATTAACACCGTACTTTGACATGAAAGATTTCAAAAAATACTTACTAGACCCATTAATCTTTTGCATTGCAAAATCAAACTGCATTTAAACAATATTCATTTTAGCTGCCCTCCACCTGATTGAAATAACATTGGCCTGTAGAATGCTGTGATGTCACGTGAAACCAACCTATTGCCACAAAATCCGACAGTTGTTAAAGCTGTAGATGCTGTTTCTGCCAAACATGAGTTTGTGTTTGCATTGCGCTCTAGTGAAAAAAAAAAAATCCTTTCTAGCCTGTAGAGAGATTTTCCCGCTGCAGCACCAATGGAGCGGCCACTGGGGCTCCAAGCTAGTAATGTCCTATCCAGATAATTCAACCTGGACAGACTCAAATAGACAAAAGGATGTGATTAATGAGAAAATGTATTAATACATTCATTAATACGTTGTGAAATGCGATGAGGCGACAAACTGCTTGCATGGGCTGTCAGCAAACTGAGGAATTCCGGCTGCTCTTTTGAATTTAGCCCTGATGCTCCGATAGGCTGAAGGGAGCGAGGGGGCGATGAGAACTGCAGGTGATTGGCTGAGCTGTGATTGGATACAGGATGACGTCGGAGGAGCTGATTGATGAGCGCGGCAAAGCCGACATAGTCTGCCAGGCTGATAATTTGCTTCTTAGCTCCATTATAATAGATTGAGATAGAACTTTCCACAGGTACTAAGCAAACTGGAGCTAGCATAGCCGCAGTGTGAAAAGGGCACAGAAGTCTGTTAAACCCTGCTGAGCAATTTTAAATTTAACTTCTTTCTGACTTGTTACTACAAAGTTTACATACATTTCTTTTTTGGGAAAATTAAAGGAACTATATGTAATATTTTGATGTCAGATTTCATAAACATCAATTATATGTGTCCAAAGATACCAGGCCAACAAATCCAAATATACTATTATGTTTACTGAAAATCAATGTAATTCTGAGTTATTCTTAATTAAAAAAGCAATGGACATGATGTTGTTGTTGATGTTTACATTTATTATCCAATCAGAAAGCAGAATGAGCCTCACATGACTCAGTTGGGTTGCCAGTTTGGTTTCTTAAAACCCGAAGTTAATGTTGAACCATGAGTCAGGAACATGTTTGAGTTTGAACTGATGTTGCACCAGGACACAGACACAACTGTCTGTGATAGACTCAGGCACTTGTTTCCACACTGTTCTCATGAGGTCCTTCCACATTATGTTAAAAAGCAATATTTGGGAACAAACCATGACAAAGAGTCAGGTGTCTGGGAAAGTGACTTTCTGGTTATTACCCATGATTCATAGCAAATCTTGTTCCTGATTGGTCAGAAGCTTCCTATCTTCAATGTGTGGGCCATTTCACAATCTGGCAACCCATGTTCTTTTGTGTTTGTAATACCCTTCTAAAACCACTAGTTGTGCATCTTACATACGATTCCTTTAAAGGGACTGTACTCGATTTTTTTTGCAACAAGATAACTTAAAAGCAGTTTCCCTCTAGCACTGATGCCTTGTTAATGTATCTAATGCAAATGCAAAATGCATGCATGTTAAATGCATGCAATTAACAGTTTTGGTTTAATCCAAAGAAGAAATCTGACGCACGGCACGTACAGTCTTTGCGCATGCGCATCTCCGTACGTCAACGTCACGTGCGACGTCTCAGTCGTTTGAATTCTTCCTGGTCGTCTCCGTGTTTTCGGATCATTCTGGTCAATCTACACAAATATTGGTAAGTATGCGGTTCAATTACTAATATGTTGTAAAGTTCTAATGTATAAGGCTGTTTTTGTGATATTTATATGACCCGGACATGTTTAGCACCGCGGGACCGCTTCAGCCGTGTCTTCGTTCGTCTTTTCTTATCACGTTATCCCAGGCCTGCGGTGGTCACGAGGCTCTCTCGCGACGGTTCTCACTTAAATGCTGAAAGTGTGTATTCCCATATACGTAGATTCCTCAGCAGGCATGTGTGCTTTACTTGAGAATGGGTTCGCTAACTAACCTTACTGGTTTGAAAGTTTTATTTAGTTTTTCCCCGGCTCCTTTTCTATGCCTGCCTGCGCGTGGAAGCGCCGCCTCGTGCACCTGCCGTATTTACCTAACCCAGCGTAGCTTCACCGTCACTTATAAACGTGAACGGCGCGGATTCACAGACGGGTCCGTGGGGTAGATAAGTCAATCGGACCCATCACCGCGGCAGAGACGTGAAGGGAGAGAAGCGAGCGAGGCTCGAGAGCTGGGGGAGACGTGTCGTGCGCGTGCGCGTGCTCGAGGGGACGGACGCTAGTGATGCGCGGGTCAGCCTTTTTTTCAACCCGCGGGCCCCGCATTTCTGACAACACATGACCCGCCTCATCCCGCCTTGCACAGCAGTGTCTATATTTATAACCCGCCCCGCCCCGCGCCCGCAAACATTAAAAAACACCAAGATTTTTTGTAAATTAACGCAACTTTATTTTAACTAGACCATCTGTGACTTGTATTGACAAAAAGATGCAAGTACATAGCCCATCAGCTTAATTTTTCCACAAACATTTTGGAAATTAACAGCCCTTGACAATAATAAAACAGATATAAATAATAATCATAAAAAAAAAAACAAGAAAAAAAACATAGGCCTATTTTTATTTTAAAAACACCAACAAAGGCCAAGAGCTGCTGCGTGTTGTGCTAAGCCACGCGCAAAGAGCAAGAAATAGGCCTATGGCACAAAAATAACCGCAGGCTAATATGTAAGCAAATAATTTGTTTTTATTTTATTCATGTTTTAATTTTAACAGAACAGATGTATTTTAAACTGGACTTAGGCAAGTAGGATTAAACAACCTACGCAAAAGACCTGCAGGCCTAATTAGGCCTGGTCAAATGTTTCTATTGCGTGTTAACTTTAGCACTGTGCAAAAACAGAATCGCATCTACTGTGCCAGGATTTAATTTATTTCGCCTGGATTCCAACACGCGCCCAGCAGAACTAAACGTGCGCTCGCTTGATGCGCTGCTGGCCGGGATGCAAAGAATAGTTTTGGCCACTTTGGCAAGTTTGGGGAAGGTTTGGACTTGTGACTGCCAAAAGCTTAAAATGTCCTCTCCGTCCCAGAAGAACTGACATTCAACGTAGCGCTGGATCTCATCTCTCTCTTCTACTTCGTCACTTTCATCTTCCCATTCACTAAACTCGTTCCTTTTTCTTTTGGCACCTGACTCGTCCACTATATGAAACAAAAACATTTTTTTTTAATTTGCTGCTCTAAGTGTCTACGTCAAAACGTAAAATACGTACAGTATCAGATATGCCCATTTCAAACAGCCCTTACCTTCGTTCGCGTCTGGTTGTGGTGCGTGGTCCTTGACACTTGGAGATGCTGACGGGCTCGGCGTTGGACTGTTAAAATCCCGGGCGATTCTTCTGGCTTGGTCGTATACTGCATTCCTCTCTTCGAGTGGCAACATTTTAGAGACTTGAAACGTGGGCAAAGAAATGTCCCAAGCTTGTGGGTGATGCTGATGGACAGTTTATCGTGTAGGAACTGCGTTGCCCTCGCTCGTATGTACACCATGTATTCTGGATCACCGTATTGTGGCTCACAGTGCTTCTTCAGTTTAAAAACCAAAGTAAACAAGGTGAATAGTTGGATACTTGTCGCCTTCCAGCTCCTCACTTGCAGCTTTAAAAGGCAATAAAACTCCGTAACTGTATTTAGTATATCCAGCTGAATGCCTTCCATCCTGTGGAGTTGGTCTTTTTTAAGCATCACTTGTTGTATTTCACGAAACTGTTTTGTAACGGACTGCATCATAGCGACTTTACTATTCCATCGAGTTTCACATTCCTGGAGAACAGCGTACTGTTGTAGAAATCTTTAATATCTTTAATGCTAATGTTAATTAATTATTTGATGCGAAGATTAATTCATCTAATACATTGACATGTGTTAGACAGTCTTATTAGAGTGAGTTCAGGATGTTCTGACATAAACCCAGCCTTGAGTCACTTTGATAATAATGATGTTTATGCTTAGATTAGACTGAACTGTTTATGTTATGTTTGTAGGTTCTTCATGTCCTGTTTTCAACATCTCTGGGCGGGCTTTACGCCTCCTTTCTGTCTTTAAATATGTCTGTGACTTATTGATGTTTAGAGTAGGGACAGATGGGACCCGAGGACAGCATAGGGCGTTTTGTGTGCACACTTCTTTATATATTTTTATGCTTTTATAATAAACTTGTATACTTAAATTGAGACAAACTTTCTGTGTTTCATTCTTAAAGGTGTATTTCAGAAATCCACAACAATATTGGCGTTGTCGGCACTGTCCAACGTCCGGTCCCTCTCCAGCCTCGGATCCAGCGAACAAGGCCTTTTCCGGAGCTCCAAATTACTGCTCCTGCCTCGGACCTCAACCTTCTGAGGAGGGCTGCATCTGGGCCAGGAGAGGCGCCGGCGCGGGATTAAAGAACCTGCTTCATCAGTGTGGTGAGTTTGTCTGTTTTGAAGTATACATTTTCTTGAAGTTTTGATCTAGTGCTTATGCAATTGGGTTTAGCAGCTTTAGTTTTTCTACTTTGTTCAAATTGAAAAAAATGGGGGATTTCTGTTAAAATCTTTTACAAGTCATGGGAAAACTTGAGGAGGATATAATGCAAGCACATTACTTTCCATGCTTTGTTGTCCAAAATATTTACTCTCTGAGGTTTGACTCCACACACCAGCGGGGACTGCTGGGTAGTCCTGGGGCTACTTGAGTCTGGGTCTGGGACCCAGCACACCTAAGAAGCTTAAAATTGCTAAATTTAGAGTTGGTTGAAACCGTCGTGAGGATTTAGGGATCCTCTAGTGTCTCAAATTTAGTTGAGCTTGTGTGTCCAAAATTATTTCTAATAATAATTTTGCGAGCCTTCATGTAATTTTAATACTCCAAATTTAGAGCAATTTTCTGTAGGTGTTTTGAGACGAGTTAAGGGCCGTCGAGTAAATAAAACCCTGCTTCACAGACGTGTGAAAGCTACTATAGTGCGCACTGCCATTTTCTGTCCGGGATAGAAATGGGTTACAGCAGTCACATGGGGTGGTGTGAGAGGTGCCAGAGACGCTGGCAAAACATGACAATGACATGCAAACATGGAAAAGAATGTTGACTACTAACCAAATAGCCTAAAAGAATTAAAAGAGAAATTTGGGGAAGAAAATGCTGAAGGCAAATAAAGTGTCTTCTAAATACATTAGAATGTGGCAAATGCTTTAAATTTAAAGCTTAAATAGAAGAATAAGAATGAAGTCTACTCTAGAGTTTTATGCACCACTTGCATTCACACTTCACTCATTCTTGTTTTTGTTGCAACCTCCCTGTTTCCGAGATAACTGTGAGCACACCAGGCTCCATGGCCGCCTGCACGAGGGTGACCGCTCTACCAGCTCTGTGGACCAGATACTAGGAGAAGAACAACCTCAACCGTACCCAGACCACCGCCCCACCTCCACCACCACCTCTGGACTACTGCAAGTCATGCCGCTGAGAGCCACTGAGAGCAGGGCAGTGTGAGACTGACCACCACCACCATCGCCTCTGTGGTATGTCTGAATCAGCTTACTGAATATATACACTCTGACGCTAATGACTGCCGCACAAAGAACATTTCATGCCATGATGCAAAAGACGTTGTTGTAGCAATGAAAAGCAACAGCACTGCAGTCTCTGAGCCAACAGAATAGAGTGTAACCCGGAAATCAGGCATTTGGATATTGTGATTGAACTGTGGAGGTGCTCCTGGAGGGCCTGGTCATGGGAGAAGACACACATCACATAGAACTGCAGACTGGTGCAGTAGACAAGGATACTGACCTAGAGACTGTCCACTTTTGCCTTTGGTAACCCTCCAACTAACAAAGCCTGGGTGTGCGCAGGAGAGGTACTATACCGCACAACACTTAGAATCCAAATATGCTTTTTGCAATGAAGAATGCTTTGCTACACATAGACATTTCATTTTCATCACATGACACACACATGCTCTGCAATGAAGAATGCTTCTGCACTGATTCATTTTACCGAGTCAAACACATGATGTTTTAGATATTGCAGTTGTCATATTCCGGTTTAGAAAAGTTTTATCAGTCTCCTACAAAGTAACTGCCACATTTACTGAAAATGGGTTTAAGATGGGTGCCTTTAAAAGATAAAGTTATTGTAGGGAGTTAAACTGTGTTTGGCCAAGTTTTTTTCCCTCTTTTGCTGGCATGCCAAGTTTTGTTTTTGACTCCAATTTAAAGGGGAGTGTGGACTGTTTTTATTTTAAAAAAAATCAAGTTTTTTTTTTTTTTTCTGTGCCTGTTTTGTTAAATCAGTAGCAAACACGGGTTTGTACTGACCAAAACTTTTACCAGTTTTTGTGTTATTTTTAGTCCTGTTTTTTTTCCTCAACTTTTTTTTGTACAGGACACTGAGCTCAGAGAGAGAAAAAAAAAAAAAGTTTTGTTTTATGTTTTTTTTTTTACAGAATATTGAATGCATTCTAGTGTTGAGTAAAAAAACCTCCCTCAAATTGCATTCGGAGGTTCCAAATTGACTTGCGAGATTGAATGTGATGTTTTTGGGTTTTGTTTTTTTTTATATATCAGACCTTACACTTTCACAAGCGCCTGTGAGTTAGACACAGCTTAGACTCCTCTTTCCCTCCCAAGCACAGGAGACAAACAAAGATAAGAATGGAGCAGCTTTCTGTGAGAAAGGGAAATACTCAAGGTCCTTTAATATGTGTGGTTTTGTCAGGTCAGCAGCCCATCAGAGGAGAATTATTCACAAAATAGTTCAAGAGACTAAAGAGTTGAGGAAATGACAAAATGAAGCAAACTAGCTCAATACCAGGTTGCCACGAGAATATGTAAATTATTAAGAGCTTGTAAGAGTCAAGCGACTTACAAACTAAACAAATACAATTTTAACTAATCTTCTTAGCAGGAAATAAAAAGTTAAATACTTAAATCCAGCTGGTGTAAACTAAGTAAGATATATCTGCAGACAGTAAAAAGTTAAAAGTAACTGGTTTTAACCTAAATGGATAAACTTGTTGCAACACAAGGATCAAATTAATTCTAGTTTTGGGGATACTGTTGAAACTTGGGGAAATGTGATCACAGACAGGACAATCCTGTCCCCATTATACTATAACCAATAGTAAAAGGTGTGAACATGACGTCAACATTAATGGAGTGCACAAATATGTGGTGAGTATGACGATATCTTATGGACACGACAAGATTCAGCTTTTGGACTTAAATGTTAACTAACATTGTCTGTTTGTGTGAATGGGAATGAATGAACTAACTTGTCTATGTCTTGTCTATGGACTTTATGCGTTTTCTAATGAAATGGGACTATTTACAATGGTCACTGTTTTTACTTTTTTTAATCTTGCAACTGACAAGTTTCCACAGCAAAGTTAAAGGAGCACATGGAGAATGACAAAGAGCAACTCGGAAAGGAGTTGTTACGTGTTTCTTTGTTGTGTGTTTTTGTTTTTTATCTTCACAGATTGAACGGTGGTTCATTTAAGGATAATGGAATTTAAGATGACATGGATCCAAAAGCCAAAATTAACTGAATAAATGGACATAACCTGAGGAAAAATAATATTAATAATGCTGGAGTCATCACAAACCCAAAGATGGGGTAACTATGGCATTTGTCGGCAAGGCAGTTTATTTAATGATGTATTTTACACTGAAATTTGAACTAGAATTAAACTAATAAACTTCTCATGCAATCCAGTGTCTGTTATAATGAGCATCGGATTTTACATTTGATTTTAAATTAGGTTCTACAGGTGAAGAAATGCATTGAATTTTTTTTGTGTTTAGAAAACACAACTTTTTAGGTAAAACTAGTTTGCTCATTTATTAGAAGGAACTGAAGATTATGTTTAGCCTATTTTCCCCAGAATGCCTGACTAGACAGTTTACACTTATCTGGATCTGTTTATGAACACTTTTGGAGCTGACGCTTTTGTAGTTTTGTGTCTTTTTATAAGTGTGAGCTAAATCTGCAAAAAAAGAAAATAATTCAGTTCCACCTAAATTTTGTTTGCAAACATATGGAGGATTATGGCTACAGTCAGATTGTGTTTAACAATAGATGTTTGCATGTTTTTTGGGGGCTTTGGACAACTCCAACTTCAAAACGCTGAAGCTGATTTGGCTGAAAAAATAATTTATGGGTTTCTCATTTGAATAAAAGTTAGCGCACTTAAAGGTGCTACATTGACATTTCTTTAAATTTTGTCTTTAGTTTGGTTGGTTTGAGTCTGGTTCATTTAAGAATGGTTTATTTATTTATTTATTTATTTATTATTTTTTCATTTTTTTTCATGAAAAAAAAAAAAAAACAGAGTTACAATTCTATTCATGTTTAACATGTATAGGTTTTTGCAATGAGTGAATTATTTATCGGTTTTAGATCTGCATGATAGTGAGTGCTGCTTGTAAGACTTTATAAAATGTCTTTTAACTAAAGAGATAGAGAGAAGTCAATATAGTAAGCTTTGCCGAAAAAGAAAAAAAGAGGGGATGTGTTGTTTTTTTCTGTGCAACGCTTTTTTTTATGTTTTATCTCAACAGATTGAATCCAGATCCATCAACTTTGGAAAATCTTGAGGAAACCAATTGGATTTTTTTATAATTATGATGTTATCACCACAAACATCAGGAGAATTCTAAAAGAAAAGATCTACACATCTCACTGTCTGACTGCCCTCTGCTCTGGCGATACATTAACAAATCTGACTCAGTTTCAGGGGAAATAGCCGTGCAGATGCTGCCGCAAAGTCTGCCTCTCTCCTGCCTGTGCAGAAACACTAACTGGATGTGGATGTCACATGACCCTGACATTTCACTCACT
This sequence comes from Mugilogobius chulae, assembly GCA_038363315.1. NCBI lineage: Eukaryota > Metazoa > Chordata > Actinopteri > Gobiiformes > Gobiidae > Mugilogobius > Mugilogobius chulae. Next base: position 43,056,764 of record CM076409.1, on the reverse strand, counting down.
TCTTCTTTAACAGCTTTGCAAAGCTTTGCCACCCCTGAGGAGAAAGTCCTCTGGGGGAAAGGTGGTGCTATTATAGAAGAAGGGGGCCTGGCTACGCCCTGATGACACAATTTGTGGACATAAACTTTTTTTTTTTAGACAGATACGGTCACTTCTCATGGTTGAGACCACCCATAAGAACGAGGGTATGGTGGATGTGGTTGCACATCATTGGTTCACAAAAGGTTTTACAGCTTATGCACAAAAATGTTGTCAGACATGTGCTATTTGTTTGGCATATAACCCAGGTAAAGTTAAAACCCTCCAACAGGCAGCACACCCACCTTCAGAGAGACCCTTCGCACATGTTCAAATGGACTTTATTGAACTCACACCTTGCAAAGGTAAGAAGTATTGTCTTGTGATAGTGGATATTTGGTCTCATCTTCATCACCTCATCACTGAGGTAGTTCCACGCTGGGGCATTCATGAAAAAAAATAAATTTCAAGTGACAATGGGAGTCACTTTTTAAACAAAGCCGTGGAGGAGGTTGGTCGTTTCCTGGGCATAGATTTATGCAGCACCGCCTTTATTGGCTACAAGCATGTGGTGCCACTGAAAGACAAAATGGAGTTTGGAAATCCAACTGAACAAAATCTGTGAGGAAGCTGGCCTCACGTGGGTCAAAGCCCCTTCTCCCGCCCTCATATAATGAGAATGACAGCCAAAAGCAAATGCAACCTGAGCCCATTTGAAATTCTGTTTGCCTGGCCTCCAAATACTAGCATGGGACCACCTTCGCCTCCACGAGACCTCCCCGAGACCTCTCTGTGTGATGATGACATGTTGGCCTATTGTAAAGAACTTAATGCACTTTTGTCCTCTATCTCTGTGCAGGTGAAGGACGCACTGCCCAAAGCTGCCGAGGCGGTCTTCCACAACTACAGGCCAGGGGACTGGGTTCTGATCAAAGAGACGAGGCGCAAACACTGGAGATCGAAAAGGTGGCTCGGCCCTTTCCAAGTGCTTCTCATCACCGACACCGCAGTGAAGGTTGCCGAACGGGGTACCTGGGTCCACGCTTCTCACTGTCGAAAGGTGGTTTCGCTTCCTGAGGGTCCGCATCCGGAGTCCGGCCCGACCCCAGACGCACCTCTGCCAGGAGTAGGCTCGTACGCTGCTCCACCACAACCTCCCAGGCTCGAGATCGTGAGGACCAGAGGAGGAAGGCCCCAGCCCGCACCCACTGACCGTGTCCTGAGACCAAGGAAAGCCGAGGCTAACGCCGTGACCAGAGGGTAGGCGTGCCCTGTCATTGGCCAACCCTCATCCCGAAGCTGATGCCGTGACCTGAGGGTAGGCGTGCCCTGTCACCGGCCAACCCACATCCATCAGAAGCGAGTGCTAATTACGCTCTAATTAGCTGTGACGACGTACCAGGCCTTCGTGGCTGGCAATCATCAACTCCAAGCATCCAGACAAGAGTCAGGTGTAAGCCTAGCGCTGCCTGACTGTCTGCAACCAGACAGGAAACAAGTGTAAGCCAAGCGCTGCTTGATTGTCTGCACCGATTGGTAATTTTCACAGAGTATCATGGCACCTGGAAACCCCACTACTGCTCCTCTCTCAGCTGAGGAGAAACTGCTTGAAGAACTTTAAGAAAGCTAAATAAAATTACTAATTAGACAAATGGGGAGCCTTCATTTTCTCTGTCACTCTAGTTGAGTTCTTTATTTCTTCCATGTCGTCCGCACTATAGGTGCAAGCTGACCCACAATGACATGACTTGGTTAAATACTTTGACTAGATTTTCTGACCATTTTAATGCTGCTGGCACTTCACGACCCGATTTGGGGTACTGGTGTGCCAGATGAGTACAGAACTATGGACCACTGGTGAGAAAGTGGCCCTGTTGCGATATCCTAGCATTGGCGTAGGTTAATCAATTTTTATAATGAAAAATCTGATCTAAATAGGTTCTTAGCATTGATAAACATTGCACACATTTGAGGCTTTAAATCTGGCTGTTTTACCTATATAGATCTGGAACTGCAAAGATGGACATCCAAAAAGACATAGCTAACTTGACTGCTAGACTGTGAACTCTGCGCGTTTAGAGCACTGCTTCTTGACTTAGTCTGACAAAGAATCTGATGGTTTTTTCAATGTTTTATTTTGATATACTTTTGTGTTTTTACTGTCACTAACCCTTCTTTCTTTCAGCTTTGACTACAACTTAGGAAACTTATGAAAAACAGTTGCATCTTGTTTCTTAGCTATTCATTAAAGATTGATTTCTTGAATTTGATTAAAATAAACTTTGTTTATTATTATCAAGAGGAGGGAATTGTTGTAGAAATCTTTAATATCTTTAATGCTAATGTTAATTAATTATTTGATGCGAAGATTAATTCATCTAATACATTGACATGTGTTAGACAGTCTTATTAGAGTGAGTTCAGGATGTTCTGACATAAACCCAGCCTTGAGTCACTTTGATAATAATGATGTTTATGCTTAGATTAGACTGAACTGTTTATGTTATGTTTGTAGGTTCTTCATGTCCTGTTTTCAACATCTCTGGGCGGGGCTTTACGCCTCCTTTCTGTCTTTAAATATGTCTGTGACTTATTGATGTTTAGAGTAGGGACAGATGGGACCGAGGGACAGCATAGGGCGTTTTGTGTGCACACTTCTTTATATTTTTTATGCTTTTTATAATAAACTTGTATACTTAAATTGAGACAAACTTTCTGTGTTTCATTCTTAAAGGTGGTATTTCAGAAATCCACAACAGTACGGGAGCTGTACAACGGAGCGGATTTTTTGAGGTATGTTACAAGGCTCTTGCATTTATCAATTACATCTCTGACGTCTTGCATGTAGGATGGTGTGTCCCTTTAATGTCAAAAGTGTGTTTGAGAACGATGTTCAAAACATGGGCGGTGCACGGCGTCCACTTGTAGCTACGAAGTGCAGCTTTTATGTTTGCTCCCTGGTCACTCACAACATAACTTTTTGCATACGATCAGGATCAATGCCAAAATCATGTAGCTCCTTGACTATTTGCTCGTGAATGTTGGTTGCAGTCTTTTTCAATGAAGAATCGAATTCAGCTGTGGTTATTACACGGCTTTTTCAGTTTCCATGCCTCGTTAACGTAGTGGCCAGTAAAAGCAGTGTAGGCTTTTTATTGAACTCGTCGTCCACATATCTGTAGTGACAGCGATGCACAGTCAAGAGCTGTGTTGATCTCCTTTGCTAAGAGTTGTTTTTGAGCAGTGGCAATCTCCATCGTTCTGTCGCACACGGTTTGCCTGTGTGGCAGGACGCTTTGGACATCAACACGTCCATAGCGCGCACCAATATTGATAAGGCACTGGGCTACTGCATGAAATCCATCACCTGAAACTATGTCGAAGGGTCGCAGATCTTTACAGCACAACTCAACACATGCTTCAATGACATCAGATTTCGCTTGAGCGGGCATCTTGTTGCTTTTTAGGAACGCAGTAATGCTTTGACAAGAGTCCTTTTTCTTAATCCCCCCACAAACATGTCGCACCATATTCGACGTGCCCGTCTTGTGGCTCTCAAACTTGTACAGCTTGTCGCAGGTGTTGCACTTCACATATCCTGAGGGGTTGTTGTTCTCCGCTGAACTACCTCTGAAAACTTGTCCCAGACATTTGATTTCGCCGAGTGGCCTCCCTTTTTTTAAGTATGTAATCTCCCGAATGTAGTTTCTCCCGCACTTCATCTTCCGTTTGTTTTTTCTCCATTGTTGTTGACTGAATCTGCTGGCGCGAGCAGGACGCAACCGTGAGTTACGTCGATTACGTGCTTACGTAAGTGTATTGTTTTATTTCACAAATAAACATGATTTAGAAATATTTTTTATGGTCAACAAAAAGTGAGTGTCAATAAATGAATAATACATACAAATAAGATCAAAATTAAAAATAATAATAAAAACTAAAATCTGACCCGCCTCATCCCGCCTTGCACAACGGAGTGCATTTTTTAAACCCGCCTCAGCCGACCCGCGGGTCACCCGCGGGACCCGCGGATCACGGGTCAGCCCGCGCATCACTAACGGACGCTGCTGCTCTGAGTTAAACAGATATCATGTTTCACATCGATGCTTCTTCCAAATAGTTACCAAAATTACATCTTCAGTTATGAAATGTCCGTTAGTTTGCAGTATTAATACTGGTATTTTTCTTTGTCACCATTTCTATATTGGGTCGTTATAACTTCATCAGGTTTTTGCTTTGATCACAAAGATGAAGTTTGCATAATAGGCTCAGTGTTAATAAGAATATATCTCTTTAGTAGATAATTTAAAAACTCTAATATTATAGAATTTCAGTTTCCAAAATGATTTTCATATTTCCATTTGTTTCACTCAATTTTGAATTTACATTGTGTTCACAAAACTTGAGTTTATTGTCATTATTTCATCACACTGCCTGCAATTAAATGTATATATTTTAGCATCTGTCCATCAACTTCCTCTCCATTGTTATTTGTTTTCAATTGTGGACTTTTTGATTCACTTGAATTGGCCTAATTGAGTTTCAGCTGCAGATACACTTTTTAATATTAGTGATTTAACAGTGGAAACACTGAACTTGTAAATGATTGTTTTTGCAGGTTTAACTTGGGTGTTTGCAGTTTTTGTGTTTTTGTAATATTTATTTTCTTTTTCAGCGTTTGTGATTATGGAGGTTCCAGCTCTGCTCAGAGACTTGTCTACAAGGTACTACATTCTTAAACATTATACATTAGATTGAAGCACTATCATTTTGGTCAAACACACACTGTGTATTTACAATAATTGTCTTTGCAACTTCAAAATGTGATATTATCAACAATATAGAGTCATTCCAAAGGAAATGTGTTCATTTTGGTTTTGCACTTTATGCTTGAGCTTTAGTTATCAAACTAAAGTGAGACTTTTGTCAAATGAATCACAAAATAATAGAAATATAAACTTTATAGTAGGGCTGGACAATATTGTGACAAAAATCAAAGTGTGAGCTCAGCTCTGTGACAGTCTTCTTTTGTCATCATACTGTCCTACTTCTCTGTTTAATACATCTGGTCAGCTGTTGTCCTGCTCTGAGTGGAGCTGAATTTAAACAATCACAGTTGTTTAAATTCATAAAATCATTTCCGAAAAAGCAGATGATTTTCTTCATTCCAAAGACAATAGCATCTACATCAATCTACAAGAATCCTGATCAAATTCAAATCGTAATATAATTTTTTTAATCAAATTGTCTACCCCAATGTATAAAGAATATTAATATCACCTTCAGTCCAGACTTAATGGCAGCTTCTAAACTAGATTGTTTCAGGTTTCTGAACTAGAAACAGCTCAAACTNATAATCCATTCAATAAATAGTTTTTATTTTGCATCCAATCTTGGCAGTAGTTACAAGGCAGACAATACACTTTGATCCAACAATTGTATAGACTAATAGCAACATGAAACACATTTAAGGTGAGAAATAAAGCAACTTTTGTCTCTCTCATCAAAAACTTAAGGAACATTAGGAGCAAGAAACATTGTGTTATTTTAACCCTTTTTCTTATTTTACTCAAGCAAGGCTGGCTCATGGCATAAACAATATAAGCAAATATTTAGAGTCACCCAGAGGGGAATCACATCCTCTGAGTAGATAAATGTGTCCTGGTGGCTGACTTGAGATCATTTTTCTCTCTCGTCCAGTCATTGCATTGTTTATGTTATTAGCATATATTCCATTGTTTTTTTTTTTTTTTGTTTTTTTTACAGTTACTGAAATAATGTGTGTCATTTAGTGGGTCACACGCTCTATCAACATTCAATGCATTTTTCTTTTATGGCAAAGGCCGCATTTTTAAACTTAATTATCATTCAAGTTTTTGCATTTGACTTAATTTTAGTGAACCACCACACACACATCGAACATTTGTTTTAGGCTCATTAGACATAAAAATGTTTGTTGTTTCAACTATGATAGAAGAATTGCTCAAGTTTGACATTAAAAACTATACTTTTTGTAATTTGGGCCAATCTAACAGGAAGTCTGAGAGCCAAAAAAGTTGTCCAAGGGCCACATTTGGCCCTCGAGCCGCAGTTTGGACATGCCTGTTTTATGGGAACACACAGGTTACAATTGGTTGATGTAGTTGCTCAATTACAAAGTAGTTTTCCTGTGCAAAGTTACTGACTTGGTTTGGCCCTATCATTTGAATAGATTTATATAGCCATGCATGGTATTTAGTGTTTGTTTTTGTTTTGTTTTTTTTTGTTTGGTTGGTTGTTTTTTTTTATTACTTATTTTAAATGAAAACATTATGGGTGAAAACTTGCAATACAATTTCTTCACACAATTATTTACGTAAACTACAAAAAAGTTTAAAGATGCTGTCTCTAAATTTAAGATTCCTATTCACCTGCAGTGTCTCACTTTAGCCTTATCTATAAATAATGTTAATGTAGGCTTTGGTTGAGTGAAAGTTGGGCTTTCTTCTTCTACATTGTGTGTCTGTGTGTGTTTTCGGGTGTGTAAAGTACATGGGGGTCACTGAAAAGGCAGCTTGAGTTGTAATGAACTATATTGATTTCAGAGCTGCCGTTGAATGCCTTTTTCACAGTGGCATTATCAGAACAGAGAAGCTATATAAAATTGCAGTGGTTTTAACAATCAAAGATAAAGAAATATCTCTGCACCTACTGTTAGCGCGCCCCGCTCCTCCCCAATAACTGTGCTGCTGCACGCGTCAAAATGCTCAAAGTTTGGGAAAGTTTGATTGGGAAGCCAATTACATCATAATACCTGGAGCCGTGAATCACAAAGAACAGGGGAATGAAAAGGAGAATCAAAAAGCGCACCCTCTTTCACAATCAACCCTTCTCATTACCACCGTTTTTTCTCTTTATGTCAAGAAGTACTTTCTCTGAGAATTTAAGATTACAAAGACATTCATTGTTCCTTTTCTCCAGTAAAAACCTCAATTTAATATCATTTGTGTTTGTTGCCTGGTTAGACGACTCATGCAGTATTTGTTTTGTTTTGTGTACCGCATCTAGGATTTCTCGCCTTTCAATGTGGTGGCCTGGCACGGGAACTACACGCCTTACAAATACAACCCTGGAGAAGTTCATGGTGATCAACTGTGTGGCCTTTGATCATGCGGTGAGACGCAGTATTAACATTACAATGGGCAATGTTTGCATACACTGACAATACATCTTTTCCACAGGATCCATCTATCTTCACTGTGCTGACGGCCAAATCCACTCGCCCTGGTGTTGCCATTGCCGATTTTGTCATCTTCCCCACGCTGGGGTGTGGCCGAGCATACTTTCCGCCCTCCATACTACCACCGTAAGAAAATGCACACTTTAGTAGGTCTTTACACTGTTTATATACAGTATTATAGCTGCAGCAATTTATTCATCCAGTGCAATTAATCCATCATCAAAAGCGGAAAGTAACTACACAAATCTTCACATTACTGTTATTGAGTTGTTCTTTTTGGGTGATTGCACTGTTATATTTTAAATGCATGGGTTTACTTGCAATTGAGTACATTCTAGCATTGCATTAGTTTAATTTAAAAACCCTATGTGTAGTTCAGAACAAGCTCCAAAGCACGACTCTCTCATCTGTCATCTCTGCCTCTTCTTAAACCCATTAACACCCAAACATCACAAAATCAATAATGTGTTATTATTTTTCATTCACTTATTTCATTCATCACAAATTTTAGATTAAAATGTTTTAACATCACTAAAACCTTTTTAAAAAGTGTTTTTCTTGCAATTCTATCAGTAGTTCTGGTGTTTGAGTATAATTATTATTTAAGTAACTGAATAATTGTAAATGGGTCTGCAGACTTCAAAACTTGCGATGATTAAAAAAAAAAAGATTTGAACAATTATTAATAAAAATTACTCAGAAATTTTTTGTTCGTTTGTTTTTGTCTGTAATTTCTCTTTACCTTTAGCTGCTTCACTTAAGCCTCATTGTAACAAAATTACTGATCCTGTAAAGCAATAATTACTGCAATATTGCACTTACACACTCCATTATATGTTTGTGTACCTATTTAAATAGTCTCAGTGTTACTCCATGTATAATGTGTAAGCCTTATCATGGTTGAATAGGATGTAGTAGATGTTTATAAGTTTGTAAATTTTTGTCTTTAGTTTGGTTGGTTGAGTCTGGTTCATTTAAGAATGGTTTATTTATTTATTTATTTATTTATTATTTTTTCATTTTTTTTCATGAAAAAAAAAAAAAACAGAGTTACAAATTCTATTCATGTTTAACATGTATAGGTTTTTGCAATGAGTGAAATTATTTATCGGTTTTAGATCTGCATGATAGTGAGTGCTGCTTGTAAGACTTTATAAAATGTCTTTTAACTAAAGAGATAGAGAGAAGTCAATATAGTAAGCTTTGCCGAAAAAGAAAAAAAAGAGGGATGTGTTGTTTTTTCTGTGCAACGCTTTTTTTTATGTTTTATCTCAACAGATTGAATCCAGATCCATCAACTTTGGAAAATCTTGAGGAAACCAATTGGATTTTTTTATAATTATGATGTTATCACCACAAACATCAGGAGAATTCTAAAAGAAAAAGATCTACACATCTCACTGTCTGACTGCCCTCTGCTCTGGCGATACATTAACAAATCTGACTCAGTTTTCAGGGGAAATAGCCGTGCAGATGCTGCCGCAAAGTCTGCCTCTCTCCTGCCTGTGCAGAAACACTAACTGGATGTGGATGTCACATGACCTGACATTTCACTCACTTCTTCTTTAACAGCTTGCAAAGCTTTGCCACCCCTGAGGAGAAAGTCCTCTGGGGGAAAGGTGGTGCTATTATAGAAGAAGGGGGCCTGGCTACGCCCTGATGACACAATTTGTGGACATAAACTTTTTTTTTTAGACAGATACGGTCACTTCTCATGGTTGAGACCACCCATAGAACGAGGGTATGGTGGATGTGGTTGCACATCATTGGTTCACAAAAGGTTTTACAGCTTATGCACAAAAATGTTGTCAGACATGTGCTATTTGTTTGGCATATAACCCAGGTAAAGTTAAAACCCTCCAACAGGCAGCACACCCACTTCAGAGAGACCCTTCGACATGTTCAAATGGACTTTATTGAACTCACACCTTGCAAAGGTAAGAAGTATTGTCTTGTGATAGTGGATATTTGGTCTCATCTTCATCACCTCATCACTGAGGTAGTTCCACGCTGGGGCATTCATGAAAAAAATAAATTTCAAGTGACAATGGGAGTCACTTTTTAAACAAAGCCGTGGAGGAGGTTGGTCGTTTCCTGGGCATAGATTTATGCAGCACCGCCTTTATTGGCTACAAGCATGTGGTGCCACTGAAAGACAAAATGGAGTTTGGAAATCCAACTGAACAAAATCTGTGAGGAAGCTGGCCTCACGTGGGTCAAAGCCCCTTCTCCCGCCTCATATAATGAGAATGACAGCCAAAAGCAAATGCAACCTGAGCCCATTTGAAATTCTGTTTGCCTGGCCTCCAAATACTAGCATGGACCACCTTCGCCTCCACGAGACCTCCCCGAGACCTCTCTGTGTGATGATGACATGTTGGCCTATTGTAAAGAACTTAATGCACTTTTGTCCTCTATCTCTGTGCAGGTGAAGGACGCACTGCCCAAAGCTGCCGAGGCGGTCTTCCACAACTACAGGCCAGGGACTGGGTTCTGATCAAAGAGACGAGGCGCAAACACTGGAGATCGAAAAGGTGGCTCGGCCCTTTCCAAGTGCTTCTCATCACCGACACCGCAGTGAAGGTTGCCGAACGGGGTACCTGGGTCCACGCTTCTCACTGTCGAAAGGTGGTTTCGCTTCCTGAGGTCCGCATCCGGAGTCCGGCCCGACCCCAGACGCACCTCTGCCAGGAGTAGGCTCGTACGCTGCTCCACCACAACCTCCCAGGCTCGAGATCGTGAGGACCAGAGGAGGAAGGCCCCAGCCCGCACCCACTGACCGTGTCCTGAGACCAAGGAAAGCCGAGGCTAACGCCGTGACCAGAGGGTAGGCGTGCCCTGTCATTGGCCAACCCTCATCCCGAAGCTGATGCCGTGACCTGAGGGTAGGCGTGCCCTGTCACCGGCCAACCCACATCCATCAGAAGCGAGTGCTAATTACGCTCTAATTAGCTGTGACGACGTACCAGGCCTTCGTGGCTGGCAATCATCAACTCCAAGCATCCAGACAAGAGTCAGGTGTAAGCCTAGCGCTGCCTGACTGTCTGCAACCAGACAGGAAACAAGTGTAAGCCAAGCGCTGCTTGATTTGTCTGCACCGATTGGTAATTTTCACAGAGTATCATGGCACCTGGAAACCCCACTACTGCTCCTCTCTCAGCTGAGGAGAAACTGCTTGAAGAACTTTAAGAAAGCTAAATAAAATTACTAATTAGACAAATGGGGAGCCTTCATTTTCTCTGTCACTCTAGTTGAGTTCTTTATTTCTTCCATGTCGTCCGCACTATAGGTGCAAGCTGACCCACAATGACATGACTTGGTTAAATACTTTGACTAGATTTTCTGACCATTTTAATGCTGCTGGCACTTCACGACCCGATTTGGGGTACTGGTGTGCCAGATGAGTACAGAACTATGGACCACTGGTGAGAAAGTGGCCCTGTTGCGATATCCTAGCATTGGCGTAGGTTAATCAATTTTTATAATGAAAAATCTGATCTAAATAGGTTCTTAGCATTGATAAACATTGCACACATTTGAGGCTTTAAATCTGGCTGTTTTACCTATATAGATCTGGAACTGCAAAGATGGACATCCAAAAAGACATAGCTAACTTGACTGCTAGACTGTGAACTCTGCGCGTTTAGAGCACTGCTTCTTGACTTAGTCTGACAAAGAATCTGATGGTTTTTTCAATGTTTTATTTTGATATACTTTTGTGTTTTTACTGTCACTAACCCTTCTTTCTTTCAGCTTTGACTACAACTTAGGAAAACTTATGAAAAACAGTTGCATCTTGTTTCTTAGCTATTCATTAAAGATTGATTTCTTGAATTTGATTAAAATAAACTTTGTTTATTATTATCAAGAGGAGGGAATTGTTGTAGAAATCTTTAATATCTTTAATGCTAATGTTAATTAATTATTTGATGCGAAGATTAATTCATCTAATACATTGACATGTGTTAGACAGTCTTATTAGAGTGAGTTCAGGATGTTCTGACATAAACCCAGCCTTGAGTCACTTTGATAATAATGATGTTTATGCTTAGATTAGACTGAACTGTTTATGTTATGTTTGTAGGTTCTTCATGTCCTGTTTTCAACATCTCTGGGCGGGGCTTTACGCCTCCTTTCTGTCTTTAAATATGTCTGTGACTTATTGATGTTTAGAGTAGGGACAGATGGGACCCGAGGGACAGCATAGGGCGTTTTGTGTGCACACTTCTTATATATTTTTTATGCTTTTTATAATAAACTTGTATACTTAAATTGAGACAAACTTTCTGTGTTTCATTCTTAAAGGTGTATTTCAGAAATCCACAACAGTACGGGAGCTGTACAACGGAGCCGGATTTTTTGAGGTATGTTACAAGGCTCTTGCATTTATCAATTACATCTCTGACGTCTTGCATGTAGGATGGTGTGTCCTCTTTAATGTCAAAAGTGTGTTTGAGAACGATGTTCAAAACATGGGCGGTGCACGGCGTCCACTTGTAGCTACGAAGTGCAGCTTTTATGTTTGCTCCCTGGTCACTCACAAACATAACTTTTTGCATACGATCAGGATCAATGCCAAAATCATGTAGCTCCTTGACTATTTGCTCGTGAATGTTGGTTGCAGTCTTTTTCAATGAAGAATCGAATTCAGCTGTGGTTATTACACGGCTTTTCAGTTTCCATGCCTCGTTAACGTAGTGGCCAGTAAAAGCAGTGTAGGCTCTTTTATTGAACTCGTCCGTCCACATATCTGTAGTGACAGCGATGCCACAGTCAAGAGCTGTGTTGATCTCCTTTGCTAAGAGTTGTTTTTGAGCAGTGGCAATCTCCATCGTTCTGTCGCACACGGTTTGCCTGTGTGGCAGGACGCTTTGGACATCAACACGTCCATAGCGCGCACCAATATTGATAAGGCACTGGGCTACTGCATGAAATCCATCACCTGAAACTATGTCGAAGGGTCGCAGATCTTTACAGCACAACTCAACACATGCTTCAATGACATCAGATTTCGCTTGAGCGGGCATCTTGTTGCTTTTTAGGAACGCAGTAATGCTTTGACAAGAGTCCTTTTTCTTAATCCCCCCACAAACATGTCGCACCATATTCGACGTGCCCGTCTTGTGGCTCTCAAACTTGTACAGCTTGTCGCAGGTGTTGCACTTCACATATCCTGAGGGGTTGTTGTTCTCCGCTGAAACTACCTCTGAAAACTTGTCCCAGACATTTGATTTCGCCGAGTGGCCCTCCCTTTTTTTAAGTATGTAATCTCCCGAATGTAGTTTCTCCCGCACTTCATCTTCCGTTTGTTTTTTCTCCATTGTTGTTGACTGAATCTGCTGGCGCGAGCAGGACGCAACCGTGAGTTACGTCGATTACGTGCTTACGTAAGTGTATTGTTTTATTTCACAAATAAACATGATTTAGAAATATTTTTTATGGTCAACAAAAAGTGAGTGTCAATAAATGAATAATACATACAAATAAGATCAAAATTAAAAATAATAATAAAAACTAAAATCTGACCCGCCTCATCCCGCCTTGCACAACGGAGTGCATTTTTTAAACCCGCCTCAGCCCGACCCGCGGGTCACCCGCGGGACCCGCGGATCACGGGTCAGCCCGCGCATCACTAACGGACGCTGCTGCTCTGAGTTAAACAGATATCATGTTTCACATCGATGCTTCTTCCAAATAGTTACCAAAATTACATCTTCAGTTATGAAATGTCCGTTAGTTTGCAGTATTAATACTGGTATTTTTCTTTGTCACCATTTCTATATTGGGTCGTTATAACTTCATCAGGTTTTTGCTTTGATCACAAAGATGAAGTTTGCATAATAGGCTCAGTGTTAATAAGAATATATCTCTTTAGTAGATAATTTAAAAACTCTAATATTATAGAATTTCAGTTTCCAAAATGATTTTCATATTTCCATTTGTTTCACTCAATTTTGAATTTACATTGTGTTCACAAAACTTGAGTTTATTGTCATTATTTCATCACACTGCCTGCAATTAAATGTATATATTTTAGCATCTGTCCATCAACTTCCTCTCCATTGTTATTTGTTTTCAATTGTGGACTTTTTGATTCACTTGAATTGGCCTAATTGAGTTTCAGCTGCAGATACACTTTTTAATATTAGTGATTTAACAGTGGAAACACTGAACTTGTAAATGATTGTTTTTGCAGGTTTAACTTGGGTGTTTGCAGTTTTTGTGTTTTTGTAATATTTATTTTCTTGTTTCAGCGTTTGTGATTATGGAGGTTCCAGCTCTGCTCAGAGACTTGTCTACAAGGTACTACATTCTTAAACATTATACATTAGATTGAAGCACTATCATTTTGGTCAAACACACACTGTGTATTTACAATAATTGTCTTTGCAACTTCAAAATGTGATATTATCAACAATATAGAGTCATTCCAAAGGAAATGTGTTCATTTTGGTTTTGCACTTTATGCTTGAGCTTTAGTTATCAAACTAAAGTGAGACTTTTGTCAAATGAATCACAAAATAATAGAAATATAAACTTTATAGTAGGGCTGGACAATATTGTGACAAAATTCAAAGTGTGAGCTCAGCTCTGTGACAGTCTTCTTTTGTCATCATACTGTCCTACTTCTCTGTTTAATACATCTGGTCAGCTGTTGTCCTGCTCTGAGTGGAGCTGAATTTAAACAATCACAGTTGTTTAAATTCATAAAATCATTTCCGAAAAAGCAGATGATTTTCTTCATTCCAAAGACAATAGCATCTACATCAATCTACAAGAATCCTGATCAAATTCAAATCGTAATATAATTTTTTTTAATCAAATTGTCTACCCCAATGTATAAAGAATATTAATATCACCTTCAGTCCAGACTTAATGGCAGCTTCTAAACTAGATTGTTTCAGGTTTCTGAACTAGAAACAGCTCAAACTGACTTGACATGCATGTTTTTGTTTCTTCACTCCCTCTCCAGTGCCTCCTGACCCAACCAGTCGTCCTGTAGATGTGAAGAGAGAGTTCACCCACTGATGCTTGACTTCAATGAAAACTGCAGTGATCTTGGTAAGTTGAATTGCATTAGGCATACGTTTTGTTAATAGATTTTCTTTAACAGTGTTTCTCAAAACAGTGTAGCATTGTTGCACTTGCATTTTGTTTATTTTTTGTGAACCATAATCAGAATGTCAAGAAATAAAACCTTCAAGTATGTCATATGTTATACGAGTCTATAGTATGAGCTTCACTTTTTATGTGACCAAAAGATATTCCCCAATATAACATTATTTATGAGTTGTCCCTTTATATCTTCCTTTTACCATTACAGATGGCAAGTTTTAGGTTGTAAATTGTGTTCCTGCAATGACAACAACTAACCTTCCTTACCAAAAGAATGTTTCATGTTTAAAAGTTTAAAGCTAAAATGCACCATAATTGGCATATTCCTTTTTTGAGTTATTTTGTATCCAGTTGTCCGTGGAGTTTGTCCACAGTTAGTTCTACTGTGCAATATTGAGTTTTTTTTTATTGACAAAGTTTTAAGTTGACCTAAATTGCAACTCAGATCAAGAAGTTTTTGCTCTGTTTGTAAGGAAACAAATGTTTTGGTGGTGCATGTTGTGAAAACCATTGGCTTCTCTTAAACTTTCAAACTATGAAAAGTGGCTTAAGAATAAAGATGTCATGATATTGATCTTCAGTAACTTCTCCTTTGCTTTACTTGCAGGAGGAGAATGTGATGGAAGCAGGAGACCTGAAGCAGATTGAAATGGAAGTGGACAATCAGCCATGAGAAGGAAAGGCCAGATGACAACAGCATCTTCATGGCATCATCAGTGACTGTTGGACTGTTCTCCTGGACCTTGGACATCATGTGCCTTTTTGTTTGGACTTCTTTCCTGTTTGACTCTGAGCTACACAAAGAAACTCTGCCACACCTTTGGTTGATCCAAGTGTCTTGATGGGTTTGGATGGACAATAAGGTACAAGTTCTGAAAACAGTTTGTAAGTATCGTTTACTTCTGCATCTCACTGTTGATGACACTTCATGTTTACTCTGTAAAATTCACCCGTCACTACATTTGCTCATAGACACTTTAAACGTTTTGGTCTGTTTGAGAATGTGTTTGTTAGTGACAGAGGTTTGTGATGAGATATTCTGTTAAATACATTTGGTAAAGCACATCTGAAAACAAACTGTACTCTTATTTTAAAGTCTTATTTAATGCTAAATATTATGCACAAATGTTTCTCATTGAACTGCTAAAGATGTTAAAATATATTTAGAATAAAGTTTTCAAGTCAACAATTTGTATCTTCATTTGTCTTTTTTAAAAGTTCAATGTTTGTTAGAAATGTGTTGGGGTTTTGAGAATTGTAACTTAGTGTAATAACTTCATGTAAAATGTAATTAGATGTAACCTAAAATTGTCGGTTTAATAGAAATTAGAAATATAACTTGGTCACAATATAATGTGTTTTAGTAAAATGAACATAAAAATGTTGCTAAAATCAAACCAACATTATTAATCAGCAAAAGTTCATCTTGAGTAATCGCTAAGCAACATTTTTATTTTGGATTTAATTAACAGTGTTGCTTTGATATCAGTAATAAGCTATTGTGGCATTTAACTGCCAATGTCTCTTTATTTGAAAGCAACAAGTTTATGTGGAATTTGTTACGCTAAGATTTTTAATTAAATCCAACATTTCTTTTCTAAGAGTGTATGTCTAATAAAATCCCGTTTGTGTGCAGCTTTTTCTGTTTTTGTTTTTAGCATTGTGGCTAACTGTTGTTAGCATAGTGACTCACCTCGCTGTTAAAAGCTGTGAAAAAACATTAAAACTCATCATGATGAACAATTCTGAAGCTCAGAATGCATTAGCTACGTGAGGAAATCATGTAGCACGAAGGAAAAAGGTTAAAATTAATTATTTCTGTTTGTTTACATTTTTAGGATGCAAAAATCAGGTACAGTCCCTTTAAGGTAATTTATGCCAAACAAAAAAATCAAACTTGCCTTTTTTGGAATTGCTTGTCAAAAATATTGAATAAAATTAACAAACGTTGAGGGCAGAGCAGCAGCGGTTGTCTAAGTTTTACAGAAATTTTCTTTTTATACTTGTACTTTTTTTTCTGGTGAGAAAAAGTCTGGTCCTCCTTGATCATTGTCCATTTAAAATGAATTGCTAAGTCAATGTGGCTCTTTATTTAGCTTTTATCATGTTTCAGGTCAAAATCACCTGAAACATGATAAAAGACCCGAGACTAATGTTATATTTTTTTCATTGACAGTGCAACATTTAACATTATTTGGTAACACTTTATATTAACTACATCTTGAATAGCCTTAGTACACTCTTAATAAAGCATGAATAATGGCTTAGTTCTTAATGAACAAATGAGAACTTAATGAACGAAATAGGCTATTAAGGCTTAGTAACGACTTAATTACTACAAGCCCCACCCCTCAACCCAAAATCCTAATCTTAGCTCCTTTAGTGAGCAGTTACTAAGCCTTAATAAACACTTCCATTCATTAATTGATGATTTGTCCATTAATTGTTAACTCTTTATTTATGCTTTAATAAGGCTAAATAAGGTATAATTAATATGAAGTGATGAAGTGACCCATCATTTTTCAAAATGTGCACTGATTGCACAAAATGACGTCTGGGACCAGCCTTAAAAGTTTCATTATCATACAACAAGAGAATTTTGTTTTATTGACAAACAAAACTCAAAACCAGGTCAAAAAGACCCTGAGACAACACCAGGGTTAAGTATAGAACGTCTTTTTAAGCTTTAAGGCCAGCGCACACCGGGACGCTCTGCCGCGTGGCAAATTGGGCACCTCTGTTAATTTCTGTGAATGTACACACACCGGGCTCGCACACACGGAAACAAACAAAACCGAATCACGGCGCCACCCCTGGAAATGACTCTGCCGGCACCCTTAGTTTCTTCTTCTACGATTTAAATAATGTAAAGCAGTTAACTTGTCGGTGCTATTTCGTTTACAATGGTGAACACGGAATGCCTTTCATTATTTAGGACATATTATCATATTACTCACCCACTATGACCGCGGATCGTTGAAACATAACGCAGAGTGTCGCGGCATTTGGTGAGCGTTGACGCTTGGGTCTGGCGCGTGGCAAGTGACGTGCTGCGGCGTGCCGCGCTTTGGCATGAGCTGGCCTTTAGCTTTTGCTAATGCTGCTCGCTCTGTATCTCCCTCTCTGATTGGTCCAAACAGTCAGGCCTGAATTTCGGCTTCATTCGGATTCACTCGGCTCGAGCTCGTCCCACTCAAAGAATTATGGGGGAAACACAACTGTGCATGTTCCGTAGCCTGTAGTGCACCTAGCAAAAGGCTAAAGCTAACGACCATGATGGCTACAAACGACAGTGAGCAAAAGCCGTTGACGCACAGCTCCCGACATTTTGGATCACCGGAGCTTGCCTGGAACGCAACAAACATTTTAATAAATAAAATAAAAAACAAGTCCAACATTTTCCGTTTTTTTATTCCTCTCTTACACAGTTTTGGAAAAAATGGAGGAGGAAAAAAAACAATTTATTCCTGACTAAGCTTCAGCAAACATCTTATTTTCCATATCTCCATCACCGCTTGAGTTTATCTTCTACTACAAAACACCTGATAACCGTCAAACCTGTCGTAACCATAACAACGAGTCAGTCTTGAACTGTCGCTGTAGCACACTTGTATTTGTGCCCCTCACGGCGTTCGAACACTGACATCTGAGATTAGAGGCTGTCTCTCACACACACACAGCGGCCTGCCTGTTGATGTTCCCCGCGCTTTCATCCACTTCTGCAGAGCTTTGGGACTCTTTCGGCGCACAAAAGGATCCGCTCAGAGCCACTATTGAAGTCGCATTACACCCTGAGCCCCAGCACGCTCCATGCCACAATAACTGGCGATAAAAAAAATCATCGAGACGTGCGTTGGCATCAAGGACATCAAGGATCAAGGCTCTTGTTTAATGATATATTTTGAACATGGCACTCAGCAATTAGAAGATATATTCTCAAATCAAAATTCAAGTGGTGCAACAGTCTTGAGGAGAAGAAAGACGGACAGACGTGACAACAAAACAAAGCTACAGCCATTTTGCAGTAGACTTGTCGGTTGTCGGAGTCTTAGGGTGCATTCACAATACACTTTTGATTTGGATCATAATTCGTTTGTCTGGATACTTCAATTTGAATGGGTGATTGTGAACGTGCAAACAAACTCTGTTCCGGTTCAAAATATCAATATCTGATCCGTTTTGGAGAGGTCGGTCTCGTGTTGAAGATTTTGTATAACCATTAAAACTTGTGTGTTCAGAAGAAAAGGAAGTTTAAAGCACTCCACAACAAGATATTCCACCGTGAACGTGCAGGACTCCCCAAGTGTATCCGCCAGCGTAAAGCGAGCTGTCCTCGTGTTTGTGTCCAGCTGTAGACTATCTGCGTTGTCCCTGCGCTGGTCTGCGGTCCACGCCGTGTTTTTATCAGGCGATCTGCGTTTTTGTCTCATGCTCCGGGTCCGTCTTCAGCGCCGCCTCTCCTCGGCCCTGACACGGGCTCTTCTCTCGCTGCTCTCGTAGAGCTGCGTCCACTTTCCCTCTCCCGCACTGACAAGCTACATAGGTTTAATCATACATGGTATTCAGCAGTTTAACACAGAAGCTAAGCAAGAAAGGGCCTGGTTAGTACTTGGATGGGAGACCGCTGGAACACCGGTGCCACAGTGGGACGACAGGAGTAGATTGTCGTTGTGACCTTGGGCAAGACACTTAACTCACATTGCCGTAGTGTCTGTGTACACTGGGTGAGTGGATCCCTGACTGTAAAGCGCTTTGAGTGCCTTGTGAGGTGAAAAAGAGCTATATAAATAGAGACCACTTACCATAAACTAGACATAAGTCTGGATTAACTTGAACCCCATTATAAACAGCAAACAGACTGGATAATTAATTTTTTACAGCCCAAACGAAGTTAAGCAGCTAACATTAGCATTCAGTTACGAGTGTTTTGTTTATTCTCCCGGCTCAACAGCTAGTTTTTACTAAAATGGGTAAGTAAAAATGTTATTTATTATGAAGAAAATATCTTTACATCCACTATAGAAATGAACTGGTACTGCGACCTGTGGCATATTTACGCAAAACACAACAACCTGAAATTCTGCTAATCATGTATATGTGAGATAGAGTTGGTGAATTACAGTAAATATTTAATTAATGGTGAATAACTAGACCAAAAAAGACTATAAAGAACTAAAAAAAAAAAAAAAAAAACCTGATATAATGCCGTATCACTCAACTCTAAGAAGAACACTTTCAAAGACATATTTTTTTGCAAACAAGTGACAAAAAACTGCAGCCAAACCTCATTTCCAACAGTTCTGTGTTTTTACTTTGATCAAAATTCAAAACAAATCCCTCTTCACATTTCATCGTGAGCTAACCCTGAGGCACCTGGGTTAAAAACACAATGGAAAACACCAGGTTGTGTGTGCGCCGGTGGGGAGCCTGGTAAACAACTTGTTGGGAGTAGAAAGGGTCCCATTGTGAGGCGGCAAAAACAGCTCTCCACTCACCGGTGTGTTCTTTCAAAAACGCTGGCCCGAGCCTTCTCTTCTCGTCTCTGTACTGTACCGTATTGATTTGTTGAGATCTCCAAAAAAGGCTGAGTAGAATCAACAGCGAGGATAAAAGAGAAGACAGAAACAGACAGCTCAACTAGATTTGTGTTGTGTGCTTGCAGACGATACAAACCCAAACTTTTTGATGCCTCCAAACTTTAAACATGCACATTAGGGCTGGGCCACGTGGCAAGAATATTATTATCGTGAGTTGTTTGGGTGCCAGATCGCGATTTTCGACTTTATTCAACTTTTTTTCCCCGAGGACCAGAACAACCCTTTTAACACAATTTGGGGTCACAATCTTGCTCCAACAGAAAATCTATTTTAAAGGTACACTTGAATACAATGTTATGTTGTTTTTAGATCACATCAAATCAATTTAGTTTTGTATAGCCCAAAATCACAACAGTCGTCTCTGAGGACTTGACAAGATTATTAATTTAGCAAACACGAATAGTAGGAAATAAAAATAAAACAATACACATTCAATGAAACAATACACATTCAGAAACAGTGACTGATCAAGAATGTCTAAGCAGATTATTAGTAGAGCAAATGAATGATTGTCCAGAGCATCCCCTGTCCTTAGACCCTCCTTCTCGGCAAGGAAAAACTCAAAAAAACCCTAAGGGAAAAAGAGAAACCTCGAGGAGAACCACAGTGAAGAAGGGATCCACTCCCATGGACGTACAGGCTGTAGATGTAACTAAGGCTAAAGTTATAGAGTTTATGTTTGTGGAGCCAGAGTCCATAAGCAGAGGGAAACGACTCGTCTAGCAGGACCAGGACAGGCCAATCCTGGAGAGGGAGGTGGGGTGGATGTCCAGAAAGAGGAGGGGGTCCGGCATCAGTGGTCCGGCCCACGTCACTGGAACAGCAGCATCTGAAACAGTTACACTCCCCGAGAGGGGAGTGGGACAGAGGATGTTTTTTTTTTTTTTTGTGGCAGTAACAATGCAGTCTCAGAAGAATGGATATCCAACAAAATGACAAAAACATACAAACATAAAATAACCATGAATTTTGGTTGAAGCCACCATACCAACCAGTGAATTTTGGTCGACGTCATCATACCAACCAGTGACACTTCTGAGTAAGGCTATAGACCCGTTCAGAGCCTACGTCATTTTGGGGGCGGAGCTGCACTGGTGCCCTCCGCAGAGTTTCCCCATAAGTTTCTGTACAAAACCAGTAAGCTGTACTAACAATATTAAACGGTTAGAAAACTTAACAATGACTTCAAACGAAGCTCTGACCATTCCTAATGTGTTCCTTGGGTTTGCTCCAGTTGAAACATTTTATAATTCGTAATTTTTTCGGGCTAACTAGCTAGCCGCTAAAATCTATAGAAAAAACGAGGGATCACCATCAAAACAAACACATCACCTCAGAGTCATGTAAGTATATTCTCGGAGTCTTTTATACAATAAATTTCTGTAGAAATCAGCACAAAATAAAGCCACACAGGTGCCGTTTACTGTGAGTCTAATTCTCCACTGATAATTGATAATAATGAACACAACTTGCACAAAAATCTTAAGCAATGTCACGGTAACTCACCTCCTGTGCTTTTACGCAAATTACGTCGTCAAACTCATCAAGGGATTTGTATGATCAAAGCTTTTCTCTTGTACACATGCGTTTTCCCATCAAATATAAGTAAATATCAGGTTGCTGAATGTCGGGACACTTACTAACGTCATGCTAACATTCAGTAGCTAACTGTACATGGCTCTGGAATCGCTTGCTGTTCGTTAAATTGAGTTTTTAAAGAGAGTTTTGCGATTTTTTAAAGAAAATGCACCTGCGTAGCTTGGAAGGCTTGAGACTGGGCACCACTCAGGGCTCCAGTTCGCGCGCGCAGCCATCTTTGTTTACTAACAGTAAATGGATCTATAGGAAGTAGCTGAAACATGTAAAGCAGGTAAAGAAACAACACTCCTGTCTGACAAAAAGAAAACACATTTTCATAAATTTGGTTGAAGTCACTTGGCAACATTTTCTTTGGTTTTAACTAAAATGGTAAGCTTAGGGCTGGGGCTTGGGGTAGGTTTAGATTTACCCACAAACACATCTCAAAACACGGCCACCTCATTGAAAAGCATTGGGAGAAAGGGAAAGGCGGGGCTTAGACAGGAAAGCAGGAATGTGATTGGATTGACAACAATTGTCTGCAATTTTTGAGTGAGCAATACATGCTGACGTCACACTGTGTCCGAACGTCTCCACTTGTTCCCTGTCCACTCACTCACTAAACAGTCCTGTCTGTTCAGTGACTGGTCAGTGCACTCATTCATCTGGTCTTTCGGACATGAAGCATACTACTTCCAGCTGACTGACTCTCCCACTTGAATGAAAAAAAAAAAAAAAACACTTTGCAAAAGTCCGATAAAAATGAACTTTTGTAATAAACACTGGTCAAGTCCTTTTGATAGGTGCATATATACAGTATAGACTACTAATCATAACACAAGTCTATTTTACCCTGACCCACATTAAACTGCAAACAAACTGGATAATTCAACTTTTACAGCTCGAACTGTAACGGTAAGCAGCTAACGTTGGCAACTTTATGGCTAACGGCTTTCAGATACGAGTGGTTTTTATTCTCCCGGCTCAACAGTGAGCTTAAGAGGCTCCTTTAACATCTTCCATTCAGTCGTGTTGTTTTCAGGACTTGACACTGTCCACTTTGGTTCTCTCATTTTTGCAGTGCATCATGGTAACCCTAACCCTGACCATTCTAGGGACCATCAATGCTCATTGTGGGAAATTTTGAGTGTACTACTTCTTGATCTGCTGGACATTGGAACACCACTACACAGTGACCACAATACAGTTCATTATATAGTAGCCCGGGTGCACATTAGGAGTTAAGAAATGACAGTGGCCTCAATAGTGAGACACTGTCAGTTCATTTGGTCAATTTGCACATATAAAAATAATAATAATAACAAAAATGACTCACATTTATTTAAATAACCTGTAACACAGTTTAAAGGTGTCCTATTGTATTTTTTTATTATTATATTTAGTAAGAAACTAGAACATATGTAGATCAGTAATTGACCTTTTGTTCATTGTAAAACACAAAGTTGATCTAAAACAACTTAAAAATAGGAACAGCTCTACTGACTTCCTCTTCAAAACTGCAGATCTGAAAAGCCTTCAGTTTAAAATGTAACTCTAAAAAGCAACAGATTTTTAAAAAATATTTTTTAATGTTGGAATGTGAATATGGGACAGTATTGAACCATATGTGCTTCACTTTGAGTATTAATCTTTTGAATTATAAAAATAAAGACAGATAAGTGGGAGGGGATAGGTGGTAGGTGAGAACGGGGATTTGTGAGCACTTGAGCTTCAGCTGAAGAACAATATAAGATTACTCCAATATGTATAACAAGATTAAAAACTTAGAAAAGTGAATTTGACATAATAGGTCCTCTTTAACACCCAAAAGTTGTTTATGTCAATGACTGAGAAAGGTATGGACAAATTATACTGTACGAGCTGGATTCAAACTCATACTACATATTCAGTCGCCACAGCATCTGAGAATATACTGATTGTCTTTTACACGACATCAAAGAGATGAAATGTGGACCTGCATATTTTATACAAGGCAAGAGGCGCTTAAAGAGGGCTTCAGGTGAAATATTGTGTATTCAAATGACATTCAATTTGTCTTTCTTATTAAATCAGAATTTATTCCAAGCATCCCTGGTCACTGCTTGTGCCTCTTCAAAAGTCCCCACGATTTCAGTCAGTGTCAAACTGTCAATATTCAATCAACGCAAACCCAGCTCCATCTGCTGATCTCTCTCTGTCTTCTGAAACACATATACAGTATTAACAAACACTATCCATTATGCTGTCATATCTTTTACTTTCTAAACATCTTGATTTTAGGTTCATTCTGAGCACAACATTAGTGAAAGCACAAATTGTTACAGCTATTGATCTGAAGTAAACAGATGCAAAAACATCACCAAGGCTAACCTTGGTGCAAAGTGTAATGTGTTTGTTGACTGTTGATGGCAGGTCTTTAAATCTAAATATGGAGCTTTTTACCAGCCTTTATGCAGCGTTTTAAGCAAATCTGTCGGTGCACTGTTGAAGAATGGTTAGAGCTATGGCTTCTGAATTTATATTTCCTGCATTCTGATGATTGAAAGATGCATTGTGTAACTTTTTGACCAAAAATAGACTTAAGGAAACCCTGACAAGCTGTGTTTTTTTAAGTGGAACCAATGATAGATCTGGAATCATGTAAATCTTATGTATTGATTAATATTTGTATTGTATTAAGCCTATGCATTTGTGGTGGTGCCACTTTCAAGCCCCTGGAGGGTTTTTGGTCACCATCCATCACATTTCTTTTCTTGTTATTATGCTATTTTGTTTGATACTACGTGAAAATATAAATAAATAAAAAAAATTAAAGAATTTAAAACTTTAAACCTATACATTTTTGCGCATGTACCCTGTCCAGAAATCTTAAAAAAAAACAGCCCGACAAAGCACCGCTGCTGCAGAGAAACAATCACATCCACCGGTCTCAGCGGCATCAGCCCTTCACAAAGTGCCTCTGACAGCAGCATTGAATTCTTCCTCCTAAAAAAACCCACCAGCTTTACTTGACTGTTGTGGGACCGTCTGCCTCTGTTCCCAGGGATGGCAACAGCAACACGCAGGCACTTATCTGTCTGTCACATTACCGCGGCTAACCCAATCCGCTCCCCAAACGCACAGTCAATAGAAATCGCGGAGCTGGCAACGTGGGATGATTGGAAGATGATTCACTTTGCATCGCCGCATTGTCAAGAGCTGTTTGTAAAGGCCTCAATCAGAGCGTGACATTGTAGCCCTCGTCACGTAGCAGCTCATTTCACAGAGGCTGAATTATTCCCGTGTTTTGATTAGCATAATGACGAGTAACACGGCAATGTCAGAATGTGGGTTAATGGCCTGAAAACAATAAGAGAGGCAGTTGTAGTTTTTGCGCTTAAATTGTAAAAGTGACGGGAGTTCGGTTGTAAATGGAAAAGGTGTGTTGTCAAGGAAGAAAGTGTGCATAGAAAACATTGTGAGGTAGTATTCATATTTTTTCAGAGAGTGAAGTGGAGTCCTTGACATTTTATGTGTATAGTTAAACGTGTAAAATGTACATTCTGTTTAAAGTAAGTGTGTGTAGGACGCACAACTAGTGGATTTAAAAAGGCATTAAAATCACAGATGAAGTCGCTTTGACTGTGAAATGGTCACTGTGGGTGTTCTCCGGGTACTCAGGCCACCTTCCATCTCCAGAAACATACATGCTTAGGTTAATTTGGCATCATTGTAAATATCCTCTTGTGAATGAATAAGAGTGAATGGTTGTCTACCCCTTCGACGAGTTGGCCACTCGACATTGTTCCCCTGCCTAAGGCCCGAAGTCACTGGGATAGGCTCCAGTTGCCTGTGACCAGGGCAACATTTTTTGGGCACCAGTACTTTGCAATTTTCAGGATCTTTTTTCATCAGCTCACATAAACATTTTGGAAAGGCACTCTGGAAAAAAAAAAAAAAAAAAAAAAAAAAAAAAACGGTTTTCGTTTGAACATAATATAAACAAAAAAATATGTGTAGGTCTATGCATTTTTAGAAGTGATTTTCTGATATGTGTAGCTAAACAAATAGATTTACTAAATAAAAAGTTAAATTATAAGTGTGGGGGGTCTGGGGTCCTTCCCAGGAGATTTTGGCTAAAACAGGTGACATTTTTTGTGATTTTGAGTATGTTTCAGCCCCTACAGATTTTATTTTTCAGCAGGCTTTACTGAAGACTAAAGATCTCTATTTTTTATAGAGCCATATTTAAAAGGATTACTGGTCAACATCACGTTCCGCTGGAGCTGTCCATCTGGTTAACCGGGGAAACAGGACGAAGGCAGCTGTTTGGATCAGGTCTGAACCGGTCTGACAGACGTCTGTCTCCTGAAGCTTGAGTGTTTTTCTCGCCGTTTTCTCACTCACCCGAATGTATTTTTTAAGAGTCAAACGGTCCAATTTTATTCACAAATGTTGAATTAGTTGACAACAGCCCTAGCTCAAGCTTGTTGCTCCAGCTTGGTCAATGAGCAACAGCTCTTTCTGCATATCGGGTATGCGCGCTTTGCCTGTCTTACATAAACAAATAACCCCTGAATATAGGCTATTTTGTTAGTCTTTTTTAAATTAAAATATGTATATTAAAATTATATTTGAACTTCAATTTTCTATTTTTGAAATAAGCACAACATTATGGAGATGGTCCCGAGTGCTGTTCAGCTGCACACTGCTCCTGACAGACGCCTTCACATGTCTGAAGAATGGCTCAAACCTATATATCTATTTATGGTAAAAAAATATATTATTATTAATTATTTTTTTAATTTCCGTAATAATCTAATTTGATCTGCTGACAAAAAGTTGACTATCTTTTTTAGTATATACGTAATTTCATAATGCATTAGTTTTTGTGTTTTTGGAGGGTGACGTAACCCCCCAACACCAAAAAATAAATGCTCTCTTTTATGTGTATAGTTAAACGTGTAAAATGTACATTCTGTTTAAAGTAAGTGTGTGTAGGACGCACAACTAGTGGATTTAAAAAGGCATTAAAATCACAGATGAAGTCGCTTTGACTGTGAAATGGTCACTGTGGGTGTTCTCCGGGTACTCAGGCCACCTTCCATCTCCAGAAACATACTGTACATGCTTAGGTTAATTTGGCATCATTGTAAATATCCTCTTGTGAATGAATAAGAGTGAATGGTTGTCTACCCCTTCGACGAGTTGGCCACTCGACAGTGTTCCCCTGCCTAAGGCCCGAAGTCACTGGGATAGGCTCCAGTTGCCTGCGACCAGTGCAACATTTTTTTGGGCACCAGTACTTTGCAATTTTCAGGATCTTTTTTCATCAGCTCACATAAACATTTTGGAAAGGCACTCTGGGAAAAAAAAAAAAAAAAACGGTTTACGTTTGAACATAATATAAACAAAAAAATATGTGTAGGTCTATGCATTTTTAGAAGTGATTTTCTGATATGTGTAGCTCAACAAATAGATTTACTAAATAAAAAGTTAAATTATAAGTGTGGGGGGTCTGGGGTCCTTCCCAGGAGATTTTGGCTAAAACAGGTGTAATTTTCTGCGATTTTGAGTATGTTTCTGCCCCTACAGATTTTATTTTTCAGCAGGCTTTACTCAAGACTAAAGATCTCAATTTTTTTATAGAGCCATATTTAGAAGGATTACCGGTCAACGTCACGTTTGGCTGGAGCTGTCCATCTGGTTAGCCGGGGAAACTTTTTTGAACAAAACAACAAAACGGGACGAAGGCAGCTGTCTTACATAAACAAATAACCCCTGAATATAGGCTATTTTGTTAGTATTTTTTTAAATTAAAATATGTATATTAAAATTACATTTGAACATCAATTTTATATTTTGAAATAAGCACAACATTATGGAGATGGTCAGTGGATGCACATTGCTCCTGACAGACGCCTTCACATGTCTGAAGGATGGCTCAAACCTATTTATCTATTTATGGTAAAAAAATATATATATATTATTATTATTATTTTTTTTTTTTATTTCCGTAATAATCTAATTTGATCTGCTGACAAAAAGTTGACTGTCTTTTTTAGTATATACGTAATTTCATAATGCATTAGTTTTTGTGTTTTTGGAGGGTGACGTAACCCCCCAACACCAAAAAATAAATGCTCTCTTAATGAAAAAAAAAAACTACCATAAAATTGCACTTACAACTGAACTTGTTCTTTCCACACAGACTGTGTGTAGCTCACTACGTTGCATATTCCTTTTGATCCCAACTTCAAAACTCACTGTGAATTGTGCTTTTATCTGTAGATACGAATCCATTTAGGTTCGCACGACTCAAACTGAATGAACTACAATGACATCGATGTTGCTGACCCTTCGAATAGCTTATGGGCAGCTTTGAATTTCACACTTTCATCTGCATTCATAGTTAATATACAACACAGATTCCATTTCTGTATTGAATTTCACAGATGGCATGGAGAAAATAGAGATTGTCGCTCCGTGTTGCACTGACCGGAGAAATGAAAAGCTTTTGTGGCTTTGTCCCTTGAGGCGTGTGAGCAACAACAAAATTGCATACAAAACTCCACTCCCACAGACAGAATGCTGGCGTTGACGGTAGTTCAAAGGATATGTACAAGCTTTGAAATGATTTGATAAATATGCAGTTTAAGGAAAGGCAGGTCAAGGTCATAAGAGTGATTTTTGTTTTGAACTGACTATTTTACTAGATTTGAAAGGCCATTCAAATGTTAACCTACTGTATGCTATGGCCATTGAAGTTATTCCGAAGAGCATCAGGGGTGGGGATAGAGTTTGCAAACTTGTACAAAGGAAACCTTCTGGATTCATGCAACTCCATTCCTAGGACTTCATGAGGATGAAGATTTTTCAGTGTTTTTCTAGTTATGGGTCATGTCTTTTACAAAGTTGTTTTTCTTGTCTCAAAGCGCTTGAGGTTCATTGGAGGGGCCCCTCACATCAGGTGTATTTGGTATCTGGTATTGAGTGTTGTGGTTTTATCTATGTTAATACAACAGTTTTCCGTCATGTTATCAGACTCTAGGTACACACTACATCATGTCATGTCACTTATGTGTAGTCTTATTTATTGTAATATACAATGCTGTCATGTGATTTCCTGTGTGTTATTTATAGCACCTGTTGTTGTTTGGGCCACTTACTATGCCCTGAAGAAGATCACTTTAGTCGAAACACATAGGCACCCCGTCATATTTAATTTTAATTATCAGAGTGCCTCAAGCTTCTGCCTGCTATATATATTTTTACCTCTCTTTTGATCATTCTATGGCCACGGCATTTTGTGAGTAATTGGTTTTCTGCACTTGAAAAGCACCTGATTGTTTCTAATTGCACAGTCCCAATTAGCACTCACTAGATCTGTTTTTTTTTTTTTTTTTCAATTCTATGGTGGTTGTAAAGATGTGTTATTATTTATGAATATTAACAAAATCCTTATCCTAACCTTACTCTAAGCCCCAGACCTAAACTTATCAATTTCAGTAACTTAAAGTCTAAACTTACCCGTTACACCTAACGAAAATGTCCACACATGGCTTCTACCACTCATGAGTATTTCATTCTATATTTTTTTAGAACTCTTCCAGGGCCACAAAGCAAAATCTGGGGGTCGCAAGATGATTTCAAGATGTAAGTTTACAATTATGAATTTTTAATCTATTTTTTTATAACTTTAGCATCAAATTTGACTGGATTTTGGTCATTTAAAGCAATAAACTACAGCAATAAAAGTATCTTAGCAAAATTTGATTGGTTTTCCAATTTGAAATGTTTATTGATCCAATTTATTTTGCTGTAAGGGTTGCAGTGTGCCTCTGCTAACCTAAAATTATTTAAAACGTAAAACCAGTATGTTGAAGTGATAAATAAGACACTTAATTCATGTCTCAAGTCACTTTAATTTGAATTTGCATTGCCTTAAAATGAGACTTAACACGCGGTCAGAGACTTACTCCGCCCACAACTCAAACTCAAACAGACTTGTAAAACTGGGCGATGCCCAGAGGCCTTTTAAGGAATGCCCAGTGGGTGTGAACAGACATTGATTGACAGCGTGAAATATAGCAAGCATGTGAGTGATTTCTGTGTGGGAGCGATCCTGATATTATTATAATGACATCATTATAATAACTCATTGCTGTGAGGCTTTGCCTGCTGTGCCTGTGTTTCTTACTTGTAAAAAGATTCTTTGCAGAACTTTGCAGGTATATGTATGAAACCTTTGCTTTAGCCCACACAAGCACATGAGCTTAATGAACTTAGTTTTTTTTTCTAATATTGAAAATGAGAAAAATGAAACTTGAACTTTTTCACCTCACACCACACGTTTCCAAATGACAGATGATGGTACTTTGCAGCGGGCGAACGCTTTCCCGTTTGCCTCAGTAGTGGTGTCAGAAGGAGAAGTTTATATATCCTACCTGGGCGGCTTGTTTGTCACGTCAACTCGATGTGAAGTCGGCAGGGGCGTAGCACCAAATTCTGGGCCCCAGGTACAAACTTAGTGATGGGCCCCTAATACATGATCTTGTGTTTTAATTATTTAGTTGTCTCTAGTCATTTTTCTATTCATTTGGGTTTTATTATTTTCTAGAATATTCATTTACAGCCAACTGATTTAATTTCTACAATTCACACATAAATAGTGTTGCTTTTTTGTTTTTTGCATGGAAATTAGATGCTTTTTAATGCTACCTTACAAGATATGTATTGCCACAAATGCCTAAAAAACAAGACATTTGTGTGTTTTTGTGTCAAAACCATTGAGTTGGAACCACTGCCTTCACTCAAATAAGACGAGAAAAAAATGAAATGTGTTTTTAATCTTACTCTTTTACATTTTAGCTAACTTGTTTAAAGCTTACTTGTCTAAAAGATGCCAAAATCACACTTAGAAAATCCTTGTGACATTTTGGATGTTTTATAATGTTGAAGTTGTGACATTTATTGACAATATTCAAGTTATTATGCATATTTATAGGCGATCATTAGTGCCAAACCCTGACTATTTCTTCACTGAAAACTGCAAACTCCTGCTCATAAGATTATATTTGTAGATATTGTATTTGTTAAAATTGGAGCCAACTAATATTCCTCTTTTTTTAGCCATTTTCTTTAGCCAAAGTCTGTAGCCACGTTTTGTAGGAGAGATGGAGCTCTCTGATATCACAAATAATTACATTTAGAGGAACAATGTATCTCACAAACAAAATGCTTTTGGGGGCCCTTTCCTGTCCTGGGCCCTGGGGAAACTAGCACCATTTACCCCCCCCAGTCCGACACCCCTGGAAGTCGGCGTGAACTCAAAATGGACAGTGTTTGACCATTGTGGCTGTGTTTTTTTGCACACATAACTACAAAATGAGCACAGTTTGCACACAAATGTTTAAAAAAAAGCCCAGAAACAGTAGATAGCTAAATTTTGACCCCATATACACAGTTTGAGAGTGAAAAAAAGTTGATTCTTTGTTCAGTTTCTCTTTAGTAAAGTAAGTAAAATGAGTAAAACTACTATTTACTTCCATTGCTTATCAGGATGGCATTGTTGGTAAACTATTTTTGTGTTGTGAGACTCATGCTTGTTGTACCTGTACTGTGTTGTTATGTGACGTATTTTAACTTTCTCGCAGGACATTGTTGGCTAAATTTAGGCCCAATTCTACCGCTAAGGATGAAGATTAGGGGTTGGGTGAGGGTGAGTAACAACAGGACTTTTCTTAGCACTGGAGTATCAACTTTTTGACAACACAAACTACTCAAACATACTCAAAAATACAAATACATCTTTGAGTAAACACTGTTAGAGCATGATTAAAAACTCCAAAAAGTGGATTTTGCCAAAGATGTCCCCTTGAAGTAGAGACGAATCATGATAAAATCGAACTTCAGTTAGATTTAAAGTCAGTGAGGTCCAAGTGTCTTTAAACATGTCCTTCATATATTACAGAACGAGAGGTGAGAACACAGCCCCTTTTTCAAGTGGACTTTTGACTTCTCACACACTCCTACTTCAAAGCCAGCCTATATCAAGAGGAAATCACACTTCTTTGAGTTGGCAGAGGCCGGGATGGTGTGTTTTCGTGGAACAGATGGGAAGCCTCTCTTTCCGTACCTAGTCAGGAAGGAAAGGTTGGTGTGTGTGCGCTAGCTTTCACAAATTTAAACATATGACGGCCCGTCGTTTGAGTCCACCCACCATGCAGTCTGTGGTGTTATCCTGCCACGGGTTTGCAGATACATTTAGAAAGCTAAGAGCAGAAATGGTGCATGAATCAACCAGGGCGTTTACATGAACAAAGAAATCAGATTGCACAAAACATGGAATCCAGTTGGGCTTTTCTCGTTGTGCTCGAGTGTGCATGCATAGGAGTAAACCGGTTAACCTGAAGAGATGTGTAAAGATTGATCCTGCAGCGTCAGGTCTTCTGTAGTGGTTCCCAACCTGTGGCTAAGGCCAGAGGAGGCACCAGAGATTGCAGTGAGTCCATGGTCAGGGGTAAACTGATAAAAAATAAATATAAATATGGACAATAATATTATTATTATTATTAATAATAATAATAATATTATTATTAATAATAATAATAATAATAATAATAATAATAATAATAATAATAATAATAATAATAATAACAATGATAATAATGATAATATTACTAATACATTTATTCATAATGCACCTTTCGTACACTTCGCAACTCAAAGAGCTTTACAATATTAAAATACAACAACACAGAATATAAATATGCTTAAAAATACAATAAAAACAGTAAAACAAATAATTAAAATATTTCAGTCAAAAGCACGTTTAAAAAGGACCGTTTTGAGCCCAGATTAAAGACAGCCAAAGAAGAGGCCTGTCTCACAATCTCTGGCAAATTATTCCAGATTTTAGGTGCATGAAACTGGAATGCTGATTCTCCATATCTTGTCCTGACTCTGGGCACCAGCAGGAGGCCGGTCCCTGACGTCCTTAGAGCACGAGATGGTTCATAAGGCACAAGCATGTCTGAGCTGTATCTTGGTGCTAGGTCATGGATAGATTTAAAAACAATCAGAGCTGTTTTAAAATCTAACTCTAACTTTCTCCTCCCCCCAGACAGTGTCTTTTTGCTGTCTCCGTCCTCCTCAGCTCCTCCCGTTGTACAGCAGGTTTAAACACGGCACCGGGCATTTTTAATACATCCATGTGAGGCGTTGTAAGTCCAGATCATGTCCCGTGTTTGCCGTGTCTCCAGCCAAGTCTTTGAAAAAAGCCCCCAAACAAGCCACAATTTCGTTAAAAAAGTTAATAAAAGACTTCAGTAAACAGTCCTCCTTTCCTCTTGGTGTGACAGGGGAACAACATGTCATGTCACGTGTACGGGAGTGGAGTCTCTGATTGGCTGATGCCGGCTTCCAACGCGTCTGAAGATGGATTTTCCCAACTTCTGCGGCGGCTGCAGCTTCGGGCGAATTTGCGGCCGCCGCAGCTTCCAGCTTCTAATCCGCAGGACGCCGCGTTTTCAGAAACCAAAACGCGTGTCAACTGACGCCCCAGACGTCAATACGCGCGAAAAATTCGCTCAATGTAAACCCGCTCAAGACGCGGGTTTACATTGATTTAACATTGAAAATGGACGCAAATACGCCAAGACGCTGTCCGGTCTGAACGCAGCATAAAAGCTAGAATCTGGCATCTCTGCCATTGTGCTTAATGTAATTGTTCATTGTCTCTAATAAACATTCACTCTTCAAATTGTCATGTGTTAAAGAGGAAAAAAAAAAAAAAGTATTACAGTAAAGAGACGGGGCTTCCCTGATCTGCAGTTTTTAACTGTTTCTATTTCTGTTTGTATTTTAAATGAACTTTGTTTTGCACAAAGCATAAATCATAAATTGCTGATCTATGATTGTTATGTTATAGTAATGGCTAAATACAAGGAGACAAAATATGTTAGGGGGAGCAAAAATTTGACATTGCTGACATTTCTCTCTCACAATGACAATTTTGAGCTGGTGTCTATCTGTTAATACGGTATGTTATAAATGTGCAGGTTCCAATATTAAATTGAGTGCAAAACCTTAGTGCAATACCTTTTTTTTTTTTTTTTTTTTTACGTTCGCACTTGCAATTTAGCAACTAGCTAGATAAATTATTTCTATCAAGTGCATTATATCAATAAAACTTCTAATATTCCTTTTGTCCATGAACCACAGAGCTAAATAAGTGACAAAAAGTCAACTCAAATTTGCAGCACGTATGGTTTGACTTTAGTTTTCACTGTTTGTTTCACAGAACACCTTTTCAGCGGCTCCTTCCTGGCACCAGCAGTCGACCAGCCCAAGCAGTGTTTGGTGAGTCACTGACAAAACACTACATGAACAGTGCTCTTGTCTAAGAGCTGTAACTGGACCAAGCACCGGTCGTCCAATTCCAAGAAAACACAAACAACAGCTTGTAAGGTGGAGAAAGGGCTGTTTTATTGAGGTTACAGAGCATATGAGAGGTTAGTTAGACTTTTCACTGAAACACTTAACGACAATGTAAAATTGTACACCTTTTGTCTGCTAGGTTTTAGAGGTGGCATTGACAGATAAACACACAAGACCCTGTGGGGGTTGTGAAGCAAAATCTGAGGGCTGCAAGATGATGTCAAAATGTAATTATCACCTGATATTTTAACTCATGTTTAATGGTTTTCGAACTTGAAATGACTATGGACATCTATTTTATTGTGCTGTGGGAGTCACAAGTTGGTCATATGGTTATTTTGGCGTCCCACTCCCCTGTGTCTTTGGGCCTTAGGCAGGTGGTGAAAACACCCTGGATAGTGGTCCACTTGGGGAATTTGCCAATTGACAGAAGAACTGGAAAGCACTGTGAAATTTACAAAAGGCAGCTTTACTTTAATTTTGTTTGCAGGATGACAAGAAGAAAATTTAAGACTTTGTGCAAGTTTATAAGCTTATGAATTTAGCCCAGGTGGGTATGAACAGACATTGATTGCCAGCACCAAATATGGACAGAGAGTTTGGCAAATGATGCGAGTTTTGTGTGGAAGCGGTCTGGGTCCTGATATAGCCTAATGACGTAAAGTTTGCAGCTGAGGAAGCTGTACAGCACTAAGTCTTTGCTTACTTGCACGTCAAGATTTTTATTTTTAAATATATTTACTTTGCAAAACATATGTATGAAACCTTTGCTTTAGTCTACATATGAGCTTATGGGGAATTTCTAAAATTGAAAATGAAAAACTCACCAGTGACACGAGTTTCGAACCAGCGCATCATTGCACCACTTGCATATCAAGCTGAGCCAAATGACGGCTGATGTCATTACGCAGCGGGTGATTGTTTTCCAACTCTCCATAGCAGTGGTGTCAGAGGGAGGAGTTTATATATCCCACCTGGGCGGCTCGTTTGTCACGTCAACTTGAACTGAAAATGCAATGACAGCGATAGCCCATCGTGGCAGTACAGCCGCGGTTTTTGCTCACATAACTCCAAAATGAGCGAGTTTGCACAAAAATGTTCAAAAAAGGCCCAGAAACAGTAGATGAATTCCTTTTTGACCCCATATACACAGTTTGACTGTGGAAAAATGTTGATTTTGTGTTTACTTTCTCTTTAAAGGAGACCTATTGTGTTTGTTCCAACTATTTAGTATGAAACTAGAACATGCAGATCAGTAATTTACCTTTTGTTCATTGTGAAACACAAAATTTATCTAGAACGGCTTGAAAATAGAAACAGCTCTATTGACTTCCTGTTCAAAACTGCAGAACTTATAAGCCTCGCCTCTTCATTTTAAAATGTAACTGTAAGAAGTAACCCATTATTTATTATAACCCGTTATTTAAATAACACATTTTTATTGCTGAAAAGAAGTTATGGACCGCTTTGAACCATATATGCTTCAAATTGAGTTGATTTATCTTTTGAATTATAACAAGTAAATACAGGCACGTGGGAGGGGATAGGTGGTAGATGAGAACGGGGATTTCTGAGCACTTGAGCTTCAGCTGAAGAACACAAGATTACTAAAACATGCAGGAATCAATTCAAATATAACTTTGATTAAACTAATGGTGAAGGGAGGCCAATATGACAAGGTTAAAATCTTTGAATACTACATTTTACATGTATGACCTCTTTAAAGAGCTGCAGGTTGCAGACCCCTGCTGGTCACATTTGTCTGAGGGTTTTGTTGAGACTTCTGTCAAAATAATCTTGATTTGTGTGGGAAAAAAAATGAAAAGATAAAGAAAGAGATAAAAGAATAGTATACAGTAGCAAAAATTGTAGTTACTGGGACTTGAGACTTGACTTTATACTTGAGATATGTCTTATTTACTGGTGAAAGCTTGTTGGATGTGGCACTGAGAGAATATCCAGTAAATTCATAGTGTGCTTTCACATTCTTCTCATTGTAATTAGGATCTCTCTCCCTGGTGGATCTTGATGCAACAATATTATATCCCGACCCACTTTGATGGGTTTTACACTCGCAGCTGAACGGAGCTCCCTGGGCAGTGCAGTTGGGTATAAATACATGACTCCCTTGGTACAATCCTTACAGAAAGCCTCATTTTAAACACATTTGTTGCTTCATATCTAGCTGTGGAAGAAAAATGGTGTTCTGTATCCGCAAAAAGAAAACAAACAGAAAGAATTCATTCTAAACTTACCACAAGTGTAAGTGTTTTTTTTTTTTTTTCATTTGACTTTTACTAACTCTAACCTAATCCTAAACTTAGCCTTTGAATTATGCCTAAACTTAAGACTAATTCATTGTAAACTATTTACCACGGGAAGCTTGATACATCATGCACAGTCACAAAAGCTAGTAAGGGGTCCAATCTCTGTCAACTTTGTCTGTACACACCTAAGATGGGGACTGGGACTAAAAAAGTACTGGGAGCTGAATAAAATTCCTACAGTGGGAAAAGAACTTATTAGACATAGTGCCTTTTCCCACTGTAGGAACTTTTTTTCAGTTCTTGGTATGTTTTTAGTTTCATTACTCGTTTTAGTTGTGATCACACAGAGCAGGAACTATAGTCTGGGGCCACACTTGAGGGACTTTATTAGCTATTGCTCTGGGGCAGGTACTTTCCATTTAGACCAGGAACCTTTTGCCGACACAAGCACATTTACAAAGCTAATTCTGTTGGAAACATGTTTTATACATTCTCATTTAGAAAAACGTTCCTGAACCTTTAGAAAACTGATTTAAACTTACAATGAACTACAGTAAATACCGGTAATTTTGTTTTATAATTACTTTTAAATGTTTCAGAATAAACAAATGCTAATGCTAAAGCCAATTAGCACACGCTTTGAAAAACATTTGCTGTGTGAGCACAAACATGGGGACAGGGTAGTTCTTCTGATTAAACAGGGACTGTCGGAATGTTGAAACTAGTTCTTGGTCCTTTTATGTGCAAAAGCACCCATAGACAAAAGATGCATTAACAAGAGATTTGTGTAGAGGGAAGTGGTTTTAAGTTATTTAATTGCAAAAAAATCAGACATAGTCTCTTTAAAAAATAATACATTCACAACATGTAAGTAAACACAATTCAAAAGATTTGCTTTCGGGCACCTTGGGTACAAGGTGGATTTTAGCACATTTTCACACTTGGGTGATAATTATGCATTGAAAAGCATGTTTTAGCACATTTCTAATGGATTGGCTCATTAGTTTGTCAGATTTGTAAAGCAAAGCCGGACAGGACCTTGTCATTGCTTGAATGGGAACCCAAGGTTCCACAGTGTACGAGCAGAGTAAATTATCATTGTCCATGTTGTCCTTGGACAAGATTCTTGCCCTCCATGTCTCAGTACATGTGTTCACTGGGAGAGTGGCTCTTTAGATAGACACCATTTGCCATTAAAAGTGGGAGCATCATCAACAAAGCATCCACAACAAAATAGTCCTCAGGTGTCATAGATCATTGGTTCGTAACTTTTTTTCACGAAGTCTCTCTGCTTGAACTGGACACTATATTATATGATGCTATATGACATTTATTTTTGGCAAATAAGTGCTTTTTTTAGCTTGACCCTCTAACCAGAGAAAAAATGTATAATAATAATTATAAACTCATTATTAACAGTCACACTTGTTTTTTTCATAGCTGAGCTTTGAGTCAGGCAGCGACATTATATTACATCAGACCCCCCTGTCTGCCATGGCACACAAGTCAATCACTTGAGGTGAACACTCTCATAACCTTCTCACTCTCGGCTCTAATTGGTTTCCGATGGCCCTTATGAACAGGGTAGGTATATTTAGCTCCGGTAAATGGTGCTTCCGTGTAGTGCTTTGTGTACTGTGCAGCATGGATCACAATTTTTTGCTTTTTTTTTTTTTTAATTATAGATAGTTTTACCAGATGGCCAGCCTGTCCCAACCATCAAATACATTACTGTTAAAGCAATAGAGTGCGGAGGAACAGCCTTTCCCAGGAACACAATAAAAGTGTTTTGTGTTGTTTAATCCAGTCTGAGGTTGCTGCATAGAGCTCATGCAGCTGACGTCACACTATCCAGAACAGTGTAAATTGTGAACAATTTACACTGTTCACAATACCAGTCTTTATTGTGAACAGTGTAAATTGTACAACAAGAAAAAGAGGTGTAAAAAGCAATGTAATACGCTTACAAAACGAAGCAGCTAATAATGAATTATATAGCGACTTAATGCAACAGAATTGGATCACAGTTTACAGGGCGGAGAATGGGGATAATGCTTACAATATATTTTTGGAAAAGTTTATTGAGCTATACAACAAATATTGTCCAATGCAACAAGTAACCAATACAACAAAGTACAAAAATTGCCCTTGGATAACAAAAGGCCTGCAAAATGCCTGTAAAAAGAAAAATTGTTTGTATAAAAATTTTATTAAAGCAAGGACGAAGGAATCTGAAATTAAATATAAGAGGTATAAAAACAAGTTAACACAAATTATAAGATCAAATAAAAAACTCTACTATAAAAAACCGTTAGATGAAAATAAAAACAATATTAAGAAAGTTTGGAGTATACTAAACAAAGTGACCAAAAATGAAGCAAACATTAATACGTATCCAGATTATTATATTGAAAGCGGTATAGCAAACTATAATGGAAATGACGCGGCGAATGGCTTTAATAAATTCTTTGTAAATGTAGGACCAGATCTGGCAGCAAAAATACCAGAATACAGCGCAGAAAATAGATCATGTATTGATAGAAACCCAAACACAATTTTCCTAGCACCAGTACACGAAGCAGAGATAATAGAGATTGTTCATAAATCTAAAAATAAAACGTCAACTGATTGTTATGGAATCAGCATGACACTAGTAAAAAAAAAATTATAAAAAGCATAGCCAAGCCAATAACATTTATATGCAACTTGTCGTTTTTAAAAGGGCCAGTTCCCAAAAAAATGAAAATTGCAAAAGTGATTCCTGTCCATAAAGGTGGCGACAAACACATTTTCACAAATTACAGACCGGTCTCACTTCTCCCCCAATTTTCCAAAATTATAGAGAAACTGTTTGACGGTAGATTAGAACAATTTATGGACAAATATAATATAATAAATGAAAGCCAATATGGATTCAGGAGAAAAAGATCAACAACAATGGCAATAATGGATGCAGTAGAAGAAATTATTCTTGCTTTAGACAAGAAAAAATATGCAGTAGGAATCTTTATAGACCTTAAAAAAGCATTTGATACTTTAGATCACAATATACTTCAAAATAAATTGGATTTATATGGAATACGGGGAGTGGCTCTGACCTGGATCAAAAGTTTTCTAACAGACAGACTGCAATTTGTGAAAATGGGAGAGCATACATCCAAATACTTGGACATCGCATGTGGTGTTCCGCAAGGATCAATATTGGGACCAAAATTGTTCAATATATATATCAATGACATTTTTAACATATCCAAGATCCTAAAATTAATTCTATTCGCTGATGATACTAATATTTTTTATTGTAATGATGACTGTAACAAACTTATATCTGTATTAAATGGAGAATTAAGCAAGGTAAAAGTATGGATGGATGTTAACAAGCTCTCTTTAAACTTAACAAAAACTAAAGCAATGTTCTTGGTAATTACAAAGTCAATTCAGAATTATCTTTAAATATAAATGATGTTAAAATTGATTGGGTTTCAGAAAATAAATTCTTGGGTATAATTATGGATGAAAAACTGAGCTGGAAGCCACACTTCAGACACGTACAGACCAAAATATCCAAATGTATTTCAATAATTAACAAAACAAAGTATTTCTGGATTGTAACGCTTTACGTATGCTGTACTGTACATTAGTTCTACCCTATCTGACATTTGGAGTTGAGATCTGGGGTAACAACTATAAAACTTTACTACATCCCCTTAGCATTTTGCAAAAACGGGCAATGAGAACCATTAACAAAGTCAAGTATCTTGACCACACTAATATTTTATTTTTGCAATCGAACATTTTAAAATTGCATGTCTTGGTCAAGTTTAATACTGCACAGCTTTTGTTCAAAGCCAGTAGAAACATCTTACCAAAGAATATTCAAAAGTTATTTATTCAAAAAGATGATAAATATAGCTTGAGGGGCTGTAGTAATTTTAAATTGCCGGCAGTTAGAATCACTAGAAGGAGTTGGTGTGTGTCAGTCTGTGGGGTTAAGCTTTGGAATAGCCTGGGTTTAGATCTAAAGCAAAGCTCAACAATTCAAAGATTTAAGTCTCTGTATAAAACAAATGTGTGGTCACAATATAGATCAGAGGAAAATGTAAAAAAAAAAAAAAAAAATGCAGGTGTATGGAAGGATGTGTAAATAGATATAGAGGTTTTTGCACAGGTCTTTATTTGTTAACGTAGGTAGGTATGTATGTATGTATGTATGTATGTATGTATGTATGTATGTATGTATGTGCATATATTTATGTAAAATACTGATATTTCTTAGGTAGCATAACACTGTCAATACAGGTGTAACTATGGAATTGGGCAGGTATGAATAGATTTAAAACAATAGATCACAACATAAATATGTAATTGCTGTAGTATAATAAGTTAAGAATCTGGCTATGTACAGTAGTTGAAAATATTTTATCAAGGCATTTCGAAATGAACCTATAGTGATAAGATTAGGTCAAAGGCTTAAGTGATAATAAGTATAAAAATTGTTGAAATCAGTAGAAAATTTGGAGGCATCAGCGTGGCTGATGGTGCGCGGCAGGTGTGGCGCCTTGGCTCAGGCTGGTCTGGGACGTATTGAGGGGACGCTGTTGTGGTGGCTGGTGGTGTGGAGTGATGGTCTGCTGATCTTATGATAGCTTTTGATGAGGATGCAGTGAGCCATCATATCATCGATCATCAATTTCTCGTAAAAATCATTCATAATAAGTATAATTCAGTACATGTGGTTTATTGCGGCAATCACAATTGAAAAGAAATTTAAGAAGAGGTCTTTTTTGGTCTGGAGGCAGAGCAATGTCTGTCACGGAAGGGATTGTCTGGTCTGCTTCTGACGAGGGAGACTTGCAGTAATGGAAATCTAAAATTGGTTTACCTGGATATTGTTGGTTATAGTTACTTGCCATTTGTATGTAGTCAATACATCTATGTTATTACTGGAGAAAATTGGAGATGTTGAGGTGATGGCTTGTTTCATTGCATTGAAATGTTGTTGTAGTATCGTTGGCTAGTCTGTCGCTTGCACTGCCGGCTTGCTGCTGCAGTGTTGACTCGTTGCGGCTGGGACCGGCTGGAGCTGGGGAGCTAAGGCCTGTTGCCACATGTTGGTCATCATGGTGCTTTTTTACATCTATATCTTGAGATTTCTTGATATTAATAAGCAATAATTGTATAATTGTATCTATATATATAACCTTGTTAACTGAATGCAACCGTACAATGAAAATGATGTACTTGGGGTGGGAGTTTATAAGTTTTCTTCTTCCCACTCCATTTCGAGCTACATTACTGTTTAAATTACAAAAAAAATATATAATAATAATAATAATAATATAATAATAATAATAATAATAATAATAATAATAATAAATAAATAATAAAATAAAACCATAGTATATATGTATGGGTAATACATGTATGTATATGTGTATGTATGTATGTATGTATAATATTGTACTGCTGTCATGAAACACTGTAAAGCAAACGTGCCATATTCTCTGTCATAAGCTCGAAATAAAGACAATCAATCAATCAATCAAATCAATCCCAGCATGCACTGCATATACACAAGCCGACAATGAAGATATCATTGTGTTCAACGGCGGCAGACAAAAAAATAAAACTTTGTCAGAGTTTTACAAAATACAGATAATTTTTGCACGCTGGGACATACAAATTTTCAAAAACAGAAGAAAGCCTGGCCAATTGGATGAAAAAAGAAGTGTATCTATGCAGCTAAAACAACTAGAAATGAGTAAATCTTGTACATTAATTAAGCTACAGATACAGCCCAGTGTCCGGAGAAAATGTAGACAAACAACTGGATGCCAAAAAGGTACGATAAGCACGTTTCCAAAACGTTTTTAACGTCAATATGTTACGAAAAACTAAAACTGAAACACATTTTCTTTGAGTTTAATGGGTAAACCTACTCCAAGCAGTATAAAGCTGGAGACCGGGAGACCCAAGCAGATCTGAGCTGCAGCTCTGAACCGCAAATCTACACAGTTCTTCTCTGCGATTTTATTTTTTTCCAAGATAACGCTAACCTGGCTCACACCAGATGGATCTGTGTTGAACTCCTATCTGAGTTCTCACTATATCCATCTGGGACTTGACTCACTGAAAGCGTTTGAGAAAAGGCGAGGCGTTTAGTGAAATACTTCGAGCTGATTGGGTGTGGGGCCTACCTTACAAATACTGCTCTTCTTTCAAATAGAAATTACTCTGTATTTCTGCTAAATCCGCATCAAAAGCAGCAGAAACACGTAAATCCACGAGAGCAGCCATCTTTGTTTAGCTTGAATGTGACTCGGCAGCAGCATCGGGGCACTAACAGCCGTCTTAACACCGCCAAAACACCGCTGGTTCGGACTCCCAAACCAATCGGGCTGCTGGAACGCCAGATGGTTTATGTCGTGTTTGTGAATTTCTCAAATATCGCGAGATACTGGCCAGGTTAAGATAACGCTGCTGCTGTTAAAAGATTGTAACAACTGAGGGAAATCACTTGTGTAGTCATTACTTCTTGAGAATATATAATTTAACTTTAATGAATTAATAACTTTTCCCACAAAGTGTTTGGATGGTTCTCTGGCCAGAACCAGGGGAAGAATTGACAGTGAAGCTAATGCTAGCTGTGATGCTTCCAGAACCTACTGTCCACTGGCCAGAGGAATGTCCCGGCTCCTTCCAAGACACCGCCATCAGACTTATAAGCTCTGCCCAGTTAGGGGGCATTTATCTCAGATGCCCTTCCACAGTCATGGTGCCTGGGTGAATGCGTATTGTCAGCCCGGGCATGCCAGGTCCGTGTTTAGTCCTGACTCTGGTCCATGTTTAGTTCTAACTTTGGCAACAATAGGAGGCTGGTCCCTGAGGTCCTCAGAGTCCAAAATGGTTCCTGCAGCACTAACATGTCAGAGATGTACTTTGGTGCTAGTCCATGGAGAGACTTAAACACAAGCAGAGCTGTTTTAAAGTCTATTCTCTGAGCCTCTGGAAGCCAGTGCAAAGACCTAAGCACAGGACTAATGTGATGGTACTTCCTGGTTCTGGTCAGGACTCGGCAGCAGCGTTCTGGATGTACCGCAGCTGTTTTACAGATCGTTTGATAAGCCGGTGAGCAGAAAGTTACAATAGTCTAATTTACTCTAGACAAATGCATAGATTAGTCTCTCCAAGTCATAATTTGGCATTATACCATTGATTTTGGCAATGTTTAGATGGTTAGATGTTAGTTATTATAGCTGTTATTGACTTAATGTGGTTATTAAAATTCAGTTCTGAGTCCATTTATACCCCCAGATTTCTAACTTGATTATGTACTATTAATATTCCTGTGCTTTGGTTTTTTTTTTACTCGTAAGCTTAGGGCACAAACAGAGTCTGATCCATGCATTCTTGTGATTCGTAGAGCCAATGAAGTGACCCAAAAATCCTCCCATGTTACAGTATGTCCTAACCTCTGTATTGTCTGGTGTTACTCTGACTCTCTAAAAGTCACTCTCAAGCCATCAAGTGTGCTGCTCGCTTCGTGTTTTTTTTCCCCGACCCTGAGGAGTTGAGGTCAGACTGGATGTTGTCGAGTGCTCTGGATACGGTCGAACCAGCGAGGGTCATTCTACTACGAGGCGGGACACTGTGGGCCTTTCAGGTACAAGCTTTTAGCGCTTTGTTGGACACGTGTTGGGACCGCTGAATGTTTTCGATAGTCCTGAGGCTCCTGCTATCAACCCATCTATCCTCTCCTCTGTGGTCTGATTT
Source organism: Mugilogobius chulae (assembly GCA_038363315.1). NCBI lineage: Eukaryota > Metazoa > Chordata > Actinopteri > Gobiiformes > Gobiidae > Mugilogobius > Mugilogobius chulae. The sequence goes on along the minus strand of CM076409.1, from coordinate 43,012,776 downwards.
AGTGACCGTGGGGCAGTGGAGCAGGGACGAGTTGTAGTAGGTCGTGCGTGAGATTGTTCGATGCCAGCAGAGTGGTTTACTTAGAGGTTTCCGGACTCTTCTGTGGTTTTAAGTCGTCATTTTGTCACTATGGAGCACAGATACCAGAGATGTACTGATCCAATACATTCATATTTTTTAATATTTATGACTTAAGAGATGATGGGTTCTTCTTCTCGTCCAACACATTTCATTACATTGGTGACTAAGTGTTGGCGTATCTATAAATCAATTTATCAATATCAATTTTTGTTCTGATAGTTCCGTTTTAGTTCAGTTTGAGTCCTGGTCTAATAGTCCAGTTTTAGTCCTGATTGTCCTGCTTTACTCTCGTTTTAGAACTGGTCAGTCCTGGTTTAGACCAGATTTAGTTCTGATCTAGTCCTAGTCATAGTGAGGTCCTAAACTAGTCATGGTTCAGTCAAATTTTAGTTATTATCGGCCTGGTTTAGTCAAGATTGAGTCCAGATCTGTCATGGTTTAGTCTAGTTTTAGACCTGACCTACACCTGGTTTAGTCCGATCTGAGTCCTGGTCTAGTCCAGTTTAGATCCAGTTTTTTGACCAGATCTAGTCCTGGTTTAGTTCAGTTTTAGACCTGGTCCAGTCCTGGTTTAGTCCTGGTTTAGTCCTGGTTTAATCCTGTTTTAGTCGCGGTTTTGTTCAGTTTTTGACTAGTCTAGTCCTGGTTTAGACCAGGTTTAGTCATAGTTTAGTCTTGTTTTAGTCCTGGTCTAGTCCTGGTTTAGTTCAGTTTTAGACCTGATCTAGTCCTGTTTTAGTCATGGTCTAGTTCAGTTTTTGACCTGGTCCTGGTTTAGACCAGTTTTAATGCCGGTCTGGTCCTCGTTAAAGTCCAGTTATTGATTTGATCCAGTCCTGGTTTAGTTTAGTTTTAGATCTGGTCTAGTCCTGGTTTAGACCAGATTTAGTCCTGGTCTGGTTCTAGCTTTGTCTTCTTGTCTTAATCCTGGTCTAGTCCTGGTTTAGTTCTAGTTTAGTCTTTGTTTAGCCCAGCTTTAGCTTAACCAATTATTGATCAGATCAAATCATCTTAGCTTCATTATATATATTTTTATTCCAATTTTGTTTCAATTAGATTTTCAAAACGCCTTTAAACAAGTCTTTTTCATCTTATTGAATTTTTCGGAGCTGAATTGTTTTTCTAACTCGATGCAAGAAAGAATGACATTAAATCAAACTAAATATGTGTGTGTTGATTTTTTAGTTGAAATTAAGGTTCTGAATTACTGCGAATTGTTTATTATCTAATTGTCAAATGTACTTTTCAATTTGTGGGCAGTACAGTATTTGTTCTAAACGAAAATGAACTAAATCAAAGACGAGGTTTGTTTTTAGCTGCTCTGACTCCCGAGAGCAGTTGGCATCTCTTTTCCCCTCACGGAGTTTGGATTCTTTCAGACTGCAGAACATTGGATAATGCATTTCCACTCTGCTTTGTAATGACACTTGCGCCTGAATACCGCTCCCTCGATAGGTACAGTGGTATAAATAAAAGCTCCCCAGATACAGTCTGGTGGAAAACCTCATTCCGCCCACTTTCCCTCAGTCTAATTTGTTTGGAGAAGGCAAACAGGATTCAAATGAATACATAAACCGACAACAAAGTCAATTTAACCCAAAAGAACTCAGACCTCTAAATCAGGGGTGTCAAACTCAATTGGAAGTATAAGGCCGATGTGAGGGAAGTCAGAGTTGGTCAGGGGCTGCACTTTAAAACATTGACCTAATTATGATGTATTCAAATATGACAATTGTGTCCACATTTGTACTGAATTACATTACATTGTTTTGAATTTTATTGTGTTGTGTATTTGGACAAATTGTCTGCATTTCAGTCCATTTTAGAGGTTTTATAGTCAAATCTCAACAATTTATATTTCCATAGGCTTAGTTCACACGAGGCGGAGCTAGGTTCTAATATATTATGGGACCTGTAGTTCAAATGGTTACGAGTTTTAATCAACGAGCCACTAATAATAGTAATCAGAAATCATCCTGGGAGCCACGTGAAAGTATACCGCATGTTTGACACCCCAGCTCTTAATCCTTGAAGGAAAATGATGGGGTACAGCATAAACTAATTGGACCGACATTTCTGACATTCTTTTTTTTATTCCTCCCCTTGTGTCAGAGATCTGTAGTGTTACATATAGAGAGAACTCGGTCGTCGTCACTTTCCGCTCTCCTGTGCATGTGTTATGCAGAGAGAGCCGCTCTCCATCTGATTACATGGGGAAAGTTCCTTGAATAAAACAGAAACGTGACGGGAGCAGCTGTTGGGATCAGGTATGAAACGGTCTGACAGACGTGAAGCTTGAGATCGTTTTTTTTTTTGCCTTTTTTTCACTCACCTGAATGTAACTTTTAAGGGCTGTAGGATCAAATTTCATTTACAAATGTTGATTTAGCAGCATACTTTTTGTTTTCACACAGTGTTAAACAGCACAGCTGACAACAGAGATTTTTTGACTTGTTTCTACTGTTTGTGTCTATGAGCGACAGCTCTTTCTAAAGGCGGGGTGCGTGCATCGCCTGTGTTGATAAACAAAAAAAATCCCTTTATCTGTCACACTGGGCGTTAATGGGATCATATGTAATAAAATGTTAGAATAGGATTTTTTATTGGAAATGTCTTCTTCCAAAATACTGCCCCCTGTTGACTAAAGAATAACAATTCTTCTTTCAGCTGCTTCCAGTGAGGTTGTAAAGAGTAAAAGTTAAGTTAAGTAAAAGTCATTCTGCATTCTGCATGAGCGCCACTTTATGTTGGAGAAAGTTCTCATTTCTGTTGAGAACCTCTAAGTCTCAGAAGCTAAAACTACAGAAATACAGCTTCTCAAAGACTCTAGACGTTTATTTGTGTTCCAAAGGTGAAAGAAACAGTTTTAATTTGAATTTTAGACACTTTTAGTCAAACGTGTTAGGGGAAAAAAGGCCAGAATAACAGGCAGTTTTAACCAATCACAATCTGATAAAGTCTGAGAAAAAGCAAGACCTAAAAAAGTGGTCCATTAGTACTACTACACTAAGTTTATTCATATACAAGTAGAAAAAATTGGGTATATTTTGCATCATATATTTTCATAGTCATTAAACCTTTTGTGCATAAACAACAACAGAGATTACACTTATTCGGCGCAGCGATGTGAACAAATCCTTCTGCAAAAACCCTCAAAGCCTCCGAGACTGTGCAGGAGCTACTTTGAGGCTTGATCTTGCTGCCTCTGTCGAAGTCAAATGCGTCTGGAGAAACTAATATTAAGATCGCATTGCTGTTTGTACTTCTGTTCTTGCGTCAGTAATATTTTGACGATCATCTCTCTGCACATGTTCTCAGCTGTTGCCCTTGCTGTGTCATTGGGGTATTTATCTCGATTGTTCATTCGAGTTTTATACAAAAGCTTTCATTTGGAAATAGAAGGAGCTGCATGACGACGTATTTGACCTTGTTGTTGTTCAATATTTTTTCATAAACTCATCCTTCTGTAGAGTACATCGACAACAGCGGCTGTGGGAGCGAGCAAAACGAAAAGTAGAATCATGTTTTTAAAAATAATAACCCAGAAAGAGAAACTGATTGAATTGTTTGATAGTTGTGGTGTTGGGTTCGATCCTCATATGTCCTTTCTGTTCTGTTATATAATTTCTGTAGGAATTCAGGTTGGTTCTACTGTCATTCGTCACTCTGGGGAAGTAAACAGCAGCTTACTGTTGTTATTTTCTTATTGTGCACTATTTTGTCATTATTAATATGAACTTATTTTTTTAAAGCGCTTGGTCATCTGAATGAAAATTGGTCACGCATCCTGACACTGGGTGGAGTGTGGAGTACTTGACTTTTTTTTGTTGTTGTAGAGCAGTAAACTTTGTCTTTTCTACCAAAAAGGATGCTGCATAAGCAAAGGTCACTGTGTACTGTCTAAATCAGGGGTGTCCAAACTTTTTTCATTGAGGGCCGATTTTTGAAAACTATATGGAGCAGAGGGCCACATAAAAGATGTAAATGAAGGAAAAAATTGCATTTGACTTAGTTTTGATGAGCTACAACACTTTAAATAAGGTTTTGAACATTCATTTTAGGTTTGTATAACAACAAGATGGATGTTATTCAAAGTTTGATGACAGAATTGTTCAAATTTACAGTAAAAATCAATACATTTTTGTAATCTGGGCTAATTTAGCAGAGTCTGAGGGCCAACAAAATATTGTCCAAGGGCCGCATTTGGCCCCCGGGCCTGGTCTAAATCAAACAAAAGGAATTTTATTGCTCTTTCAAGAAAAACTAAACGCAGAAACAACTTTTTTTCATTGTTAAACTGCGTATGTGCGGTCAAAATTGAAATATCTATTGTTTTCTGGCCTTTTTTTTTTTTTTTTTTTACATTTTTGTCCAAACTTGCTCATTTTGCAGTTATGTGTGCAAAAATGCGACTGTGCTGCCACAATGGTCAAACGATGTCAGTGCATTTTCAGTTCACACCGACGTCACATCGAGTTGACGCGACAAACGAGCCGCCAGGTGGGACACTTAAACCTACTCCTTCTGACACCACCGGTAAGGAAAGCTGGAAAGTAGTCGCCCACACAAAATGACTGCACCTGTCATTTTGCTCCGTAAGATAAAGGTGTGGTGCAAAGTGCAAAAGTGCACAGATTCGATCTTTGTTTCATTTTTCTCGTTTTCAGTTTTAGAAAATACTCTCATGTTCACATCATAAGCTCATGTGATTATGTAGGCCAGTGGTCCTCACTATTTTTTTTAAAGAAGAGCCACATTGACGGACCAAAGAGAAGGGGAGAGCCGCAAAACATCAAACATAAAAACAAACAAAAAACAGGCCAGCGCAGACTAGAATATGGAACTTAAATGTGTGTTTGTATGTTTGAAAATACAGCACAAATGTGCAGATAAAAATGAATTTAAATTCAAATGAAATATTATTGTGTGTGTTATAAAAATAGGGATTTCAATTTGACTTGTAGCTTCTTTAATATAAATTGTATATTACTACGGTCAGGTCAATTTACATTTAATATAGCAAATTAGAAACATTTGTTGTCATTTTTTTAAACAATCAGTGTTTTGCATTATGAGCCTGATGTAGTTTAAATCTAACATGCATCACATTATCCAACCAACCCAACCACACTATACTTACTATTCAATATGTCTACACTTCATTCTTATTATTTTAAATAAATAAACTGATGCTTCTCTGTTCACTCTGTGATGTGCTAGCTCCGCCCCCTTCATCTGCCTTTCTCACACCTCCACTGATGCTGCTGCTGCGGTGACACAGAGACAAGACAAGTGTGTTTTTCTCCCTTTGGCCAGAGTCATACATGAAATAAACCTAAATACCTCTTTGCGGACACTATTTAACAAAGTTTAATTGTGGAAAAACTCTCCGCTGGACTGCGTTGTTCGCGAACGCGCGTATAGGACTAGATTTTTCCCTATCAACTTTTAAAGTGTTTATAACTAATTATCTCCGCCAATATTGATCCGATCACTATGAAATAAAAACTGGGACAGAGTTTAAACTCTTCTCTGTCAGAATATGTCCACTACAAGTCTGTGTGTGGGCGAGACATTTCACTACAGCTGCTCAAAGATACGCAACTTGATGTGAGAAGGAGAGCTCGTGCGTCCTGTGGCTAGAGTGGAAAACCATTTGGCCAGGGCTGGACTGGGAAAAAAATTCGGCCCTGGAATTTTTGCCTCAGACTGGCCCACGCATATATATATATATATATATATATATATATATATATATATATATATATATATATATATATATATATTAAGGTTAAGGTACACTTTATTGTCCCCGTAGGGAAATTTGTCCTCTGCATTTGATATATATATATATAACCAATAACAAAATTGAGATTTGTGAACACTAAAAATCAGACTATTATCTATGAAAATCTTTAAAAACTGCATAAACATACCTAAAATTGTATTCCTTTTAACATTAAGAAAAAGGCAATAAAATTCTAATCCAAACAAATATTAACTTTATTTTGTGCAATAACTACTAGCCAACTAAGTTTATATTATTTATGAATTCATATTTTTGCAGTGTTAGTTTTACAGTGTAGTCAGCTCCACAGGCTGAATTGAAAAGGCTGCACTCGTTCCAAAGCTGAGCTGTGCTTATTCCACAAGTGATCAGAGCCACCGTTTGTAAAACGATGCGGCAGATTAGACGTTCTACCGCGGACATGCGACCTGTATCATCCTCCTCACTGAGGGCTGAGTGTCCTCTCCACGCGGCCTGTCGGTATTGCTCTGTCCCAGTTGAGTGAGCGTGCGGTGTCGGGGCCGTTCTCTGTGTGTGTCTGGCGCGGTCTGGCGCTCAAAGCCCGTAGCGCTGCACACAAACACAACAGAGAGACGCAAACACGAAAACACGTGCATCACAACGTGTGCAGTTATCACTTTCTGCCGTGAATGAGCGGGGGCCGCGCGCGGGCGGGGCCGGTGCGCTCCCTGCGCTGGGCTGCTGGGCAGCTGTTTGCTTGTAACATATGATGTGTATTACGTTATTCAGACCGGACCGGCCCAAAACGGCATCGGCCCACCGGGAAAACTCCCGGTTCTCCCGATGGCCAGTCCAGCCCTGCATTTGGCACAGTCTGAGCGCGTCACTTCATTCATTTCTTAGATCGCCAAAACATTTATTTTGCTTAATATAAGGGTGAGCTCGCAGCTCTGTGCATGTCTAAAAGAATGTAGCTATACAATGTGGTTCATTTGGTCAATGGGCAGCAGGGTGAAGCAGTGGATGCAGCGCTGAAAAAGAACCAAACTAAGAGCGCGCTTGTTGTGTGAAATCTTGCCGAAACTTGCTGAGAGCCGCCAAGTAAGGCTCTAAGAGCCGCATGTGGCTCGGGGGCCGCGCAGTGAGGAACAGGGATGTAGGCTAACACAAAGGCTTCATTCATATGCCTGCAAAGGTATTAAAAAATAATCTAGACTTGCTAGTAAGAAACTAGACCTGTGCACAGCCCAGTGGCACAGGCTCAGAGCTGTGAACTTATCTTAAGGTTTAGTAACTACTTAATTAAGGAGCATAAGGTTAGAATTTAGTTTTCTGGAAAATCCAGAAAAAATATAAAAAAATATATTATATGTATATTGTTTGGCCACTGTGTCCCTCCTTCGAAATCCCTCCAAGGGGCTGTCCTATTTTTTCTTGATAAATTTATTTTTGTTCAATATCTGATAAAAAAACAAACAAACAAAGACATTGTAGCCCTCTTTGTCAAATCCCCCATACCTGGATGAATCAAACTCAATTTCTACTCTAAATTTACACATTTAAAAATTTCTCTAAAAATTAAAAAATAATATTGGGACTTTTAGGCTCTGCCTAGAAAGTCTGCCTTTTTTGAATTTCAGTGGATGTGATTGTTTATATCCCACCTGAGCGGCTCGTCCGTCGCGTCAACTCGATGTGACGTCAGAGTGAACTGAAAATGCACTGACAGCGTTTGACCATCGCGACAGCACAGTCGCATTTTTTGCACACATAACTGCAAAATGAGCAAGTTTGCACAAAATTGTCCAAAAAAGGCCTGGAAACAGTAGATAATTAAATTTTGACTTCAAACACACAGTTTGACAATGAAAAAAGTTAATTATATGTTTAGTTTCATTTTAAATAAAGCTAATTTAGGTGTAGTAAGCCAGTATGTCCAGTTGTTGAAAAACAAGTTTTGTGAAAATGGTTCTACAGACAGTAGATTCTTGTTACTGCATCCAAAACATGCCAATCAAACTCATTTAGAAACAAACATGTCTTTACACAAGAAAGTTTTTAAAGTGGTAAGTAATCACATTTCATACAAATTCTTTTTTTTTTCTGGTCTTTTATGAGAAATGCATCTGGAGGTCATCAGGTGCAGTGCAGTGGTTAAATGTTTTTTTTTTTTAAGTAAAGCCCAGGTAATTCTGTCAGGCTTGATAGACAGTAAATACAGCCTAGAACGTTGTTAAATCTAAGCTGTCAATCACAAACAGGACCATGTTTTGTACACCGTGTTGCTAGCTGCACCGTGTTGCTATGCTTCTTTGTCAACCTTGGATTATAGAAAATACATTGGCTACCTACATTACTTACAGCATGAATGTATTATTTTTTAGTTTTACGTTCCAAAAATAACCCGTGAGAGGCGAAATCCGCAAAGTAGTGATCTTATTTTTTTACCAATCATTTCAGTTGATAACCGAATAGGTTTAGTGTCTTACACAGGTAATAATGCGCAGAACACCAGATTCACCGCGAGATACAATAGTGCAAGTCGTTTTTGGCACATTGCCCCTCCCACAGCCGACTGCAGAGCCACGGATCATCAAGTCACAACACGCTTCGTAAACACATCTGAACTACACAAATGACGTTCCTGCAGGAACAAACTTATCATCGTAAACTATCAAAGAGTTCAAAGAGTCAAATCCTCACCTGGAGAAACGTCCGAGCGTCAGGTCAGCTTCCCCTGCATGATCCAAACTGTCTCAAGTTTTCTAAAACAACTTCTGTGCTGTTGCCTGTGAATGTGATACGGTCCCCAAACAGTGCGTTTGAGAGCAAAGCACGCTAACAGTGTACGTCTATAGGGCCGCGCACTGTATAAAAAAAGCAAACTTGCTCTAAAAAATTCGCGTAACAGCCAACTCGCGGAAAGTGAACCGCGTTAGAACGAGGGACCACTGTATTCACATACAGACACAATATTTCGTAGTGTAAAACAGTGTTTCCCAACCAGGGAGAGGGGGTTGTGATCAAAACAGCTCTTTGTCCTGAAGACACAGGACCAGCGCTCGGACCAGTGTTGTAAGCCCCTTCACCGCCCTAGCGCTCAGATGACCGCTCTCTCACCGTTCTAGCGCTCAGATGACCGTTCCCTCACACCCGAGCGCTCAGATGAGCGCTCTCTCACCGCCCTAGCACTCAGATGACCGCTCTCTCAACGCCCGAGCGCTCAGATGACCGCTCTCTCAACGCCCGAGCGCTCAGATGACCGCTCTCTCAACGCCCGAGCGCTCAGATGACCGCTCTCTCACCGCCCTAGCGCTCAGATGACCCCTCTCTCACCGCCCTAGCACTCAGATTACCACTCTCTCACCGCCCGAGCGCTCAGATGACCGCTCTCTCAACGCCCGAGCACTCAGATGACCGCTCTCTCACCGCCCTAGCGCTCAGATGACCGCTCTCTCACCGCCCTAGTGCTCAGATGACCGCATCCTTAATGCCCGAGCACTCAGATGACCGCCGGGATGGCATCTGGGTAGGTTGACAGGTTTTAAACGTATAGGTTTGCTGATAAAATTGGACCAAATGTGAGGTCCCAGTTTAAATGCTAGATGGCCTTGTTGACAACACAGCTAAAATACTTAATTGTATTAATCCCTAAAGCCAATGGCCTCATATACAAATTCCAGACTTTGCACCACTCAATAACTTTTACACATTTATTAAACTTCTAACATATAACAAATAAGAACAGAACACAAAACAACAACTGTAGAGAAAACAATGGCGTTTCCACGATTCAGTTCAGCCTGGAACCTGGTAAAGCCCTCCAGGCGCATGAGAATGTCTATTGTTACTTAGTGGAAAAATATTAAAATAAATGTTAAAGAAAATGTCATGCAGCACCTTAGTCTTTGAATAAAAATGTGTTGGCTTTTATGAAAAGTAACATCACATCTATAACAAAGTCCAGATTTCCCAGTGCCAGGGTTGTATTGATGAAGTTTGTCAACTCATCAAACTGAAATATTGCAAGATTTTAATCTCAAATATAGTGACAAGCATAGGCAAGATACTGTAAGTACTGTATAGGCCTGTCGCAGCCCCTTTCGTACCGGAAGACCCCGATTCGTCAGGAAGTTCCTTTTTAGGTCAACTACACATGCGCAGACCGAAATTACGTCTTTTAAACACATTATTTGTAAGTGTACAGTTAATATTATTTCTTTATATTGATATTTATGAATGTATCTTGCAAAAGCTGCCAATAGAAAGCCCAAAACGGCACATTTGATTATCGCCATTTTAGGCTAACAGATAGCAGCTGGAACTAGCTTAATCAGGCATTTACGGCTTTAAACGGTAAAAATCTCATTTTACAATCATTTGCTTTGTTGAAATCTGTCAGGGAATTTTGTGTTTAAAAGTTTAGTTTTGTCTGTGTTTAATCAAAATTTCAATACAAATAGAACAATGTAAAAGAAGTAAAGCTAACGGTTCGAATCGGGTCTTCCGGTATGAAAGGGGACGTGACAAGGCCTACTGTTTTTTTCACTGAAGACTGTGGGTCTTCCATTTTGAATTTGCTTTAGAGTCATGTTTCCCCGTATTTTTCCATAGAAACATCCGACTTGACTTTCTTTTGTCATACTCCAGTAAATGTTTAACTTCCTGTGAAATATAATTTTGCTGCAGCTTTTTATGTAGGAGAAAATGGGGTGAGTTGTGCCAGTTTTCACTTGACAAGACTTTAAAGTGAGACCGAGAGAGCAATTACTCAAACTACAATATGAACACATACTGTATTTCAGGGTGTGGTGCATCTATGGAAATAATTGGTTTTGTTCTGAAATATAATATTTAAGAAATACAGCTTTCTGAAAAAAAAAAGTAATTTGGCACAATTTGCTCTTGGTATGGGGTAAGTAGTGCCTTTAGAGAAAATGCATTGGGGTAAATTGTGCCATTTATTATTTATGTAAAAAAGCATATTTTAATTTCAGAAACAGATTATTTATGGATTTTTTTATCAATCAAACACACTCAATATAACATTTTTCACTTAAGTTTTGGAACATAAACATTTAAACATTAGAACAAGGCCTAGATTGAGATGAACATATGTGCCAATAATTAAATGGCAAAATTGAACCACTGAATCACATATTTAGCCTACATAACATCCCACTTGTTGATATTACAGGGGAAAATATGTAAACTTCTGCTCCCTTCTGGCAGTGCCACCAAGTTTTTGTGGTGGAGGTAATTTTTTACGCACATCTTTTCTTGGGATGACTCCATCATTTTCTTTAAAGATGAAGATAGGATTTCTATCTGCAGAGCTCTTATTACTTCTCTTTAGAAACTTTGCACTGATGTCAGCACCATCAACCTTCTCAACCAATCCAATGTAGTTGTAGGATTTTGTTTTGCCTGCAAATTTCACAATGACAAAGTTTCCAGCAGATAGATCCTTGTCACCATCATCATCTTCTTCATTTTGAACATCTGAACTCTCGTAGTCAGTGGTGTCGTTAAGTGGAATGGAAATGTCACTTTCTTCTGAGCTAGTGTACACAACAGTTTTCTTCTTTTTCTTGAGTTTAGTTTGGTTTGACTCTTTTCATTTCTCTTTCATTTGCTTTCTTTTCCTTTTTAGCCATTTTATTTGCCTTCTTGGTGTGGCTTTTGGAAGGGGAATTAGGGTTTCTAGAGATGCATAAGAGGGCAGAAGAGCCGGCTTTGTCACTTGAGGATTGCTCAGGATTTTGTTCTGGAAATGAGGGTGGCTCCTTTTTGTCTGAACCTGTTTCAAGACCTGTTACTTGGGTTAGCTCCTCATGTGATGGTCCAGGCAGAACTGCAGCAGAACTGATGGTGGGTTCTTCTGGGTTTGGTCTGTCTGGTTACATTGATGGAGCATAATCTTCATCTGAGAAGATATCCCTGTTGAATGGGAAAATGCCTGTCACTCTGAAACCAGATGTGATGTTTCGGGGTGTCATTGCCGACATGAATGCTTGGTTTATAAGTTCCGGGACCTCGTAAATTGTTACAGTTCTACCGGGATTACTGCGCATCCATCCATCCATTGCACTGTAATAGTAGGTTTTCAGTGGGTAATAGACTGTTTTGTCTAAAGGTTGCAACCGGTGTGAAGTGTGAGATGGCAGAGTGAGCATAATGACACCATTATTCTTAGCAGTTGTGACTGACCTCAATGAAATGTAAGACTCATGCCTGTCCAGAATGAGCAGAACTGGATTGTTGGTGGAGCAGTTGGTTTGGCGTATGAAGTGCTCCATAAAGATGACGAAAGTGTCTTCATTCATCCATCCAGACCTTGTAGAATGACCTACAGATCCTGCTGGTGATCCATTCAAGAACTGTTCTTTGAAACGGACACGTGGGAACACAAACATGGGTGGGATTGCATTTCCCGTGGCATTCACTGCACAGGCCACAGTGACAATCAGCTGATGTCACAGAACCCACTTGTGTTTTTCCTTTCTCAGTGACTATTTTCTTGGGGTTCTGCACTGTTGTCACACCAGTTTCATCCATGTTGTAGATCATGTGTGGAGGGAAGTTATATCTGAAATGAAATAAAAGTTTTGTTGATCAGAGTATGTGTGTGAGAGAGAGAGAGAGAGAGAGAGAGAGGGCAGAGAGGCAGAGAGAGAGGGAGGTAGTAGTTTTGGGGTTTGCATGTCAAGGTCGTGTAGTTATTACCTGTCCATCACGTTAAATAGGTTATCAACGAACTCTCCTGCAATGTGTCTATTGAAGGCAGTACTTCTTCCAAGCGAGGTTTCTTCGGGAGTGCGGCATGACAAACGACAGCGTGCTTTAAAGGCTGCAAACCAATCAGTTCCTACAATAGATAAACATAAGTTAGAACCACTACTTTTTCCCCTTTTACTTAATAATTGCAAACTTGACCAAGCCTGCTTTTTCGTCTCTGATCCAGCTGGCAGGAACATCAATGTTATTTCTTTGTGCATATTCAAATGCAAGTTCACGGCGTTTGAAAGAACTTAGACCATGAAACATTGCTGCTAGTGCCTTAATGCGTTCTGCCAGCTGTTTCTCTATGTCTTCGTTAAAGACTTGATGGGTAAGTGCAGTTCATTTTATATCCTGGTCTTATTTCCTTTCCCTCTGTCTTAGTCTTTTCCATGTATCTTTTTAAGGTCATTCTGCATATATTCATCTCCCTCGCCACCTGACGAATGGACTTTCCCTTCTCCATCTCTTTCACTGCTTTGTCCATGTCCTGAAGAGGAGTGGAAGCCCTGCTTGTTTTCCTCTTATATGTCCTTGGCATGTTGATATTTTTCTGTGTTTGGTATAAAAATAAGAATTAGATAGTTATAGTGACAAAATGTAGAAATAAAATGACACAGTTACAATTAAATAATTAGTTTTCAATTATTCATTATAGAACAACACGAGGTTTTTCAAGGGATTAACTGCAAAAGTTAAGTCTGAAGTTACAAAAATGGGTAAGTTTAGCTCTTAAGCTTGGAGTTGGTTAAGGTTAGGATTAGGATTGTGTTAGTCTTCATGAATAATGACACCTCTTAACATTCACCATTGAAATGAACTAGGACAGAAACGCGTCAAATACACCCACATAAAATAGAAGTAGCGTTCATGTGACACGCTGTTTACTATAGCGTGGTATTGACACGCGTATCCATGAGAACAGGCTGCATGACCAATTTTTTCTATGGTTGCCTAGAAACAAGGGGTGGCACAACTTCCCCGTTGGCACAACTAACCCCACTTTCCCCTACACATTTTGCATTGATAATAAATAGGCAATATTACAAACCTGTATTCTTTCCTGTGAAATAAGACCCTTTACTTCTTCATTCTGAAGGCAGGTCAGAGTTCTAAAATAAACAAAAGTTTATATAAAGCCCATACATGAAAATAATGTTTTTCATTAGTTGGATTGATCTATGATACAAAACATTAAAACAGGTTGGTTTCACGTGACATCACAAAATTCTAAAGGCCAATGTTATCAGCTAAATATTGTTCAAATGCAGTTTATTTTTGTATTGCAATCAAGTAATGGCTCTAGTCACCCCAGAAATCACCACTTTTTAAATTTGTGAAATATTGTTTGAATTATTTCAAAGCAAAGTCTAATGTTATTAATAGAAAAAGTGCCCCTTGTTGTCCACCTGGTCTTATATAACTGACATTAATTCGAGAAGGTGAAACTCACCTACTGTTTTTATCTGACACTGCTTTTTTTGAGGTTTCCCCTACCCCCAATATTTCATAGAAAATACATGCATGACTCCCCCTCCGGTAAAAAAAATAAAAAATAACAATTTTACACCATGTTGATTGGTACTAAGTTGCCATTATGTTACCAAGACAGCATCTGCAATCAAATGTGTAGCGTGGTAGATTTTGAGATGGCACAGCTGTATTGCATTTAGTGGTTCATTGACCATCTCAACACCTCGCAGTACAGTTCAGCAACCTGCAAGGAATAAAACTAAGATGCATTTTGTCTTAAAAATTTTGTCTTCTCTTGTTCATTTTACTTACAGTGCAGACGAAGACGCCACAGTTGACGCTGTCATTTTGTTTCCTTTGGGGAGGGTAACTCAAAGTCCAAAACAATCTTAAAGACTGAGCACTTACCCAAAGAATAAAATGATTCCCTTTTCTGGGGTTGAAGCGCCAACAACGCGCAGAAATAAAGAGCCTGAATCTGGCTTGACGCTTTATATTGAGTGATATTGTTACAAACATTTCAAAGTGTGTACTGAAGTACAACGTTTACCTGGATGTTTTCACATGTCGCTGTCTGTTGATTTGACCATTTATCACTTTTCGCCACCGGGCTGTGAAATTAGTATATAAATATATTAGTGCTGTTAAGCGAGAGATTAATTAATTATGATCTGTAATTAATTAATCCAATTAATCTATTTTTAATCTCACCTAAGAATTGCTGAGAAAAACACTCAACTTAAGTGTTTTTGTTTTGTTTATATTCAATTTAATTAATTACATTATTGTTGCAGATGGGAAATATTAATATATTGCAAAGATATATTCCGTATATATGGAATATATGGGTTGACCAGCTCTGCCCATGCTTTCATCAAGCTGGACATATGTTCCAAATGTAGCATGTATTGAAATCCACTGATGACTGTGGTTTGAGCACTTGAGCGGTGGGAGCTTGAGCACTGGTCAGGGGACCAGTGACAGAGCGCTTGAGCGGTGCGGGGACCACCGTCAGAGCGGCGGAGCGGTGTTGGGACCACCGTCAGAGCGGTGCGGGGCGGTGCGAGGATCACTGTGAGAGCGGCTCCGAGCGCTGGTCCCAATGGTTTCAGGACAGAGCCCTCTTTGGTCACAACCCCTGCTGCAACCATGGTTACGTGGACCCTAGTGGGTTCACAGGCTTTTGCCAGGGGGTATTTGGGATAATAGCACATTTAAAGGTAGAATTGCAAGTCATGTAATCTGAAAAATGTTATTTGCAGCACATTCTACATGTTAAAATAAAATTGTTTGATGTAGAACATATTAAAACAATAAAATGCAATGGGTATTTTTGAAAATATATGGGTACAGATAAAATACAGATTAAAACATAGGGGATACTCTGTATATGAGATCACAATTGGGGGGTACTCAAGACGATAAAGTTTTTGTTGAAGCCACATGGGAACATTTTATTGAGGTTTAATGGTTTAGTTTAGACCTCAAGTTACTAAAATTAGTAAGTTTAGGGCTGGGACTTAGAATCGGTGGACATGACTGTGCCGACATGCTGGGACGGGACAACGGTAAGTTCAGACTGGAAGTTACTAAAAACAAACAAACTTATCTTTCTATCCAGATAAAACGGGTTAAATGTCAGCCTCACTAAAAGTCCAACTATTTGCTCATGAGACAAAAAAAAAAGAATGGCAGTTGTCAATCTTTTATTTTGTCTGTGTTAGCTCCAAAAAACAACAACTTGCCTTTACCTGGAGGGGTGACATTTGCCCTCAGAGCTCCCGTGGTCCGACGGAGGGGAAGCTGGACAAATCACCCAACACTCCAGAATGACCTCACTAACTCTCCAGCTGAATGAGCACACATGAATCAGGCAGTGCCCACAGTACTCCAGTCAACCCAGGCAATCACTCTGCCAGACAGGTAAGACCAAAGAAAGGGGTTGAGAATGTTATGGATTTAAATCAGCTAACAAACTGAAGTCAATAAATTACGGAAGTCCAGAGCTGCCAGTGTGGAGTAAACATTTTTTTCAGCTTTTCTCGTTATTACGACCTTATATTTACGTTCAAACGACAACATATTCTCGTTAAAACGACCTTTAATGAAAAATAGACAGCCCTTCCCATGATGCTCCAGAGCCCTGTACTACGAACGTCACTGAACCTAGCCTAGGCCAATCACAGACACAGAAGTTACGCTACACAGTTCATTTAAATGTCATGCATGGATATAACAGACTAAAGCACAAATGTACAGACATCACCAAACATGTAATAGATCAACCGCTTAAAAGTGTCTTTTATCTGAGTCAAAGTGATGCGTAAAGATCCACAGCCAAATGTGTAAAAGTGCATTCAATCATTATTTCTTGACAATGAAAGCGTTTATTAATCATCACACGGATTAAACAGGATTCTTCAGTGTTACTGCTACATATAAGATCCTCTTTATAAATACGTGCGCATCGCTTTGATATAAAATACGCCCGGACCTTCGTATTTCCTCCTTTCTCCGCTGCCCATTCTCATCTCTCTCTCCCCCGTCTCTTCGCAAAGGCCGTCTCTGATTGGCCAGCGCCTCGTCTTTTTAACTTCAGAACTTATCCTGGTTCGGAGCAGGTTATGAGTTTGCCGCATGTTGCCATAGAGATCTGCCCCGATAGGAAGTGATCCAGACCAGACCAGACCAGGTTTAACCCAGAACTGACCTCGCTAAACCCCAAATCTAGCTTCGTAGTACAGGGCTCTGATCTATCCAGCTTGTGGCGCATCATGGGAAGAGCAGTCTGTTTATAATAAAAAAGTCGTTTTAACGAGTAAATATTTTAGTTTTAACGTAAATAAAAAGTCGTTCAAACGAGAAAATACTTTCGTTTTAACGTAATTTAAAGTCGTTATAACGACATTATATTCTCGTTTGAACGTAAAAAAAGTCGTAATGACGAGAAAAGCGGAAAAAAAAGTTTACTCCACACTGGCAGCTCTGGACTTCCGTTATAAATAACAGCATTCCATGTCAAAACAACCACAATATTGAATTTCTTGGTACCACAATCTTTTTACTTTATAGTTGTTTATGTTTTTTTTTTTTTTACAAAGCTATTAAGATGTTTTGCCAGATATTAATATATGTTTATAGATGTGCTCATTATATGGACAACTATTGTGGATATAAATTAGCACATATATGACTAGCCCGTGACATGCCTTTATTTTAATTCTTCCAATTCCTGATAGTTTATATTTGGGGTTTGTTCTTCCGGAACATGGGTGATCTTTCTCTGTGTCTATAGGCAAATGTGTAGAACCTCCAATTATGAAAATATTAGTCATAGACCTTTTATTTTATAGATACAGTCGGCATCAAAGGCCACGCCCACTAACAGACCTCAAAAGTTAACATGGGGACTGAATCAGAACAGCAGCTTCATCAGTCACTGCTCAAAAACTACAACAGCAAACTTTAGGAGATATGTTGTGTCAAATACAGACACGAAGACATGAGGATAAATACAGTGACTCAACCTTCCAAGTATGTAAATATATCTAGCAATGCTAATGGTAGCTGCGAGCTAAATGCTAATGTGATGCTAGCGCCGCCTGACGTCTTTTAGCATATTTTTTGACTTTTTGTTTACTTTTCTGACATAACATCTCAGTAACTTCCGTTTAAACCCGGTTGTAACTCGACTTGAATTAGTTGTGCTAAAAATACATTTAATTCGCCAGAAAACGTCTTAAAAGAGGTAAACAGTTTAGCTTCCCATTCTTTATTATGGTGAGGCAGGAGATGTTTTCCGCCTCGGCAACCAACAGTTGCTGAGGGGGAAAACAACAGTGACGTGCTACCAACTGTTTCTGTGGCCAAAGAGATGTTTCATATTTAAAATGAAGAAAAGACGACCCTATTGAACCGGAACTGGAGATACATGCAGCGAGTCTAGAAACTTCCTTTTCTGTGAGCGATCCAAAAGTGTCAAAATAAGTAACTTCTGTATTTCTTCATGTTTGGAAGGTTAAATAGAATCTATGCCCCATAAAAGAGGCGGAATCTATATAAGATGAATCAGAAAGTAGAAAAAGTACTGTGTTTCCTCCTCGTGTGTAACACAGCTTTTGTTGGTTTAAAGATAAAAAAAAGCCACTTGTTCTCTTTGTTTTAATCATGTAAACCTTGTATTTTTTATCCTAAACATATTGTTTTCATTATAGTGGCTCAGATTCTTTCACCAAAAAGTTGAAAAAGGTACGTTATCTCAAAAAGCAGATGAGATAACCCTCGTCCAACCCTGAAATTTAATGAAAACAATACATTTCAAATCTCTATAAAAAGAGAATGGATTAATGCAGAAAATCAATTATTTTATTAATAAAAACAGACACTTGTAGATCTCTTCTGATGTAGAACATGTCATGATTCCAATTGTACAATGTTTTTTGTGGAGCTGTGAACTAAAAAGTAAAAAAAAAAAAAAAAAAAATGATGAGACGGGCTTTTTACATCTCTGGATTGTATCTTCAACTATTTCCATCTTTAAATGTACTGGTTGAGATGTAATGATCAAAACAATTGAGCTGACTAGAGACATTCTAATATATCCTTGAATAATCAACTAAAACTGTACCAATGACTGGCAAAGTTTTTTGTTTATTTATTTATATTTTTTGTAAATGAAATACTTGATATTCTGTTTTTTTGCATTCTTGAAAGACAATAATCATTACATTAGCTAAAATGTGGTACTCTTAATTGCATACACACATGCATACACCTTTCAATGTAAATGGTCTAGTATAATTGGTGCAGAGCAGGCATGAGGTGAATCATGAAATCCATTTAACAAGCTTAGCAGGCCTGTAGCTCTGACCGCTGCCTGCCCCTGTCCCGCTGTCGCCTGGGACCGGGGCACAGGGGAATAGGATGGAAATGAGGAACACCACAACCCCCTCACCTCACCTGGACAAAGAGCTCCTGCCACATCAGCACAATCTCACCAGGAGCTAATGCTAACATCTGTAAGAAGTGCTTTTGGTCTGCAAGCACTTTTCTTACAAAAGGAGCTGGTCAGTTCATGTATGGATCAGCGGAGCGTGATAAACGGAGGGAAAGGTCACTGGAAGCCATATTTAGGATTATAATTGGTGCACATATTTGAATAGAGTGCTAGACCTACATTTCTCAGTAAAAATAAAATAATAAACAAAAGAAGGTGTTCAGTTCAAGTAGTAAGGGTCAGCGGAGCAGGATAAACGGAGGGAAAGGTCAGAAGTCATATTAAGGATTATAATTGGTGCACCTATTTTAAAAATTTAACCAGGATAAAGACACACTTACATTAAAAACGTTTTAGCTAGAGCTTCCTGGCCAAGAGGCAACAGCACACAAACACACAACATTTCATATTTTATACATTGGGTCAGTTGAAGGTGAAACTATTAAGAAAAGCATTTGCAAATTGAGAGTTTTAATTCATGTTTATCTAAAAGTTTCTTAAAAGAGGCCAATGAAAAAAGCTTTTTTAATTTAAATTCCTTTGGGAGTTCATTCCAAGATTTCACTGCAGCAAATCTTTTTACCCAGCTCAGTGCTCTGAGCTCTGGGCAAAGAGAGCAGGAGCAGGTCCTATAACTGATGCTGCTCCTCAGCTTGTTGAGCTGCTGGAGACAGGGGAACCAACCCAAAAACAGACTGTGTTTCAATCTTCCAACAGATAAAGAAGGCCAGCCTACTCTAGCAGACAAAACACAATGACGGGTAATTGACCTCAAATTATTTATAAAAAAAAAATAAAATCAGTGCTCGAAACATGTAAAGCATCAGCAGAGGCATTCGTATATAGATGACATCACCATTATCAAGAACAGACAGAAAAGTTGCAATGACAAGTTTCTTACGAGCTTCAAATGACAGGCTGTTTTGATTCTGAAATAAAGCCTCATTTAAGTTTTAGCTTTGAGTCAATTTCTCAATGTGTGGTTATTCTGGCTCATGGATATATGATCAGTTTTCCACATTATCCACCTTGAACTTGTGTTCGGAAAAAGACAAGACATTTAGTTTGTGCCTAACCAGTTACAGCAATGAATCGCAATAACATGCTAATGTGTTCTATCACATGTGCATGGGATAGAACAGGGGTCGGCAACCTTTAATGTTCAAAGAGCCATATTGGACCAAAAAAACAAAAACTAAATCTGCCTGGAGCCGCAATAAACGTAAAGCCTTATATAAGCCTTACAATGAATGCAGCACATTGCTGTAGGTGTCTATTAGCTTTATCAACCTGTTATCAAAATGATAAGTCGCCTACAAATGCAAAATGAGCTTTCATGATTACTATATTGCAACAACTCGCTCTGAAGTGTAAGTGCACAAGCCAAAATACACATATTAGGTAAAAAAAACATGTATAAATCGCACCGGACAACCAGTGGCACTTTTTGCGGGAAATTAATTACATAATTCGACACGACGAACAGACACGGGACACGTTTGTCCATCTCGCTCCTGTTCAAGCTTTTTTTGACACGGATCTTGCACAGAGGCCAAGGAACGCTGACATGAGACAAAACTACAAGATACAGATCAAAACATGACTAAAACCGCTTTTATATATCACTAAATAATCTGCAATAAGTAGCAGCCTATTGTGTCCATTTGGCGTTCAATGCGCGATGTGAGTGTAGCCTCTTACCTGAGACGAAGTTCCACACGTCTCTTTCCGCTAAATCCAGCTGATTTTGCCCAAACACCGCGTGGTATTTCCGTGTCTTCATGCATAAAATACAGTCTTTCATTCATTCTTCGGTAAAGTTTTCCCCGCGCTGCTTCTGCTGTTGATCTGCGAGTTCACCGTCTTTGAACCGCTTTCAAAGGCTTTCAACGCTTTATCATCTCCCGGGTTGCAATAAAACTGCTGCATTTGCAATGAAAGCAAATTATTCGGTCCAAAAACTGTTGAATCCTGTGTTCTATCGTTCTGTTTCCCTTTTGGATCCATGGCTCTGACGCACCTGCCGTTTGGTTTGTTTACAACAGCAGCTAACAGCGCGCAGCACTGAAGGAAACACGTGTCGCGCGGCTATGACGCGATCTTTGTTGACAGAAATGTTGAAATTAAATATTTATTCTGCACATTTTTACAGCATCGGAAAACTTAAAGAGTTTGACATTATTTTCCTCCGACGAAAATTCTATTAAAACAATAAGTTATTCACACAATTTTTTACTTTCATTATTTTTGAACGAGCCCCAAAGAGCCACAAGGGGAGCGCTAAAGAGCCGCATGCAGCTCTAGAGCCGCAGGTTGCCGACCCCTGGGATAGAACAAGTGTGACATATATACCACGACACACAAATAGACTAGGATGAGCAATATTTCATGGCTTTTTTGCATACTTATGTTATGGCGTTTATATTGCACGATATGAAAAAGCTCAAGAATCACATGAGTTTTGGTTGAAGCCAGGTGGTAAAATTGTTTAAGTTTAACGAGCAAATTTAGGCTTCAAGTTACTAAAATGGTTCAGTTTAGGGCTGGAGTTTGTCGTAGGTTAAGATTGAGTATTTTGCCATAAATAACCATCTTTACAACCAGCATGGAATTAACAGGGGCTACAACGTGTGGCATATTTACTGAAAAAAGGTATGAAATCTTCCTAATCATATGGTTTTGACAATTAACAATATATAAAAGCTATAATAATGTTTTCGATGTCCAGTAAAAACAAATCATGCAAATGAAATATTCACTCCCTTAAGCTTCAAGATTTCTCACACTATAGTGAACACTTTTTAGATTCTCTTGGATTTGTGATAACAGCCCAAAGCTTGTCCTGACCTTCACCACAACCAAAACAACAAGTTCTTCTTCTGCTACATTCTACAATTGCTCCAGTTTACTAAAACCAACCTCCCAGAGCTGATGATGCAAGGAGTGAAGGGTGAGCGGAGCAGGGACTAGCCATCTGACTTTTGACTGCTGCATTGATTTTAGACTCTCTCATCCCTTCTGCATTGACCAGCTGACCGTGCGTGTTCAGTCAAGACTACACACTTTTTCAATACTGTACATAAATGTTCACTCTAGGCTTCTGTCCTGTGTCATCTGGGATAGACAGATGAACTATCCAATCAGAGAGGTGCATAGTTTGTGCATATTAAAACAAACATGGAAGTTAACATGTGAAGCTTTCAAGATTACAAATTTTACTTAGTTCTGCATCCAAGAGGCATCTGAAGCAGAGGCTCTACTCGGAGTTCTTCTAATGGGACCAAACTCCTCACCCTATCTTTGAGGGAGCGCTCAGTGACCCCGCGTAGGAATCTTTTAATCACCTGTACCTGTCTTGTCCTTTCTGTCATTACCTAAAGCTAATAACCACTGACCATACTGTAGAGAAGGGTTGGAACGTAAGTTTACAGTAAAAGCCTTGCCTTTCCACTCAGTTCCTTCTTCACCACAATGGTCCAATACAGTGACCTCATCACTGCTGACACTGCACAGATCCATCTCAATCTCACCTTCTACCCATCCCTCACTCGTGAACAAAAACCCCCGAGATACCTGAACTCTTTCACTTGGAGCAAAGAGTTGAGAAGATGAGAGGAGGTGGAAACTACCTTTTCCACTTGAGTACATCAGGCATCAGCACATCATCATCTGCAGACTGTTGAGATGAGATCCCATGGTCACCAAGTCAGACACCAAACCCTGACTAAGCCTAGAAATTATGTCCATAGCGACAATGAACAGAAGTGGTGGCAAAGAGCAGCTTTGGTGGAGTTAAAAAAGCACTGAGAACCAAAAACGCAGCTTTTTTTTTTTTTTTTTTAACAAAGAAAAAAACTCTTGTTCAACCCAACGTATCATATCCTCCTAGCAGAACTTTGGATCGTTCACCCTTCCTTCTCTCAACAAAACTTTTAAATCATGTTCAGGATCTATGGGACTGTCTTACCTTCAAATTTCAGTGGCCATGATTGACAGATTAATTAGCCAATCAGAGACAGACATCGTCTGCTGTGTGAAAATCAACATGGCTGCTTCTGACCAAAAAAAAATGAAGGCAAAAAATATAATGTAGAACTGAAAAACATTACAAATTTCAGCTGAATCAATGAGTGAAGGAAAAACAGTTTTAATGTGAGGTGAGTGAAAATCTTGGTCTAAATGACAGATGACCGATCAGCTCCTTTGTTTCATCTGTGTCACGCAAATAAACTAATCTCGATACGATGTAGAGTTGATTTAAAACACAGGCGGGGGATGTGTTGACCAAACCCACTCTTTGCAGTTTGTGGATCCCAGGCAAGAAAAGCACACTGATCCTCCTGAATCTAAGGTTTGATTATCAGTCGAGTTATCGAAGTCTTGAATACGAACCAAAATAATAGAGGTTTGTGGGAAGTACTGTCATTATATAAGCCTTTTAGAGCATTGTTTGTGATGAGTAAAGGATAGATGGATCTCCCTTGTCAGAGCAGTTTTTTTCAATGCCACATACCATACTTTTGACACCAGCTAATATCATCCATCGCTAATGCTATTCAAATTATTCCACAGCTGACAATAATGTGCACACACACACAGATCCTTTGACGTTGATCCGGCTCCTGTTTCATAATCAGAATTTTCCTCTTGATTTAGTCATCAAACCACCGGCAGAACTGGCGATGTCAACCTTGATCTCCACAGATGGCTTTCTGACATTTGTGAGGTAACATCTCTCTATCTCTCCGGTACGGTTTCTCCTGCTGTTTCATTGTGATGCAAAAACTCTGACATGTAAAGAGCTTCTTATAAGATATTTATCGAGGGCCTTTGTTTCAGTTGAGCCCGTGTACGTTTGATTAGCGTGACGAAGATGTGCGTCGTGTTGGCTCTTGTGTTGTGAAAACCTTTTGTCATATCTAGGACAACAGCCTTTGAACCAAGAATACGCAATATTAGGCAGCCATGTTTCTTCACTTGATCTGAAACAATCAGTGGCGGGCCGTGCATTTCTTGCCTAGGCCTTCAGTGTTGCTCCTTTTAAATATATTCACTTGTCAATAACCAGCTGATGGCTATTAAACTATTCTATTACGCAGGCACGCGATAAAGAGCAAAGCATCATTACTTCTATAGTCAGAATAAACGCATTTACACACACACCCAAAAATATTTACTCACCAATAGTCTGAATTACTTGTACACCAAAAACGCAAATGGCCCTGAATCTGGAGCTGGTGGTAGTGGGCGCGCGGATCTTGCGCTGGATCCTGTCTCGTCCCTGAGGCACCCGGCGCCGCTTCCAGTGGCCTCGTAGATTCGCTCATATCGGCTCCTCTCTCGTGCAGCTATGTTTCCCTCCACACTTGCTCGTTTAGCTGTAAATCCACTCTGGGTTCGCTAAAGGTTTTGGAAAGCACCTTGTAAGTGTCCCGCAGCACAAATCCCTTTCCCGCTTGTGACAGGCTAGCTCGGAGAGATGCTAGGTTCGGAGTTGCCCGCTCTTTCTGAACAGTCCGTCTTGAAAAAGGCTTTACCAATAAATTTGCAACCAAATCGATCGCTTCTCTCCCTTTAGCCTCTGTGACAAAACTGCTGTCAAAACAACATTAAGCACAGACACCCAATCAAATGCCGTAGTTATCGTGACGTTGCCGGTGGCCTGCTAGAAGGCCTTGGCGTCGTCAACGTAAAATCTGATTGGTTGAAGCTACAGCTTGATACGCGCTTATGGAGACGGAGCCTTCAAAACTGACTGTGAAGGCCTCGGGCAGATTTCACTGACCCTGACAACAACTGATGACTGAAATATGATTGGTTAAAACAATATATTATGAAACACACGCCTGAAAGCTGCGAAACGATGGGAAATGCTACGAAGAAGCTGATGAATAATTATTGAATTATTATTATGCATGCGCGCACTAAATATTTGTTGTATCAGTTTATTATTTTGATATTTTTAGGCCAGCAGAGAAGGCCTTGCAGGCCCTGAAGGTCTGCCACTGGAAACAATAAACATGTATAAAAGAAGTTGTCTACGTCCAACTGAAACATGTGAACTTCATATTAATTCTGTTGGACATTACTGGTGTGGACCTGATTTTTTCAAAGTTAAAAAGAAATGTTAATTTAAAGGTTGTCAAATACAAATTGAGTCAACATGGAAAACTTTAAGCAGATAGGAGTGTAACGATAAATAAAATTCACAATTTGGTTTAATTCAGGCCCCACGATAGAATCATCATCATCCACATTCGACTAAATACTGTTTTTTCCGTAAATTATTTTTTTTTTTTTCCTTTTTAGAATTGATCATCGTGACCTCTTCGGTTTCTGCAGAGAGACAACATCACAACGACGTCATTGAGCTGACTTCGGACTCAGAAAGCCCTACCACCGATACTGCTGCGAGGTCCGGGAAGAGACGTCGTGTGGAGTCAGTCGAGGCTCCTGATGGCCTTACACATTCATTGGTTCAGTCTACACACTCAAGACCGAGCAGGAAGAACCGCCATGTGGAGCCAGTTTATGCCTCTGTACAGACAACCCTTAAATCACCTTAAAAAAAAAAAACATTCTTATCCCCCAAGGCCACATCCCTAAATTTTACCTTTTTTTTTTGGTTTTGTTTTTCCACATTTATCCCCCGAGCCCCACTCACACCCAAATTAAACAAATATAAAATCCCCCACACTATCCCAAAGTCTCTCTCATCTCATTCAGCTTTAGTTAGTCCTCACTGGTCATTCACACAGATGTGTCTCTGTCCCTTCAGCCTCAGGAGCAGAAATATAAAGTAGTCCGAAGTGTCTTCTTTTTGTCCTGCTCTTATGGCTAAAGTGGTGGAGATGCATCTATGTAAGTGACCAGTAAGGACTGCAGGAAAACCAGAACTCTCCATTGTGAGAGTTGTTTTTACAATCTATACTATGGTTGATTTGCTGAATGAGATCAGAGAAACTAAAGTATCCTCTTATGAACAGTCTAAGGATACATCTACCCACACACCCAAACTCCCTGTCCCTCACCCAATGTTTCATGAAACCCATCCTTTCATTCATTCATTTTCTACCGCTTAATCCCGTTAGGGGTCGCGGGTGACTGGAGCCTATCCCAGTGACTTTGGGCCTTAGGCAAGGAACACCCTGGACAGTGGCCAACTTGCCGCAGGGTTAGACAGACAACCATTCACTCTCTCATTCAAGGGAAATTTACAGTGATGCCCAATGAACCTAAATATGCATGTTTTTGGAGGTGGGAGGAAACCAGAGTACTCGGAGAAAACCCACGGTGACACGGGGAGAACATCCAAACCGATCCAACAAATACAATAGCATCAAAATTAAAATTCCAGTGGCCAAAAAAATATCCCAAGGTGAACAAAGGGTTGGACTGTACACTAATGGAAAAAAAACATGAGATTGGGCTTGAGTCTCGTGACCTCAGTGACCACAAACGGTCTTAGAAAAACTTCTGCAGAACTCCTTTGAGCGAGAACAAAAAGCAGAGAGCATAAGGAGATGTCAGCTCCATTAGACAATCGTGAACATGATCCACCAACATTTATGAGCATTAGAATAAAACTTCTTTTAGAAGTGCATTTACAGTGTGTTAGTATTTATTCTTTCAGACTGTACCAGGAACACTGTTAACTGAGAACATGAGTAATCACCTGTAATCATTGCTCAATACTGGGTTACCATGTGAATCACCTGAAATCATGCGCAATAATTAGGTGTTACTATGTGAATTACCTGTAATCATGTGCAATAATACTGTGTCCCATCAGATCTCAGAAGCTTAGCAGGCTGGGCCCGGGCGGGGTCAGCCCTCTCTGTCGACAGGCCTTTCTATCGACACACCGTTATTCCGAATGTCTTTATTTTTAAATCCCACTGTTACGACACCCCTGTCCTCCGAATGTATTGATGCCGCTCCTCCGACACAAGCTCAGACAGTGAACGTCATAATGACAATAGGCCTATGTGTTGTGGCCAACTTTATTGTCGCTTTAAGAAGGCTAAAAATTATACTTTTATTTCTCGGTTACAAAGCGTCCTTCATTCACGTTGCTTTTCTGACAAGCTGCCCCCGGTAAGACAGAGAAGTATTTTTTGGACAGACGTAGAGACAGAATACTTTTAAAACTTTATCCTCTGCTTTAACACTCCAAACGGCCAGCGCAATGCGATTGTTCGTGCAGACCTGGTCTCAGACCGGTCTCGAGTCTGGACTTGGACTCGCTCGCTTAAGCCAAAGTCTGGCGGAATTTCATTTCGGAATTAACATTATTTTCCAAGCTTCCGCGTATTGACGGCGTTTTTTTCTTCTATCTACTGGCAGCACTTTTTTTCTAAACATTTTTTGCTTTTCTGACTTGAATAAAGCTGTAGACTTTGCCCATATCGTCCTCCAGAGCTGCCGCTGCTGCTGCGACGAGGAAAACATAACGCGCCTGATCCCACGACACGCAGCTCTGCTCCGCCTCAGTCCGCCTCAGACGACAGCCGCAAAGGTCCGTGTTTTTTTGCCTTATACGTTGTGGTTTTGAGCTGGCAGACTGTAATAAACCTCTCCATAACGCTACGCACTTTAACGGGACGTATTGCACAAGGATGTGCAGAGTCACACGGACAGGAGCCTCTGCACATGATTATGGATTATGTTTTACACTTTGAAGACTTTGTGATTTATTACCATGGATTTTTGTGAACATTGTCATGTGAAGGCTCCGTGGGAACGACGAGAATCAAGAGAAAGGTAGGCCATGGTGTTTTTTATGTCTCTTGAAGGTTACAGTCGTAACTGAGAAATTTCATGTGTGAAATGTGGATATAAACCAGTAGGATAATGCATTTTAATGAACAATATTCAGAATAGATTGATAAAGTTAAACATCATTTCACCCCAGTAAAAGTCCAGACCACATTCACAACGTTCTCTTACAAACTTGTTTTAAAATATAGGCCTGAATAAAGACAGTGTTTAAGACTCTCGTGGTTTAGATGCCACAGTGTCTAAATATGTACATTTGTAAAAGAGGGCCTGAGCAGCAGCGTGAGGCGGTGCGAGGCCGCTGCAGGCTGCTCTCAAAGCGGACTACGCAATGTGCGCGATTAATAGGCAGTCAGAAAGATGATAGAAGGGCGTTTTTTTTATAACATTCTGACAGTTTGTTGTAGGGAACTTTAATTGTTTCCTCTGGAACGTGAAAGGCGCACAAGAACGTGCCGGGATTGTTGAGTGTAAAAAAGCGCAGCCTGACTGCGGCTCTAAAAGAAGGATATTTTAGGATTTTGTATGAATAATTCAAACATCATCCTTTCAATCTATCCATTTACTTATTTATCTAGTTATTGATCGATCTCCTGCGTTTAACTTCAGCACCATGGACAGAAGCCGGGACAAGGGCCTTAGAAGCAGAGTTTGACAAAACGGAAATAAGAATAAACAGAAAGAAGAAACGCGATGTTTTTTATACTTAGCGTCATGTTTGGATCAGTAAACAGTCGTGAGAAAACGCTATGTATATATTTTTTAAATAATTATTTAATAGAAGCACCCACAAAAGTTTGTCGGAGAAGCGGCATTTCTGAGAACAATAGAACTACATCGACACCACTACATCGACAAAAAATGTTAGGTGTCGGAGTACCGGGATGGGAGAGAAAATATGCTAATGCCGCAACATCGACAATTACACTTTAATGTCGACATTCCGGGTTGTCGCTATAGAGGGGTGTAGCCGGCCCGGGCAGTACTTGAATGGGAGACTTCTGGAGGAACCCCAGGTGCCACTGTGGGATGAACAGAAGAGAAACTTGTATCCTTCTTGTATCACTTCATCTCCATAGCCTAATTTGGATCTGGTGTGTGTGTGTGAGTGGTTGTTAGTGTTCGGAGTGGTCGATGGCACAAAATGGCAGCCTGCCAGCCTCACTTCCATCAGTCTGCCCCCGGGCAGCTGTGGCTACAGTAGTAGTTTACCACTACCAAATGAATGAATAATGCATAATATGAAGCTTCTTTGGGTGTCATGAAAAGTGTTATAGTTATCCAATGCATTATTATTTCATAACCAGAGTCAGACCTGTAAACACATTATCTTATCTACAGTATATTCATCAGCTGTTACCCCGGTCTCACACTGGATCCAGTCCGTACTCCGGTCCGGCGTACGGAGGCTTTCCGTTTCTTGAAAAGTAATGAGAGGCTCTCACACCGCGATCTGTCCGGTCCGGTGAGCCTCGCGGCTCTGCTCCGTAAGTCCGGATCGTTTTCGTTTCATTAAAATTTTTCCGGACTGCCGGAGCGCTCCGGAGCCCTTTTTGGTAAAGTTGTGAAACCAAGACACGACAAACAGGAAACCAAGCGCTCACGGGTGAAGAGAATCTGTAGCGTGAATCCCCGTGAACTCGTGGTCTCGCGAGGCCAGCAGAGTCCGTACATACGCATGCATATTCTGGAGGCAGTGTGAGTGAGCAACCGGACCCAGACGGATCCGGATCTGGACTGGAGGCAGTGTGAGCCCGGTGTTATTCTGTCAAATACTGCACTGTGTTCAGCCAAAACATCACCTTAAGTTTATCTCTAAATTTGTATTTTTGCTAAGTCTCTTTTAAAATGATTCCCTTGTTTCATTGTATGTTTCTGTTGTCTTGCATTTGTGTTTTTGAATTTGTATTTGTTTTTTTCACAGTGGCTTATGTGTTTTGTTTTTGTATGCGTTTGTTGCATTTGTGTTTGTGTTGTTGAATTTGTGTCTGTTTTGCCCTTCAGGGCCACCATACTATTGAGTCAGGACGTCTCTACTCTCACACAGAATGGAGATGGACCTTGAGTAGTACTGTGACCACATCTGCTGAAGACGTCATATTGACAGAGGAACTGCTTTTGCATTACATTGTTGCACCAACATTTTAGAAATTTGCTCCAAAATGTAAAAAAAAATAAATAAATAAATAAAATAGTTGCCACTCATTTGATCATTATAAAACTACTTAATATGTCTGAGTTGGTGCCATGTTTTTTACTCAAACTTCCAGCTGAAGTGAAATAAAATTGAGTGGAGGCACTTTGTGACTAAGGGTGCATTCACAAAACACTTTTGATTCAGATCAGGATTCGTTTGTCTGGATAGTTTGGTTCGATTGGGTAATTGTGAACACGCAAACGAATTCTGATCCGGTCCAAAATGCCCAAATCTGGTCCGGTTGAAGAGGTCGGTCTCGGCTTGGTTGAATCGAGCTCTGGTGCGGTTCATTTGTTTTGTGAACGCAAACGGACTGAGAGTGAAACCAAACCAGTGTTCAAACCCTATTCCGACAACTCTTCATTCCGACACACCTCCATTCCGACAGTCTGTTTTTGGGTTCGCTATTCCGACATTCATGTTTTTTTCTAATTCCGCGCTGTTTTCCCTGGTCATGCGCTTCCTCCTTGGCCGCCACTGTCTGTGGAGCTGCACGCAGCTATACAAGCACCAAAACTTTCACAAGTTGCTTAACAGAATTATCAGTGCGTCATCATCGTAATTATGGTGCATAATTTTGAAACTGGATTATTCTATCTACATTTTTCAGCTTTGGGTCGCACTGAACAGACAAAAAACTGCATGTATCTGGTTTGATTCTGGGGAATGTGTGACTGGAGCAGCGGTCCAGTGTTCCCCGGGTCAGGGTTTTATGAATATGAACGGTGTGTGGGGCCGCAGTTTCCAGCTATAGCGCTCCCCCTTTCCTCTAACTCTGTTTGACCATTGTAAGTCAAAAACATGCTTAAATCATCCCATATGGCTCACTGTGCGTACAGGACACGAGTGTGCGCTCGCTTTGGCACAGCTTTACGCGTGTTCCCACATGGATCTCCTCACCGCACTATGACGCCTAAGATTACTTAAAGAGCCACTAAACGACCAGAAAAAAGTTTTCTCCGCCCAGGAGCTATATTCAAAAAATGCAGCTTTAGGGGCGGTGCCTGGAGGACTAGAGAGAGATGCGGGGGGAGCGCGGGGGTGTGTCCGCGGAGTAGTGTTCCTGTACCGGTGTAAACAACACATTACAACATGGCGCCGCGCGCGGATCACGGCCAGGTCCAGCTTCTTAGTGGAACGGACTTTTGCGGTTGGAATATCATCTTTTTCGGACCCGACAGGACATCGCGGAACCCGACGGCCCTGAGTGAAGCCTGGACAGGCCGCTGGATGAAAGCCAAGTGTCCAAATGAACTGAAGCGGCCGCTAAAAGCTAACGCGCTAACACCGAGCTAATGCTAAAGCTACCAATGCTCTATATACTGTATTTTGATAGATAGGTTTGGCTACTTTCAGATGTTTATAGTGTAAAGTTACTAAGCATAGCACTGAAAGTTCGTTCAAAGGAAAACAAATGTAGTCAGTAATGTTAATGCTATTATCAATCATTATTTTTACAGGTAAAAATATGTTACAAACAAAAGCAGCTACAACATTGTTTTAATATGCACATTTGCACTTCTGTGGCTCTGCAATCTCCAAACATTATAGCATTTGTTTTGCAATATGATAGAGACACAAAGTAATAGTCTAAATATATTTTATTCATTCATATTCATTACTGAGCAATGATTTCTGAAGCAGTTTATCACTTCATGCAAAAAAGTCTAAATACATGTTTCATATTAACACAATTTATTTTTAGTAATGACAAAATAACAATACTTGTGATGAAGAGTTTATTCTACAGACTCCAGACTCTTACTGTAAACTAAACTAATACTGTACATTCATGTCAACATGTTTGTGCCAACTTTACAAATGCAATAAAGGTATTACTTGAATTTGGCATCATTATTTAATTTTATTGAGGTTGATATTTGTGATGAAATGTTTGAGTGCACAATCTGTATTTGAGATGATCTGAAGATGTCTGGTCACAAAAGATGAAGCCACAGAAAGGAGCTGAAGCCAGATGTACAGCGGGACAACAAAGACCAGCTTCTTCAGTTTGGAATCTGGAACACAATTTGGAGTTTTGATAAAAAAAATATGACATTAGCAAATCTAACTTTTGAATCTGTCACTACTGTGTCAACAACCCTGGTCAATGTATAACCCATCAAGAATGGATTCATTTTCATTGGTGTTTGAAAAGATTTCATCAATTGTTAGCACAAGTACATTTTTACTTACATTTTTGTTAAGCCTTATAAGATATGAGTGTGCAGCTCTAATACACTTCTGATACTGCTATACTAATCATGTAGGTCTACTATATTATACCTGGTGTTGTGTACAGCTCTAATACACTACTGATACCACTATAATCATGTAGGCCTACAGTACTATATTATACCTGGTGTTGCTGCTCCTCAGTCACAAGGTCAGAGAAGTCTTCCTCCTGCAGCTGTCTTCAAAGAACTGACACAACTGTTGTATGAACAGAGACAATATTCAATTAAAACTACCTTATTCTATCATTTGCACATTTATATTTAGTAATGTTACCTAATTGGATTCTGGTGGGATCATCAGCTTTTGTGACTCTCCCATCGCCTTCATCTTCTGTCAGGTATTAGAATACAACCTGAAAATGTAAAAAGCAAAGTCAGTTATGTTGGATCTATTATGTACTGCCTCTGGTCAGACATACATCCTGTTTAGCTTTCCTAACGTGTAACTTATAATGAAATGCACAGTCCATCTAGTTCACAAGAACAAAGTTTATCTTCTATTTATTACATTCTCATTTCTCATGCACAAAGCACTGACTCACTTGGACAATTACCTAATCAATCAGAGCCACAGCTCAGGTTTATACTGTTACAATCTTTTTTAATAAAAACAACATGTTGTGTGAGTGAAATGGTGCAAACTTACCTTCAAAAATGACTTGTCAGAGCAGCAGAATCCGTGTTTGTAGAAGCAGATGGCTAACATGAACAGTCATAGGCCAACTTCTGCAGAAAAGTTCGTTACAAACTCCGCTCAGCTGACGTGCAAATGTAAAAGCGTTTGTTTCAGAGCCTAAACAGAAGCTATAGCCCCAACAGTAAAAATAATCTGCTACAATAGAAGAGTGAGCTGATGCTATGATGCTAACAACAACATAGCTGCTTCCTCCTCCGTGCTCCGCTCTCCTCTCTCTCTCTCTCCTCGCACACTGCTGCACATGGAGCAGCCCCGCCCTCAGGGGGAGAAGGAGCACCCCTCCCCCTCGCAAAGACCCGTGACGTAGTTTGCTGATTTTGCGTAGTTTGAATGAGCTGCTCCAACCGCGAAATTCAAATGTAGTGGCCATATTTAAGCCCAAAGAGGACAATACAGACACAGTTTTAGACCCAAAAGTCAGATTTTAACAAATATGCACCAAATTACCAAAATAAGACCAGGGATGTGTAGATTCATCTATTTAACACCCATTTACACAGTTTATCAGCTAAAAAAAGTGGTTTTGGTGTTTAGTGGCCCTTTAAAGACACAATTCTTTATGTAGGCCTACTAGTCTAAATTATAATGTATACAAGCACACGCAGGAGTAAAAGTATCAATGAATTTACTGCTGTTTCTCCCCTCCTCCCCCTCTGTCTCCTCCTTCCCTCTCCATTTTTTTTTCTGTTAGCTCACACAGACAAACCGTGGACAGGAAAACAATGACAACTGTACAGTGATGCTCTCTGAGTCTTAAGCAACAAAATGATGCCTGGTTTGTAACAATCTGATACAAATTCACTGAGAAATGAGCAGAAAAAGAAACTAAATTTCAAAGCGTTAGACTTCAATGACGCGCGCGGCGTAACGCGAAAGTACACGACGCACTCTCATTTTATTATATTCTCCACAAACTGCCTAAAAGGATTATTTCAACCTGCTTCAGCCTGGCCCAGTACAGCCTTTAATAGGTTTCTATTTAGTGCTATGGCACAAGCAATCTGAAAGCCTGACGCGCACAGGCTCATGACGCACGGCTGAACTCGGCCTTCTTCAAAACAGGACAACTTTTGTTTATTTATTTTTGTGGTTCTTAGGTTGAAAATCTGAGCAATATTTTGTAATCCGTTGAGATACATTTTTACGTAATTATTGTTAAGTGTGGGTTTAGATTTGTCCCCTTTATTTCGTTAGTTTTTTTTTTGTTCTTGTTTTTTTTTTCGAAGACAGTTAACTCTGTGCGCCGGAGTGAGAGCGTGTTATTGCCATCATATGGTTAATAGCAGAAATGACCATAGATGTGAGATTGACTTATCATAATTGAAAAGCAGGATGTTTGTAAAAAAAAAAAAAAAAAGAGAGAGAGAGAGAGAGAGAGAGAGAGAGACGGCTACTCCGACTAAGAAAAGAAAACAGTGTCGTAATACAGGGGTGGGTCCGTGTACCTGCTGGCCATTTGATTTTCGTTTTGAAATCGGAAAACGAAAAACGAAAAACGAACCGTTTCCCGTTTTTCGTTTTCCAAAATAAAATAGAAAATCAGAAAAAGGTTTGTTTTCCGATTTTGGTTTTAAAATAAAAAACGGAAAACGAACCGTTTTTCGTTTTTCTATTTTTATAATGTAAATGAAAAACAAAAAAGGAGAAACCAGTTAAAACTGTTTTTCTCGTCTCCGCCGCCTCTCTTACTTCGGCTGCTGCCCCGGAAGTTGTTGACAGACAGACTTTTTTTTTTTTTTTTTTTTTTTTACACTTTTAAACTTCAAAGGTTTTATTGCGATCGTGAATGCAAGAAATGTATGTTTAGGTCGTTTCAAATGTGTTATTTACAATAATTGTCATATCATATAATCAAATAATTGCCACGAAGACCCACGGAGCAGCGTGACGCATTTCCTGGTTCTGGGAGACTGTTTACAATCGCACATCGTGGCTCGTCTAGACCGCTTGGTCTTCTTGTTTTTTTGTCTGACACAGGGGACTATTATACCTTCATTTGATTTATTAACTTTGTTGTTCAAGTATGATGCTGTAGAAACACGGAATCCTACTGCTGCTTATCACTTTGTCGTAACGTGGATAAACGTGGATCATGGTTCTGTCTCGTACTGCGCCCCTCCAGCCAGGTAAGCTAAACGTACTCGTTTGCTGTGCCTTCTCTTGGTTTTATATGTAATGTTTTGAACATGCAGCATACGTGGTTGTTGTGTGGGTTTTAGAGCAAACGCAGACACGCGATGTAGCCAATTTAATCCACATATGTCTGCGAGGTCATGCAGGTGAGATTAGAGGACTCCTCCGGACTAATTTGATCATGACGTGCATCAGTGTTGTGTCTGAATTTTCAGACCAAGTTTGGTAGCAGTGTTGGTGAGATATAGGTGCGCACTTTCACCCAGACGCACTGGCACAAGATTGGTGACGGTAGAACCAGCTGTGCGCATGGACGCTCTGGCACAAGAGTCGTTGCGCATAGGCCACTGTAGAAACGCTACAGTGTCCAAACCATAGACTGTATCCAAACGCAATACAAGCTTGAACGGTTTCCACGCGCGCTTTACGCAGTTTGTGGCCTTTCTATCACTTCCAAAGCTCAAACTTGTCTGTGCGTTGGTCTGGTACTGCGCCGCTTCAGCCAAATGGCACTTTGGTGGATACATTTGAAGCAAAGCCTAAGCGTCATGTTTGCCCTGTTGCTGTCGGTGGTGTATCAGGAAACAGAAAAAATAATACATGGAAATCAAAATTAGGCCAAATTGGGTGAATCAAGTTTCAGTTTGATGTCTGCTGAAGAAAGAAGAAGAAACACATTTGTATTCTTTAAGAAATCACACACACATATTGTGATAATATTTGTAAATACAAAACGCCATGTCTTTAGAGTGTGTATTCTCTTGATCATGAATTTACGAAAATATTTTATGCACCAATACAAATAATATGCACACATTTTTTTAAATCATAATTGACAGTAATCTTGGGCCAATTTGGCCTTTTGATTTCTATTTACGTATTCCTGCAGTACTTCCTGAATTATTTTACAGTGCCACCTACAGTCTGTAGCCTATTTTGTGCCAAATATGAAGAATTGGTTTCTCATCTATTATTTTTTTGTGTGTGACTGTATATTGCTTAATAATACCAATAATAAAAAAATCTACTTTTTCTACTGCTAAGCATTTGCTGAGATTAAAGTAATTCCATCTATGTAGTAAGTTTTGTTTTGTTTTTGCTTTCAGGAGGAGCTGTTGATGCAATAATGAGACGTCTGGCATCAAAGATTTCAGGAGGTTTTCATATTTTCATCTGCATCTACTGTTATCCTCTATGCCAGCAGATGTATGGCACACTTGGTTGGTGCCAGTGAGTCAACCATTTTCAGACGCACGTGTGAACTTATCAACAAGAGCAACTTACAGCAGATTGACAGACACAGAACTTGACAATGCAGTCCTGTCAATATAAAACAGACTAGGCCTACTTTATGCAGGGTATAGAATGGTAAAGGGTTGTCTTGTCTGCAGGCAGAAGGACACAGTTCAGTGGGAACACATTGAACAGTCCATGCACAGAATTGATGATCCTGGAGGATTGGATCGAATGCAACTTGTATTGTACATAGTATGTCCTTCTGACAACGCCCATTGTCCCTTGTACATGTGGACACTAACCACAAGCTTATCAGGTAATTCTTTTAATAAATATTATTTTCTATCTCTATCTGTG
This sequence comes from Mugilogobius chulae, assembly GCA_038363315.1. Taxonomy (NCBI): domain Eukaryota; kingdom Metazoa; phylum Chordata; class Actinopteri; order Gobiiformes; family Gobiidae; genus Mugilogobius; species Mugilogobius chulae. The sequence goes on along the minus strand of CM076409.1, from coordinate 42,976,062 downwards.
TGTCTGTTTCTGTGTGTCTCTCTCTCTGTCTTTGTCTCGGTATATGTCTCTGTCTGTCTAGCTATCTGTCCATCTATCCATTCATATGTAGCCTATATAAAGAAATTATGTTTTAGTGTGACTATCTTTCAGATACAACATTGTCATATTTGGAGTAATCAATGGTTTCTCCAGAAAGGTAAGACTTTTCACTTTTCGTTTTGTATAAATCTTGTGTATGTACTACACAATAAGTACTACTTATTGTTATTGTCTGCAGATCATGTATTTGGAGCCAGCCACAAACAGACGCTCAAGCACTGCTCTTACATTTTTTTCTGCAGGCGGTGGATAAATTTGGTTGGCTCTCCAGGTACAATTTTTCTATGCTTCTAATATGTATTGTTGCATTTTTTTATTTTTCATCAGTAGATACAGTATAATAAGACTTCCCTCTTACAGTACTATTGCTACTTCTTTTATAGGGTCAGAGGTGATGAAGGTGTGGAAAATGTGGCGACAGCAGAAACTATGTTCCACATGAAAAGGACTGGAAGAGGGAGCTTCATTGCTGGAAAAAGCGTACACAATCAGAGGTATTTTGTAAGCTGTTGTGGCAATTATTTGCTAAATTGTATAAAGTATTAATAACATTGTACTTTAATATCTATAGTCATTTAATTTTAGTGCTTTCTATTACTGATTAGACCCATTCACAAAACACAATCTAAACAATTCTTAAAGCAAAACAAGACAACTAAGGCACTCGGGGAATTAAAAAAAAATAAAAATCTTTATTACACCAGCGTGTTTTGACCTCATGCAGGCCGAAACACGCTGGCGTTTTTTAATCCTTTGCCGTGTCTGATACAGACTTTATTTTTTTAGTAAAAATCCCTGAGTGCCTCAGTTGTCTTGTTTTGCTACGGTCTTTCACACCAACACAACCCCAAACCTGAAGAGAACAAGGGTAATAGACATTTGGATACACTTGTCCAGCATTTCAGTTGCTTTTTAATATTTTTGAATGATCTAAACAATATTTATTTTGGTTTTGTTTAGATCATTGCCCTGTAGAATGTTGTGATGTCACTATTGTTTATAAAGAATGTTGAATGTTGAAAGAAGTTTCCATTATCAGAGTAATTTCTGGAGCACTACTCAAAGGCTAAAGGTTGTTTCTATGTTCATAATGATAAACAAGTACTGATACACTGTGGGGGTAACCATGACTGAAATGTATCAAGTTAATTCCGCTTTATAATATGGATAAGACAAATGAATCACATGATTTTAACATAATGATGTCTAAAGTCAAATTATTGAAACTCTACATTATCATGTTCATTCTGACTGGTGCTGCATTTTCTTTCAAGAATCAAAAGACTGTGGCGGGATGTCTGGACAGGTGTCACTTATGAAGAGGACAGTCTTCTAGACCTCTCTGATGCTCTGCATTTGTTTTGTCCCCATTAGACTGGCCAATGCACTTCATGCTTTCACAGAAGGGTGGGACAATCATCCTTTCAAGTCTGACGATGGACTTGCGTCACATGCAGAGCACTGATGGTGAAACTGAAAAGAATTTGCAGGTTTGTAAGGTTACAATTGAAGCATTCTTTTTTGCATCCTCTGTCTGTCCTTCTGTGGACCTGATTCTGTATTTACTTATCCCGCTTTACCAGCACATCTCCATTTTAAATACACAAAGCACAATTCTTCATTTATTCTTAATATAGCATAAAGTGCAAATGACAAATTTAACTTACAATTTCTCTGAAATGTAGCAAAAATGTTTCCATGAATTTAGATTTAAAACATTTTCCCCCAGCTTGGTAATTTTGTTGACATTTTTATATTTCTTGGTTAGCCCTGAGCATGAAGTATGACATTTATCCCAAGTTTACTCATTTTGATTTGACACTATCATATATTCTTTTCTTTTTTTATTACTAAGATTCTAACAGTGTTTTGTTTGTTTTTTTACCCAGAAGAACATTGAGGTGTTTGGAAGAGATTGAGAGCCTTTTGAAGGCGTCACTGATGAACCTTTTGGAGTAATGCCTTCAGCAGTTATGGACGCTGTTACATCAGTGTTCAATCCACTTGCTCCATCTGATACGTATAAAAGAGATTTGTATACGTCCATGGTTCAAAACATTAGGTGTTTGAACATGCACTAAGTACTGTTTTGCTCTAATAAAACAATGGTCTATGAAAAGATAGTTTTTATTTTTAACAAACTTTTCTAAACTTGCACAGAAGTAGAACGGATGGTCTACTCGAACAATAGACTCAAGTTATCTTTTTCTAAAACATTAAAATTATTTGCAATGACAATATAATGGAAGGTATGTGCATACAGACAAAAGTAATACATACCGATTGTATTTAACTTTAAAGTTCAAGAATTATTCAGTGCATTTTATCATTACCTGAGCTTTACTCACAGTTTACAAAACTGGGTAATTATAGAAACTCCATAAAAAATTGCCAAAGAGTAAACATTACTAGTGAAAATCCTGTAGAACAAGAGCTATAAATGGTGCTTAGATTTTACACTTAAAAACGTCTTTATATTACAGAGCAAGACTGCCCATACATCAGTGCTGTAGTCATGACATGTTTGAATTCGTTCAGTGTAGTCAATGTATCACAGGAAACATAATGGTACGAATACATGCACTAACAGTGGGAAAGCAAATGGTATGAAGAGAGTCACAAAGAATCTGATAGATATGTGGAAATCTGCCACGAGGTTAGTGTCCCTGGCCAGTGATTCACTGCATGACTTCTCCAACAATCAACTTCTGATCATCTTCAACTTCATCCTCTACAATAAACAAAGAAAATGTAAATAACAAAGTGCTCAATTTGTACCCACATTCAACTCTGTCTCATTGTACAACTATGGAAAAAATATTACATTTAAATTAGAAATGCAATATTATACATGCACAGCATTGATGCCTGTGAAATGGAGAGAGATCAAATGAAACAGGTGACAGATCTCTCTAAAATGGACTGTTCAGTGTAAAAGCAATAACAGAGCTTTTCAAACCCCAAATACATATGCTCACAAACACATTTGATAAGTCAAGCCTACTGATAACTTGATTACACATAATGTGTTATAGATTAGAACAATATGTGGGCTTTAAAGCTGTTAGTAACGTCTGTCTTTGAGTGTGTGTGATTTATTTATTTTTTTCTAACCCACTAGCTTACCGTAATCCTGTATGTCTTGAAAGAAAGAAATTCATGACGTTTACTTCTCTGGTGCATCTGATGGAACCCTTTTGAATTATAGAGGCTGCATACATCTGGAAAAAGCCAAAGCATTCACTTCTGCAGCACAAAAAAATAATTCAAGTAAAATTTTTTAAACTAATGTGACTACCCTATGATCTTCTCCACAAACAAAAAGAGGCAGACAGAAGTCAGCGTTTGCATTTACATTTCTCAGCATGTCTTACAGATGTAGGCCTTTGTGAAGTTGACCCAACATCAGGATCAGCCTTATGCAGCACAACCGCTCTGAAACACAGAAATACACATCTCAATTGCAGGAAAAAAAATGACAGTTTGTCTCAAAAGTCAAACATCTTGGACTGCACATAGACTCAAATCTCATTTTCAAAAGTCATATTCTAAAAGTTAGAATATGACTTTCAGTCTGTCCAATTGCCAGTACATGAGGCAGTCCTCCTTGTCACGGCAAAATCATGCTTATTTTTCAGGATCCTCTCACACATAACATGCAATATCCGCTGGTCCAATAGATTATCCACAACAATAAAAGCCAATCTAGTTTGTTTAAAATGCAAGATGGTACGAGACGTGCTGTATTTGCTGTGTGACCAGGAGAGGGGGCACTTGATTCACCCAATTTGGACTAATTTTGATTTCCATTTATTAATTCAATTAATTAAATTTCCTGATACACCACCGACAGGCAACAGGGCAAACATGACGCTTAGGCTTTGCTTCAAATGTATCCACCAAAGTGCCATTTGGCTGAAGCGGCGCAGTACCAGACCAACGCACAGACTAGAGTTTGAGCTTTGGAAGTGATAGAAAGGCCACAAACTGCGTAAAGCGCGCGTGGAAACCTTTAAAGCTTGTCTTGCGTTTGGATACAGTCTATGGTTTGGCCACTGTAGCGTGTCTACAGTGGCCCATGCGCAACGACTCTTGTGCCAAAACGTCTGTGCGCACAGCTGGTTCTACCATCACCAACTCTTGTGAAAGTGCGCACCTATATGTCACCAACACTGCTACCGAACTTGGTCTGAAAATTCAGACACAACACTGATGCACGTCATGATCAAATTAGTCCGAAGGAGTCCTCTAATCTCACCTGCATGACCTCGCAGACATATGTGGATTAAATTGGCTACATCGCGTGTCTGCGTTTACTCTAAAACCCACACAACAACCACGTATGCTGCATGTTCAAAACATTACATATAAAACCAAGAGAAGGCACAGCAAACGAGTACGTTTAGCTTACCTGGCTGGAGGGGCGCAGTACGAGACAGAACCATGATCCACGTTTATCCACGTTACGACAAAGTGATAAGCAGCAGTAGGATTCCGTGTTTCTACAGCATCATACTTGAACAACAAAGTTAATAAATCAAATGAAGGTATAATAGTCCCCTGTGTCAGAGAAAAAAACAAGAAGACCAAGCGGTCTAGACGAGCCACGATGTGCGATTGTAAACAGTCTCCCAGAACCAGGAAATGCGTCACGCTGCTCCGTGGGTCTTCGTGGCAATTATTTGATTATATGATATGACAATTATTGTAAATAACACATTTGAAACGACCTAAACATACATTTCTTACATTCACGATCGCAATAAAACCTTTGAAGTTTAAAAGTGTAAAAAAAAAAAAAAAAAAAAAAGTCTGTCTGTCAACAACTTCCGGGGCAGCAGCCGAAGTAAGAGAGGCGGCGGAGACGAGAAAAACAGTTTTAACTGGTTTCTCCTTTTTTGTTTTTCATTTACATTATAAAAATAGAAAAACGAAAAACGGTTCGTTTTCCGTTTTCCGTTTTTTGATTTTAAAACCAAAATCGGAAAACAAACCTTTTTCTGATTTTCTATTTTATTTTGGAAAACGAAAAACGGGAAACGGTTCGTTTTTCGTTTTCCGATTTCAAAACGAAAATCAAATGGCCAGCAGGTACACGGACCAGGGGTGCTTTGAAATTTCTGTTAATGCCGCTATTCCGACCATAGGATGCAATGTCTAAGTAGCGAGCTGTCGGAAAACCAAGGTGTCTGAATACCGGACTGTCGGAATAGCAACGTGTAATCACTGACGTGGTTCACGCTGAGACACACGTGAGGCTCAGAATCACAACAAACAGCATGTGTGAGATCGATAATGAGACAAATAATACACAAAAACACATGAAAGTAACAGGAGAAGGACGGGGGACGATTCAGGTCGAATTAATTATGATTACACGACTGTATATCAGTTTTCTCGCCTTATTTACAAAAATAACAAAGTTAACTAGAAAATACAGAAAGTAACACAACAGTTCACATTATAGAGGGGAAATAATCTATATTCATCTAATATTTAGTTCTACAGCTAAATGAGCAGATGATAGACCTTTTAGAGCCAGATTTACTCAAATACGTTGATGAACTTTTGTTTCGTTTTACTCACGGCATTTGGAACGAAATGCCTAACCCTCCTCTCTCGTCTTCTGAAGTGAAAATCCACATTGTCTTTGCTCCGACACTTGGTCTGTCACTCACTCTGGTCCCGTTAATGTGAGACAAGTTGTGGGATAGATCCATAAAAACAAAAATCTAAAGTCCAGCAGCGTGTTTGTTTCTGATGTAGCTTTGCAAAAGTGTAGAGCGATGGTGGCACACTACTCAGACCAACAAGATGCATCTGGGGGCCATTTTATTAAGAGTTAAAACAGGTTTTGTCGCATCGAGAGACGTGCACGATGCAAATCGTAACTTTTAATTATTGCGACGCATCATGCCACGATTATACCTGTAAACTGAAATCAATTAATCCGCCTTAAACCTTTTTCACACTAAGCCAAGGGTCAAAACCGGTCGTTGTCTGTTGGCAACTTTTGACAGATCGCTTGTGTTTGCTATGAATGAGGCTGTTCGAGGTCAGAGGAGCACAGAGCAGGTCATGGAAGTTTGATCGACCCAGCAAGAACCAGCAAATCAGAGCACTGGAAAACCGAAAATGACAAATAAGGAAAAACAGTATTTAGCAAAGCATGAATTGTTCTTCTTTGAACTGGCTTAAATGGGATGTAGGTACAAAGAATGACTACTACTAGTTAGACAGAGGAAAACGAAGCCGGACAAGAGTTACTAGCAACTTCTGTTCAACATAACTTTGTGTGCACTTTGATGTTTCATTTTCTCTTATGACATTTTCATCATGCATTACATCATTAGTGGCGATTAGTGGCCGCTTGGAAAAACGGCTTGTCTTGGAAAAATGTTTTTAAAAAATTACTTTATAAGATGTAACGACCTGGTTCAGTGCCTTTATATACATTCTAACCGATGCAGTAAAACGAAAGCCTTGAATGCATTTCAATGATTAATGTGAGAATCCCCAGTTACCATACGCACATCATATTCACAACATAATGTATCATGAAATATCTGTTCAACGTTTAACTTCTGAACGTGGAATGAGCTGAACTGTAATAAATGGGTCATTTCTGAACCATTCCGTCTGGAGAATGAAGTCTTTTAATCCCATCCATTATTGAAGTCAGCTCACTCTCCTCCCTGCCTTCCGCTTCTCGCTGCGTTAGTGATTTTGTGCCGGAAAACGTTCCCTACTGGCTGTGCTCCACGGCGCTGTGAGAAGGGGAGGTCGAGTGGTTGATGAGCAGGAGTCAGCGCTGCTCGAAACACGCCTGGATAATGTTGGCCGCGCTGTGGGCTCGAAAAGACAGGTACGTTTTCAGAGCTGGTAAGTGACTAAGTATTTTTAATCAGGCACTGTACTTAAGTAGATTATCAAAGCAGTTGTACTTACTATTTGATGACTTGACTTTGACTTCTTACATTTTTCAAGAAATATTTGTACTTTCTAAATTTTTAAAACAAGTTAGTTGATTTTTTTTTCAACCCATTCTCACGACAATGTGTATTTGTGTATGTATACCACTCAACTCATTAATTATACATTGCTGGCCTAATTCATTTTTACTGTAGGATGAATATTGCTCAAATTCTAATCTTAACCAACTTAAAATCTAACTAAATTTACCTAAAGAAAATTTTCACAATCAATATTAGGGATAGGTACCTAGACCAAGTTTCATAACCCTGGATGTACACAGACTGCGAGGCGGGTTCAGTTTGGGACACGTGCGGGTTTCTTGCAAAGTGCGTGTACACCAGATGCTGTCAACTGCGGTCGGGATTTGTCCAAAGAATGAAGTATAATGAATAAAACCACACCAGACCGCTGCGGTCTCCGTGAAAAATTGACTTAATGCGGATTCTTTTCGCAGACACGCGCGGCTCCCGCACTCGCCTCCGCACTCCTCAAAGGTCTGTCTACATCAGTGCATTGGTTTTAAGCACTTTCTAAGTTTTTGTATCCCGACTCGCAGTCTGTGTACATCGAGAGTAACAGTCCCGGTCTTCTCATCAGTTCTGAAGGAGCATGTTTCATAAAAAGTGTCCCGTCCATGCACCTTGTCGGCCCTGCTTTGATCGTGCGCCACGCAGTGTTGGTACATTTACGCGTTTGTGTCTCTACGTTTGTGTGCAGCGCTCCGGGCTTTGAGCGCCAGACACACACATGCGGAGAGTATGGTCCGACACCGTGCACATGCTCACTGTGCCGACACTGTATCACGTTGACATGTGTATGGGTTCCATCGGCTACACCCCTCTCTAGCGACAACCCGGAATGTCGACATTAAAGTGTAATTGTCGATGTTGCGGCATTAGCATATTTTCTCTCCCATCCCCGTACTCCGACACCTAACATTTTTTTGTCGATGTAGTTCTATTGTTCTCAGAAATGCCGCTTCTCCGACAAACTTTTGTGGGTGCTTCTATTAAATAATTATTTAAAAAATATATACATAGCGTTTTCTCGCGACTGTTTACTGATCCAAACATGACGCTAAGTAAAAAAAACAGCGCGTTTCTTCTTTCTGTTTATTCTTATTTCCGTTTTGTCAAACTCTGCTTCTAACCCCGGGCTCACACTGCCTCCAGTCCAACTCCGGTGCAGTCACCGGACCGGTCTAGCTACGGTGGGTGACTCACATTAGCTACGGTGGTCTGCAGTACTGCTGCAGCCACAGGCTCTGCTGCCGACCTCGTGAGACCCCGAACTCACGGAGATTCACGCTCAACGTGGGAGATTACGCGACCGCTGAGCACCTTTTTTTTCTCTCTCTCTCTCTCTTTCGCTGAGCACATGTGTGTGTAAACAAAGAGCACGCGCCAAGTTTTGGGCTTGTTTCACGTTAGTTGATTTTCTGTTGGGATTTTTCGCCGCACAATGGGTGAGTACGGAGGTTTATTTACATTTTATGTGTTACGTAATCGTGTAAATGTCGTATTTTGTATTATTAGCGGTAACGTAAAGATTTTATTTTGAAAACTACCGGATTCACTTCACCCGCGCTGGCTTGGTTTCCTGTTTATCGTGTCTTGTTTTCAAAACTTCATCAAAAAGGGCTCCAGTGGCTCCGGCGTCCGGCCAAAATTTGAAACAAACGAAACGGATTCGGAGCGCCGGATTGGCCGTACCGGAGACACCGGACTGGACTGTAGCCGTGTGAGCCACTCTCGGACTTTTCAAGTTAAGTAAAGACTCCGGTGACTGCACCGGAGTTGGACTGGATGTAGTGTGAGCCCGGGGTAAGGCCCTTGTCCTGACTTCTGTCCATGGTGCTGAAGTTAAACGCAGGAGATCGATCAATAACTAGATAAATAAGTAAATGGATAGATTGAAAGGATGATGTTTGAATTATTCATACAAAATCCTAAAATATCCTTCTTTTAGAGCCACAGTCAGGCTGCGCTTTTTTACACTCAACAATCCCCGGCACATTGTTGTGCGCCTTTCACGTTGCAGAGGAAACAATCTTAAAGTTTCCTACAACAAACTGTCAGAATGTTATAAAAAAAACGCCCTTCTATCATCTTTCTGACTGCTTATTTATCGCGCACACAGTGCGCCCTAGTTCGCTTTGAGAGCAGCCTGCAGCGGCCTCGCCCAGCCTCACGCTACTGCTCAGGCCCTCTTTTACAAATGTACATATTTAGGCGCTGTGGCATCTAAACCACGAGAGTCTTAAACACTGTCTTTATTCAGGCCTATATTTTAAAACAAAAGTTTGTAAGAGAACGTTGTGAATGTGTCTGGACTTTTACTGGGGTGAAATGATGTTTAACTTTATCAATCTATTCTGAATATTGTTCATTAAAATGCATTATCATACTGGTTTATATCCACATTTCACACATGAATTTTCTCAGTTACGACTGTAACCTTCATGCATCATACAACGGGAAACGATTGATCACTTTGATAAAACAGACTGTTGTTTTTAAAGCAAGAAACATAAAAAACACCATGGCCTACCTTTTTCTCTTGATTCTCGTCGTTCCCACGGAGCCTTCACATGACAATGTTCACAAAAATCCATGGTAATAAATCACAAAGTCTTCAAAGTGTAAAACATAATCCATAATCATGTGCAATACGTCCCCGTTAAAGCGCGTAGTGTTATGGAGAGTTTTATTACAGTCTGCCAGCTCAAAACCACAACGTATAAGGCCAAAAAACACGGACCTTTGAGGCTGTCGTCGGAGGCGGACTGAGGCTGAGCAGAGCTGCGTGTCGTGGGATGAGCGCGTTATGTTCGTCGCAGTAGCAGCGGCAGCTCTGGTTCAGGAGGACGATATGGGCAAAGTCTACAGCTTTATTCAAGTCAGAAAAGCAAAAAATGTTTAGAAAAAAAGTGCTGCCAGTAGATAAAAGAAAAGAGACGCTGTCAATACGCGGAAGCTTGGAAAATAATGTTAATTCCGAAATGAAATTCCGCCCGACTTTGGCTTAAGCGAGCGAGTCCAAGTCCAGACTCGAGATTCAGTCCAAGTCCCGGTCTGAGACCAGGTCTTCACGAACAATCGCATTGCTCTGGCCGTTTAGAGAGTGTTAAAGCAGAGGATAAAGTTTTAAAAGTATTCTGTCTCTACGTCTGTCCAAAAAATAATTCTCTGTCTTACCGGGGGCCACTTGTCAGAAAAGCAACGTGAATGAAGGACGCTTTGTAACCGAGAAATAAAAGTATAATTTTTAGCCTACTTAATGCGACAATAAAGTTGGCCACCACACATAGGCCTATTGGTCATTATGACGTTCGCTGTCTGAGCTTGTGTCGGAGGAGCGGCACCAATACATTCGGAGGACAGGGATGTCATAACAGTGGGATTTAAAAATAAAGATTTTCGGAATAACGGCATGTCGATAGAAAGGCCTGTCGACAGAGAGGGCTGACCCCGGTTCCATCTGGTCCATCATTACAAAAAAGAAACAAAAAACATACAGGGTAGACTTCCGGTTATGGCGCGCTGCTGAGAAGACGTGGGGCAGAGCCGCTCCTTAAAACTTTTGGAATTTAACTACTAAGATTTTCAAATAACCTCCAAATTTTGAGTGCATCATCCGTGCTAACCAAGGAACCACGCCATGCCAATAAAAGGCCAGAAAAACGCGCAAAAAACGCAGAAGTCGGATTCCCCTGTTCAGCAAGCTAACGAGGGAGCTATGCTAACGGCCGATGCTAGTGAAGCTAACCAGGCTAGTGTGAGTAGTGAGTTGGTTTCTCACCCAGACGTCATGTCAGCTATTAAATCCATGCAGACAGACTTTGCTTCAAGATTTGATAGCCTGCTTAATGCGATACGGGGAGTGCAGAACGAGATCCAGCTGATTGCTACCCGCGTCTCTCAAACTGAAGACAGAATTGGAAACAATGAGGATGACATCGCCACCCTAAAGAAAGATAACTGCACTTTGAAAGGTGAATTGGAGGCGCTGACACGTAAGGTGGATGACTTAGAAAATCGTAGTAGGCGCTCCAACCTTCGCCTCGTGGGCCTCCCGGAGAAAGCAGAGGGACGTGATATGTGTTCATTTTTGGTCAAATGGATTCCAGAGGTGCTTGGGACTGTCAGCTTTCCCGGACCGCTGATCATCGAGAGGGCGCACAGAATCGGGAGGCCACCTGAAGCAGACTCAGCGGCTACCGGACCAGCACCGCGTCCCAGAGCGGTGGTGATGAAGTTTTTGAACTACGCGGACAAAACCCGAGTCATGCGAGCCGCCAGGGAAATGGGCACCGTACTCTACGAGGGAAAGAAGGTGATGTTTTTTCCTGATATTTCATCTGAACTCCTCAAGCAACGCAAGACGTACGACCCAGTTAAAAAGCTGTTGGCATCATTCTCCATCCCAGATCTACGCTTTGGTATTATCCATCCTGCAAAGCTCCTGGTTACGCACAAAGGAAAAAGACACGTTTTTGACAATGCTTCACAGGCGAACGTGTTCGCCCAGCAATTCAAAGAAGAAGGCGGGTATCCATGAGCGAGGTACACTGTGGTAACTTTCCTTTTATGCACATGCACCTATTTTAGTTACTATGTGGTAAAGTCAATACTGCCTGTGATTATTACATATGCATAGGTTTTTGTTTTCTCTGCTTTTACAATGGAGGTTATTTTGATTTAGATTTTTTACTAACAATATTGAACATTATATTGTTAAAATTTGATTTATTATTATTATTTTACTATTTGGTAGTTTTAATTGATTAATACAATTAATAAGGGGCTCTGTTTTTTCTTGGACTCTTGGCTGTTGGCTGTTCCCTCTATGGCGGAGGAGCCAGTGGACCAGCTTAGCTCCAGAGCTTGGCCTTTTTTAGGGTCTCAAGGGAGTAGATATTTGGTGTGGGTCAGGTGCTTTCTTGTTGTATTTGTAGATGCACCTTTGTTTTCGTTGTTCTGTTGTTCCGAGGGGGGTTCTGAGTTTTGCATTACACCATTGACATTTGTTGAGTTGTTGTATGTATGTTTCTATTTTTGTTTTCTGTGTCTTTTTCCGCTCTTTTCCATTTCCCCAGCAGACATTATACAATACTTCAATAATTTTGATGTCCAAATTATTTGACCTTCAATTTATTACTTGGAATGTGAGAGGATTGAACAGGCTAGTTAAGTTAAAACAAGTCATGTCCAGGATTAGACAATTGGGAGCGAAAGTGGTGTTTTTACAAGAGACACATTTGTCTGCTGAAGATATTATTAAAATAAAAAGAAGATGGCCAGGTCAGGTTCTCCATTCTTCATATAATTCTCAATCTAGGGGTGTTGTTACACTTATTCATAATTCTGTACCTTTTCGACTTATTAACACTTTCACAGATCAGTATGGCAGATATCTTGTTGTTGAATGTGAGATAGCCTCAGCCCGATTTAATTTTGTTAATGTGTATGGATGTAACAATGATAACCCATCATTTATCAGAAATTTGTTTTTGCTACTAGCACCACTTTCTGGCTACTCAATTGTTGGGGGTGACTTTAATTGTACACTGCAACCTGAACTTGACAGATCATCTGGGATGGATAATACACATCAGCAAAAAAGAAAGGAATTATTGCAATGTAGGCTATGTCAGATTTTAATTTGGTTGATGTATGGAGAAACATGTATAGAGATAAGGTTGCATTTTCCTGTTACTCAAGTACCTATCGCACTTTTTCCAGAATTGACTACTTTTTGGTTTCTGCAGCCCTAACACCTATGATATCTAACTGCCGTTATGACACTATAGTAATATCAGATCATGCCACCGTCTCTCTCCATTTAAATTTACCAAATCTCCCTCTCTTTACTTCTAGATGGCGCCTTCAGTCTTTTTGGCTGAAGGATCCAGATTTTTTAGAATATGTAGGAAAACAAATTGATTATTACTTTGAACTCAATACCAATCAAACTTCGGCAAGTGTGAGGTGGGAGGCTTTCAAAGCTTTTTTACGAGGGCAAATGATTAGCTATACAAACTTTAAATATAAATCATCTAGAACAGAAATGGAACAATTAGAAAATAAAATTAAAGATGTAGAAGATGAAATTTATAGGAATCCCTCTGATTTGTTATTCTCAGAACTTAACAAACTTAGAGCCAAATACAATCTTCTGTCAGTTAACAAAGCTACAAAAAGCTTACTTAGGTTGAAGCAGTCATACTACGAACAAGGCGAAAAAGCTAGTAAACTTCTAGCCTGGCGCATTAAACAGACTCAGGCAGAAAGGGCAATAAACTCAATTCTCACAGATAATGGTTGTGTTAGCATGGATCCGAATGTAATCAATGATACTTTCTCTAATTTTTATCAAAATGTATATAAATCTGATTATTCCGATGAAGCCCCAATGCAACAAAACACTTTCTTAGAACAATTAGACTTTCCCACTTTGAACGAAAACTTCTTAACCAATCTTGAACTTAATATCACTACTGAGGAAATTGCAGAAGCCATAGGGAGCATGAAAGGGGGCAAAACTCCCGGGCCTGACTCAATACCAATAGAGATATTCAAAATTTTCAAAGAGAAAATACTTCAACCCCTTCTAGAAATGTTTCGGGAATCATTCACTCGTGGATCCCTTCCTCCTTCACTTAATATCGCAACTATTACTCTGTTACTTAAACCAGGTAAACCAGAAACTCAGTGTAGTTCATACAGACCAATCTCACTTTTGAATTACGATCTCAAGATACTTTCTAAATTGCTGGCAAGAAGGTTGGAACCTCTTCTACCACTTATGGTTCATCCTGATCAAAATGGCTTTACTCAAGGGAGGCAAGGCTTTCATAACATACGGAGGGTGTTAAATATCATTCATGAGAAGGGCGAATGTGTAGGTAATGCTCTGCTGTCAATGGACGCAGAAAAAGCCTTCGATAGGATTGAATGGCAATATCTATTTGAAGTCTTGAGAAGATTTGGTGTAAAGGAAACTTTTTTAAAATGGATACAGCTGCTTTACGCAAATCCTCAAGCAGAGGTGTTGACTAATGGCCTTTTATCAGCACCTTTTGCCCTTCATAGGGGGACCCGTCAGGGGTGCCCCTTATCCCCCCTCTTGTTCACTCTAGCGATCGAGCCCTTAGCTATGGCAGTTCGTAGTAATGACTCTATATCTGGTATTTGCATTGGAGATATTGATCATCGTATAGCTTTGTATGCAGATGATATAATTTTGTTTTGTTCTTCCCTAGACAAATCTTTACCCTCTATATTAAACTTAATTGATAAATTTAGTATATTTTCAGGTTATAAAATAAATTATGGTAAATCGGTAATATTATTTTTAAATGAAATTGAGAGGCAACACCCCCCAGTTCAAACTCCCTTTCTGGTATCAGAAACGGGCTTTCCCTATCTAGGGGTTAAAATTACTCCCTCTATAAACAAGCTTATTACAGTCAATTATGATCCTCTCACTGAGACAATTACACAGCTTATAAACAGATGGATGAAATTACCTATATCTCTGATTGGCCGTATTAATATACTGAAAATGTCCATTCTGCCCAAATATCTTTATCTTTTCCAGTCAATTCCCCTATCTCCACCAGCATCTTTTTTTCAAACCTTGAGAAAACTCTTTACAAATTTTATCTGGAATAACAAACGACCTAGGCTCAGGCTCTCATTACTGTATCTCCCCTATGATCGAGGGGGGTTACAACTCCCTAACCTTCTTTGGTACTTTTGGGCTGCTCAGGTGAGAGCTGCAATGTTTTACTTTGTTCCAGACCAGGCACCGGCTTGGGTCTCGATTGAGTCTCTATCTATCAATATTCCACCACATTTATACCTCTATTCAGCTGATAAAAAGAAACTTATTAAAAAGACTGCAAATCCATTTTTAAAGAATACAATTAAAATCTGGTATGATGTTTTTGAGTATATGGGGGAATTACAGCAACTATCATATTTTACTCCAATTTTTGGTAATGAAAATTTTCCCCCTGGTAGGGCTGATCTAGGTTTTAAATTTTGGTCTAAGCAAGGTATAACAAAGGTGTCTGATCTGTACAAAGAAAACACCTTTATGTCTTTTGAGCAGCTAAAAGAATCTTTTGGTATTCCATCAAAACATTTTTTCAAATATCTTCAATTGAGAAACTTTGTCAGGTCCAAACAAGGCAATAGCTTGAGATCTCCTTTGCTATCTTCTCTTGAAAACATTATTACTAAGCATTTAAAAGGAAGGGGTCAGGTCTCTGTGTTATATAAACAATTTATGGACAACTCTAGCGACACAGCACATTCGATATTTGATGCTTGGAAGAACGACTTACATGTGGATCTATCAGAGGAGGACTGGCGTAAAGCATGCACATTAGCTCAAACGCAAACAATAAACACCCAGTCTAAACTTCTACAATATAAATGGCTAACGAGACAGTACATTACACCAGTTAAATTACATCATTTCAACCCAAACATCCCAGACACATGTACTAAATGTGGAGTTGAAAAGGGAACTTTGTTCCATTGTATGTGGGAGTGCCCCAAAGTAAACAACTTCTGGAGTAAAATACTGAATGTGCTGAGTCAAGTTATTGGGAAAACGATACCCCTTGAGCCAACATTATGTATTTTCAATGTTTATTCTGAGAGGCTTACATTTTCTAAAAATACAAAAACGTTGTTGAATATTGGTTTTTTGGAGGCTAAACGCTGCATCGCTAGATCCTGGAAGGATCAAAATGTGTGTGGAGTGTCACAATGGTTGAGTGGACTAACATCGATCTTGGCTTTGGAAAAAATAACCTATATTTCAACGAATAAACTGGACACATTCTGGGACATTTGGACAGTCTTTTACACATTCCTTGAGACTTATAATCTCCATGAAGATCATGTAAATGCTGAGGCAAATGTAGTGTAAAGTAATACAAGATGTCTGCCCCCCCCCCCCTTTTATTTTATTATTATTTTTATTTAATTTTTTTTTTTTATTTTTTTTTTTTATTTATTTTTTTTTTTTTATCATTATTATTTTTATTATTATTATTTATCATTTACTACTTGTGTGCTTTTATTTTTGTATTTTTATTTTTTCACAAATTTGTTTTTCGCATATTTAATTTGAGACAATGGTGTATTATTATTTTTTTTAAGATTTTTATGAAAACAACAAAACAATAAAGATATGTTTCAAAAAAAACAAAAAACATACAGGGTAAGTTCAACAACCTATGATAAAGTTAATTTTATAGTGAATATTGCTGTTGTTAGCTTCACAATTATTATTATGCAGTTTGGGAGAGCAACTGAATAAAAATAACAACTAGAAAAAAAAAGTTCAAAATGTCTCAAGCAAATGAAATGACGTGAGTTCCATTCACAGCATGTCTCTGTGCTGTGGGGAGCCTGCTGGAGCTCAGTCCTACCGGGCCGATAATTACATTTGTCTGGGTGAGTAGCATGAATCACAGCTCACTGAGGCATTAGAGCTGGCAGTTAGCATTAAGTTCCTATTGACAACAAGTGTTTTCATTGTAAAGCTTATAATGGCAGTAATTGTGGACTATTAACTCTTTCAGTGCCAGCCCTATTCTCGCTTTGACCCTAGTTCTCTTCCAGACCTTTTATGTTAAACAATATTCACAGCTCTATAAAAAACTTTGTGCAACTGGAATCATGACATGTTTTACATCCAACGAGACCTACAAGTGTCTACTTTCATTAAAAAAAAAAAAAAAAAGTTGTTATTATTGTTGATATAATTGTTATTCTACATTAGTCTGTTCTCTTTTTATAGGCATTTGAATTTTTGTTTTGTTTTCATGAGATTAGAGCTGGCACTGAAATAGTGTAGATATAGGCCTGTTATGTTCTGAACACTACTGAATACATATGTGGCATGACGAGCAGGCATGGGAGCTAAGCCACGCTCGGGGAGAGACCAACAACGCCATGGGCATTAACACCCAAATTAACAGAACTAGTACTAAGGCACACAAGTAAGCTTAACTGACTGGACGAAGGCAAAGTTAGCAAATGTTGACATTTATTTTACAGCAATAGAAGGGACAGTTTGTCACATTAAAATAAAATCATTCATGTGGTTTCTTTCAGTTCACGTTTCACATTTCTGTCGTTTCTTCATTTACAATCAGAATGACAAAAACATTATCATTCTATTACTAATTGACCCGGCTTAGTATTGGGTGTGCACATTTCGCTGTACACCTACCGAAAAGCTATGCGTAGCGCTCTCCGCACCATAAAGAGACCTCGAGCCTTTGACCATGCTCAGCTATGCGGCAGCCAGACCAACGCTGGCCAAGCTAAAACAATAGTAGGAATAGCAGTAATTGATTTCTTCTATTCAGACAACTTTTTAATGAGTTGTATTTACCTTTTTGACATGTTTCGGCTGCTAGCTGCGAGCCATCTTCAGAAGCGTCACCGGTCTCCGTGGTGACATGTTACTTAATGGAGGCATCAGAAAAAAAGGATCAGAAGGTATGTGAGAGGGAAACTACAGGTTCACAAGGGCAAGTAAAGACAAAGCAGAACAAGAAAACCTAAAATCAGCAATATCAGATCAAGAGAAACAATCATATTACACATTGACCACGCCTCCAGGAAGTAACATCTAATGAACGACACGTCACCACGGAGACCGGTGACGCTTCTGAAGATGGCTCGCAGCTAGCAGCCGAAACATGTCAAAAAAGGTAAATACAACTCACTAAAAAGAAATCGATTACTGCTAATACTAATGAAGACAAGATGAACATCGTAAATGAGAAAGTAGGAATATTAACCACGCAGCCACACAACGACGCACAAACACATGGCGAAGCAGGCTTACCAGCGAAGCACGAAAGTTGTACTCAACCCAGTTGCTGGCGTTAAGCCACACAGTCGCCGGCTTGACGCTCCGACACGACCCAAACAACTCCACCAACTTCATGCTGCGCCCGAGTACCTGTCCGCGGATGTGACATTCGAGGGGGGAGAGGTCAGGTAAGCCAAACAACCCCCCTTTTATAGTGCGCCCTCAATCAGTCATAAACAAGGTCTGTTACGCCAGCTCACTACACATACAAAAAAGTAAAAGTAGGTATATTTTATAGTGTTGATGTAACAGTATGCTAAAAACACATTCGGGTCAAATTGTTATGTGTAGTTTATTGGTTTGGTCACGATCATTAGTTTTAATTGATTGATTTTGCTTGTTACAGTTAAATTTGACAATGATATGGCTGGGCTTATCATGCTAAGCAGATACGAAGTCCTTTGAAACATGATAGACTTTGTTATTGTGCCACCAATACTTTCACCGGTGCACTCAAAAGAAACTCTGAGCTCAACTCTTTTCATGATCGACAAACTTGTCAAGTGGCTTGTTTTGAAACTGTCCACCACAATAAAAGTAGATTGACCGTGCCTTTGAAAATGTTCTTTGTACTTTACTCAACCCAACTGCTACAAAAGAAATAGAAATGGACCTTTTGTGTGCTTGTTTTTTCTCTTAGGGCTTAACTTTAGGTGAGATGATTTATGCTCTTTCCTCAGTTGTCTCTAGGTTGTCTCGAACATCTAGTTTTGCCTAGTATGTCCTTTTTGCACAACATCATTATTTCAGAACCTCATGTGAATGGTAATAATTGTGGTCGTCCTTTGAGTTTATACTGCGAATTATGTTTATGAAATTGTCTGCAAAGTTTCCTCTGGATTTTACCTCCAGAAAGCCCACCGCTGCACTCATTTCAACCTGAGAGACTAATCCCAAGACTTTGGAATTAAGTATCTGTCAATAACCGATATCAACCGCTACAAGTGTAACGACTGAAATAGCTTTTTTTTCTAATTAAAACATAAGAAATTTGATCGTATTTTGTTATGTAACTGTTATTTAAAGTGCAAGTCACAGCTTCTTTTCTTTTTCCCTTCAGGGGTCACCACAGTGAATCGAACGTCTCCATCTAACCTGATCTTCTCTCACTCCAACTACCTTCATGTTCTCTCTCACTACATCCATGAACCTCCTTCTTGGTCTTCCACTAGGTCTCTTGTCTGGCAGCTCAAAACTCAGCATTCGTTTACTAATAAAATGTCAAACATTATGAGACTTTCTGGATCAACATCAGTCAGTAGATAAATGTCATTATGCCCAATGAAAGACACAACTAGAAAATCGGCTGAACCGATATATCATGGATATCCGATCCAGCAAAATGTCCTGGATCGGCATCAATATCCTATCCTAGTATGGGATCGGCGCATCAGTAAGCACGTTGTTAAGTGGTTAGCTGCTGTATAAGGACATCATGAGTCATCTGGCTCACATGTTGAGCGGGTGATGCACGGTGCAAAAGGTCGCAGAATCAACTAGGTTTCATATATACAGTATGTCTGCAAAGTTGATGGTAATTAAGGAATCTTGAAGTAAAACTAGCTTATTAATCCAGACAACTATTCCAATTTCAAGCTTTTATGGTAAAATTGAAATGATCAACTGATCAGAACATGATCCAGTCACCATTTTAAAAGTGGGTCACCCACCAACACAAAGTATTGAAACGTTAAAGATTACTTTTATATTTTTTCTACACCGTGCCTGAGATTTCATTTCTGAACTGCCAATCACAGAACCATTTTACCTGTGGTATATTTGCACATCGCCTTCCGTCTGCCTTCATACATTTTCCTTTCCAAAGTTACATTTTCAAGGCTGTAGCAATTGGGTACAGCAAAAATCAAATGTGTAAAAACACTTCTTATCCTGTCAGAATCCACACAGACGTCGTGGGATTGTTTCAGTTTTACAGACGTGCCGAGGTAAAGCTAATCCTCCCTGAATGAGACTAATGTCGTGTTCTATCCTCCCCAAATATGTTCACTGTCACAAATATAAGCCCCTCAGCTTACATTTGAGCAGATTGTCTTCTCAAGTCAAGCATTTTTTTTTTTTTTTCACAAAGAAATTGAAACTTATCTAGGTCATTCTCCAGTAAAATCGTCTTCCCAAACAGGAAAAATGCTGCAAGTGGATTTTATAGATATTTGTTATGTTTTGATGGGATTAAAAGCAGAGACAGCAGCAGGAGAGTCACGTGTGTTTGGATAAAGAGGGTGAGAACAGCTGTCTGCCTTTTTTTTGTAAGTGTAATCTATACATTAATGTGTATTTTAGCGACTGAAACATCACTCTGTAATGTCCTGATGTCTGTGTGTGTTTGGTAAACTCACTGTTGGGTCTGTGTCTGCTGAGTAAAAGGTTTGTTTGTCCTTGCCTGGCCAGCAAGAATGATTTCCTTCTTGTATATTTAATACGAAGAAAATCAGTCTGGATTTGCGACCGTTCAATTCGCTCTGCTCGTGCTCGCAACACACACACAGACACGTGCTTTGGTACAAACAGGCACACGCAGCAAGGAGGAGAGCCGCTCCGGAGGACGCACGAAGACCCAGGTAGGGCTAAAACAGCTCATACAGGGCGAATGTGAACACAGGGCACAGTCATGACGGCACAAACACGTTCACCACATTTTAAGATGTAAAATGATGTGTGGTTTATAACAGTCCGCCTCATATTCATGGAGAAAAAAGCCTCATGCACGTGAGTTTGAGAAAAGTTGGTGTTTGATGTCGTTTGTAATGTATCTTCAAATAAACAAATCATGCATGAGTTAGTCATTATCGGAGCTTCTAGACACAATACACGTTTAAGTGGTCGTCATGTTTGTCATTGACGTATAGTGGGGGCATCGGAGCATTTACGCGTCACTTGCGTGGCTATATTGTTACTCTGGTTGTGGTAGGTTCTGTTTCTGATTTTGCCTCTGCAACTATAGTGAGTTTTGGGACTTTGTTTTCGGACCGATTTTGGTGTTTTTTACATGAACTTTGGGCTGGAAAACTCATAACAATCTGGCAACACTGCTCCAGTTAGCTGTTATAAACAACAATGGCGTGGTGCGGCGTTGGAGAAAAGAAATGTTTTTGAAAATGAACGCTTCCAATGCGGAATGTTAATGTAGTTTTAAAGTGATAGCTAAAACAATTTCGAGAGCAATGGTTCGTGCTGTTGCGGCCCTCTTGATTGTTTTGCCGCGAGTAACCATGGTAACGCGCTGTTCAAATAGGTTGATTTCACGTGACATCACAACATTAGACTGACCAATGTTATTTCAATGAGGTGGAGGGCAGGTAAAATGAATATTGTTTAAATGCAGTTTATTTTTGCAATGCAAACCAGTAATGTGTCTAGTCATCCTAGAAATCGCCGCTTTTTAAATTAGCTAAATAACTTTTGAATTATTCCATGGCAAAGTCCAATGTTATTAATAGGAAAAAGTGCCTCTTGCCCTCCACCTGGCTTGTAACTGCCAAGAATTCTAGAATGTGAAACCCACCTATTACGTGACGCAGCGCTTATAATCCCCCAGCCCCCTGTGCGCCCCCCACGCTGTGATTGGCCCGGAGAGACTTGTCCGGAGGAAATACTTCTCCTGCCAATCACTCCCAGACTGACTTGTCTCCATTGAAATGAATGGTCAGCTGGTGTACCAGGCAATGTTTGTCCTGGGTTGTAGTGTTGACTGACTGTAAACAGCGGACCTGGACAAACTGTGACCCGGGGGATGCGGCACACGACCTGCTTCAATGTTTTTGAGAAAATGCATGACGAAGATTAAGAGACAAGGACTTGGGCTATGACAATAACCTTGTAACATTTTGAGAATAAATTCACAATGTTATGAGAATTCAACCCAGTCTCACCTAATTGGCTATATACTGCACGACAGGGCCCTTTTCAAAAAGCGTATAAATCACACGAATACACGGCTTTTTTTTGTGTGATTTCTATGCATGATGGTCTCATTCAAAGTGAACGTCTTCTTTTATAGTGCCATTATACGCATAGTGTTCTCAGTGTAAATCAATGGCAACTGCTTTTTGGAAACACTCGTGATCGACGGAAAGAAATGAATTCATTTTACGGCCCAGCGTTCTACGTCACCGCGTTTTCGTCAGCATTTCGGCAACGTTTTTTGTGATAGACGGAAATAAACGACAGGTTTAATTGAATTATTATTTTTCATTTTTATATGAGGAAATAGATTCTCCTAAAATAGAGAGAGAGAGATTCATTGTTACGTGATTTGGTGATGCAACACGTGGATCAGAGGTCAAGATGTGGAAGTTGGAGATTAGGCTGTCAGCTCACGGCACAGGCGAAAGTAAAAAACTTCCAGGTGGTGGAATGAATTTCTGTTAACATTTATTCTGTTTTAGTATTATATGCTATCTGTTAATTATGTGTCTGCCTTATGTTTTAGTGTGGAAAGGTGCTTGCATTACGGGGACGTAAAAGTGTCCGAGTGAGCCAGTTCAAAAGTGATGCCACAGAATGGGCAAAGAAAACCTCAAGCTCCAGGAACCAATGTAAGGTTTTTGACAGCCACACTTTTTTGGCAAGTGTTTCTTTGGCTGACTTGTAAAAAACACTATCATACTTTTAACAGGAAAAATCTTTTGTTTTAAATTCAGAGAGGGCATTCTATATCTTCAACTTACTTGTTTTTATTTAAATGAACCATCAGTGTTTCTTGAGATGAGAATATGCACGAACGTCTTTCCGGTCTCTGATAGACATTGGTTGTTACATCCGTTGACGTAGTTGCCATAGTGACACAGGTGTTTACTCAAAATGCGATGGACATCAAACGACAATCCTCTTAAAAAAAACTTACTCTTTGTCATCTGTTGTAGACGCAGCGACGGAAGAAACAGCAGGAAAAGAGCAACTTCTGAACTGGATTTTCATAAGGAAAAGTTGTAAAAGTGTGCGCAAACTACGCGAAGCTCCGCGCACATACCGAGACTGGCTGTGCTCATGAGCCCGGGCAGAGGCGCTGTGGGCCGGGAAGAAATGAACACACGCACCGCTCGCTTGGTGTTGCCAGACTTTCAGAGAGCCAAAAGCGACAGCCACCAACCCACACTTTTTCTGCCGTCGCTGCGTCAGATGGCAAAGAGTACGTTTTTCTTAAGAGGACTGTTTCAAGACTTTCAAGACGTTAGTGCATAACCCCTCTTGAAACCTAGCTAGCAGATATTAGCTGTTGTGCTAGGACTGTATCATGTGACACATGATACAGTCACCCCCCCCAATGTGGGCAAATCACATTGGATTTAGAGGGAAATTGCAGAGAAGTCTCAAAGACTTCATATGGCATTTTTATATGGCCCCTCTAACATATGGATACCTTAATCTAATGGCAAGTGTATAGACATCATTTATACATTTATCCAAATATTTAGAACTTAAATTCAGAGATATTATTTGCAGGATACCACAGAGAATACGTTAAAACCAACCTCATGATTAAAACTGTAATGCCAATGTGGCCCCTTGTTAAAATGCGTTTGACATCACTGCTTTAAAGGAACCTCATGCAAAATGTGCAACTTGTGCTTTGAATAAAGTACTACAATCACAAATGAACCTGGGTTGCCAGTGTTTCTGATTTATTGTTCAAAATCTCCTTCAGGTTTTATACAACCAACCAGGTTCTTGAGGCACTTTCTGATTTCTGACTGTATGATCCTCCTGAGAACCATAACACCAAATGTAATTAAACAAATGAACATCATATCTACTGAATAACTCAGATTTACAAAGATTTTCAGTAAAAGTAATATTACATTTGAACATGTTGCTTGTGTATTTGTGAACTAAGATGTCTGATTTCTGACATTTTAACTCAGAACATTATATACTGTTGCTTTAACTTACAGACAAATGCTGATTAAATTTGTTTTTCTTCAATTACTATAAATACTTACACTTTTGACTGAGCCTCTGACTTTTTCAACAAATTCATTCACATCTCTTTCCAAAAAGATGCTGTCAAAAAAAACAAAACAAAACTGGGTCATTGGACCTACAATATCAAGATAAGTAAAGATGTCTTCTGTGAATCATTCATATTTGGTACATAAAAGCGGTACAGCTTCCGGTTCACATTGAGGGAAACAGCAAGCTGGCCAGGAGCACAACTTGGACATGAGAAAGAGTCACTGCCAAGAAGCTTGTCTTTTTCAAATTGGCAGTATGTGTATTGTAAAAAGCTTCTTTGGAAAGAGTCCAAATTTACTTTCCCAGTCTGGAATGTATGTTCATCCATGGAAATGTTATTTATTGTTTTGCTCATGATATAACCTAGAAAGTAATAGAAAGAATTGCATTGGCAAAGACTTACTCTTCAATAATACTCTGTTCTCTGATCCAGCATTGCCCTAAATGACTGATGGGACAGTCTAGACGTAGATGTTTTCATTGCTTGGAAAGTGGCAAACAGGTCTTGCTGGTAGAAAGAATGGATCTGCATTGTAGCAGGTCAATACCCAGCATCTGGTCGCCTCGTCCCTCTTTCGGAGTTCTGTAGCCGTGATTGACAGATGAATTAGCCAATCAGAGACATGCATCTTTCGCCATGTAAAATCCAACATGGCTGCTCCTGACGAAAAAATACATGAAAAAATATCACGTGGACCTGAAAAACATTGCGCATTTCTGCAGAATCAATGAGCGAAGCAAAAAACGATTTTAATGTGATATGAGTGAAGTTAAATTTTGGTCTAAATGACAGACAACCAATCAGCTCCTGTGTTTCATCTGCGTCACGCTAATAAGCTAACCTGATTGCCCGGTAGGATGTCTATTTGGTCTGAAACGCAGGCGGAGGGCGTGGCGACCAGACCCACTTTTTGCAGTATGCTGAAGTGTGGGTTCTGGGTCCCAGGCAATTGGCAACGACATCTCATATCGACGTAAGAAAAAAGAAAAAAAGAAAAGGTATTTGTTTAAAATATAAATTCCATAATTTATGTATAATTTACATATTAAACAAAAACCATTCATGTCAATAACGATTACTTGCTTTCCAGCAGAACTTGAGACAAGAGCCTCCTCACAGCATTGCCTTTTAAATGTAACAGGCAGGAGACATTCTGCAACAATAAATAACAAAATGATTGCATATTTGTATTCCCTTAATGTTCTTGAACTGTACGTTGAGCTGGAATGTATTTTTGCATATATTTCCAGTAAAAAATAAACTGAATGGATGGTTGGATGGATGGATGGATGCAGACAGACAGACAGACAGACAGACAGACATTGAATGATGCTAACCTTGTTCTTCAATTACAAATTGATCATCATGTTTTGCCACTTTTTGGCCAGGTGGAATTGCATTGAAAAAAAAGCAAAAAACATCTAAAGTGGTTTGTCGATTGTTACAGGCATGCTTCAAATGGAGACATGCTTCACAATCTTGACAAAACCACTCTAGAAGCAAGCATTCCTTGCAACGTATCACTGAATGTGGTCGCAGGTATTGTTGTCCACCCTGGCAGATGCAAGCAACAGGTCCACATTCTCTGGTCTTGCTGTGTGCCATTGCTGTTGGGCCACATGTTGCCTATCAGACCAGGATGTAGAGGAATAAACTGCTTCTTCTGTAGCTTCATGTTCCAGTAATTTGTCCAGCTTCATCTAATGAGAAATGTGAAACATTAGTAACATTGCAATGAAATAACATTAATAATTTTACCACTATCACACAAAGCTGGAGAAGGGTCACACAAATATGACGGCCTAGCTTGAAGCACTGTAAGAATAATAAAAATGCAATTAATATCAAGTCTAAGAAATATTTATTTGTACAGAAACGTAGTCACGTAAACATCAACGTGTATTGCATTTCTTGAGAACAATAAATATCGGTTGGCACAATTTGTGAAAGATTTTTGGTGATGATGATAATGAAAATTATCATCATCATAATAATGATGCTATTGTAATTCTAGTTCATATTCATATTGTGATATCAACATCATTACTACAACAAAAAACTACTAAAACTCACAAGATTTTTTTTTAAACCTGAGCTTGAAGTATTTTTTTTTTTTTTTTTTTTCTTGTGAGGATTGTCTTGAGGGGGCTTTCTTTTTTGGGTGAGCTCATGCTGTTGCTGTAAATGAAGTACAAATTCTATGAGCCACAATTTCTGCATATGGATTCAATCATGTTTAGTCTAGATGATCATTAAGCAACAAAAAGTTGTTTGTCTTTGTGTTTAATTATAGCTAAGGCTCAGCTATTTGGAGAATAAATTGTTCATGATTTTTGTTTTTTCCTTGAATATGCAAAATTACCATTTTTTTCCCCCTTGTATTGAATATGTAAATATACTTTTTTTTTTCTTTTTTTAATTCAGTGTAGGTATTTAGTAGTGTCTTTTGGTAATGATTTATTTAACATAAAATAATCAGATTGTAATCCCTTTCATTTAACATTCATTCATTTCGACAGTCGAATTTCCTCTCCCAAGGTCTGGTTTCTGCTACAACACAAATGTTTTTACTTACAAAAGATGTATCTGTGGAGCTCTCTCTTCAGTCAGCACAACAAAATAATTAAGGATTTGGAGGACATGACTAGATTGCTATCTTTCAATCATTGAGTAACCGATCAGCCCCAATTATAGCAGCGATCTTAGTAAATTTTCAATTCACTAAACAAAGTTACACTGTTTATTGTTACTGTTTATGGTCATGTTTCTCCCAAAACAGTGTAAACTGGGAAAACAAACAGATGATGTTGACAGGACTCAAAGTAACAAGTAAAAGTGTGCAAGAGTCCAACTAAAACATTCTTGGGGTGTGAGGTAGCCTCCTGGTTGAAAGGAGGGGAGGCTCAAATGTTCATGCTCACCATCACCTTCTCGAGTTCACTGTGATGACTGCAAAATGTGTGCATGTGTGTGAGTGTTAAGAACAGTACATGTACCAATACAAGATGGACATCTCCAACCAAAATAAGATCCTCCAGGTCATCAAGATTGGTGAATGACATCATTCACAATGAAATGCTAGAAAAAACGTTTTAACAATGTTGGATTTATTATATTATACACTGAAGAAAGTGCATCTGGGCCATAGTTGCAGTAAAGTAATATTCTATTTTTGAGTTGTGGTCATTTGACAGGGGTGCTGGTAAACCCAACAAAAATGCAACTGTATAAGGAAAAGAAGACAAAGACAGTTAAGTTATAATATATTTGCAAGGAGAACGTACAGTGATAAAGACCCAGTTACATCGCTGAGTACATTCACTCGGTGCGCTCTGGGCTCTCTGGCGTTACAAGTTCCTTTTATGTAGTTTTCACACCCTAGTTACATGGACACTGCTCTGCCCTCAAAGGGGAAGGGGGGACACATGGCAGAGCAGTGGAAAAATACAACTATCACTTATCATGTTCATATCGGATACAATCAAAGATGCAGCTGCAGAAGTATCACTTTTGTCTCCCTGCCTGCGCAAACAGACAGTCTGTCTGTAACTTCAAAGCACAAAGTTAATACAGTTCAACATGATTGAAGAAAATAGAATATGTACATTATTCTTACATAATTCTTTCACTGTAAAGTACATTTATGTCTCAAATCAACTTGACTTTCTCAAGCTCGTTGATAAACTACTATAAGAAGTTGATCCAAAGTCTATCAAGTTTTACCTGAGTGCGTGAGATGTGCAATGACGTGTTTACTTAAATGAAGTCCTGCTCCTTTAAAAAAACGCTGTTCTTTCACCTGGAGTCTGTGTCAGAGGCTCGTCTGTCTCACAGAACAAACTCATTTATGAGATGGTTCAGAGTACAAATAAACTGATATGTGTGGCACGGAGCAGTGGTACAGAACAGAAGAGCGTAGCATGAGATGGGAGAGTGTCTGAGAAGAACGCAGCACGAGAGAACGCAACAGGAAAGAGAAGAACGCAGCTCATGAGAACGCAACAGGAAAGAGAAGAACGCAGCTCATGAGAACGCAACAGGAAAGAGAAGAATGTAGCACGAGAGAACGCAACAGGAAAGAGAAGAACGCAGCACGAGAGAACGCAACAGGAAAGAGAAGAACGCAGCACGAGAGAACACAACAGGAAAGAGAAGAACACAGCACGAGAGAACGCAACAGGAAAGAGAAGAACGCAGCACGTGAGAACGCAACAGGAAAGAGAAGAACGCAGCACGTCAGAACGCAACAGGAAAGAGAAGAACGCAGCACGTGAGAACGCAACAGGAAAGAGAAGAACGCAGCACGTGAGAACGCAACAGGAAAGAGAAGAACGCAGCACGAGAGAACGCAACAGGAAAGAGAAGAACGCAGCACGTGAGAACGCAACAGGAAAGAGAAGAACGCAGCACGTGAGAACACAACAGGAAAGAGAAGAATGTAGCACAAGAGAACGCAACAGGAAAGAGAAGAACGCAGCTCATGAGAACGCAACAGGAAAGAGAAGAATGTAGCACGAGAGAACGCAACAGGAAAGAGAAGAACGCAGCTCATGAGAACGCAACAGGAAAGAGAAGAATGT
This sequence comes from Mugilogobius chulae, assembly GCA_038363315.1. NCBI lineage: Eukaryota > Metazoa > Chordata > Actinopteri > Gobiiformes > Gobiidae > Mugilogobius > Mugilogobius chulae. Next base: position 42,947,544 of record CM076409.1, on the reverse strand, counting down.
AGCACGAGAGAACGCAACAGGAAAGAGAAGAACGCAGCTCATGAGAACGCAACAGGAAAGAGAAGAATGTAGCACAAGAGAACGCAACAGGAAAGAGAAGAACGCAGCACGAGAGAACGCAACAGGAAAGAGAAGAACGCAGCACGAGAGAACGCAACAGGAAAGAGAAGAACGCAGCACGAGAGAACGCAACAGGAAAGAGAAGAACGCAGCACGTGAGAACGCAACAGGAAAGAGAAGAACGCAGCACGTGAGAACGCAACAGGAAAGAGAAGAACGCAGCACGTGAGAACGCAACAGGAAAGAGAAGAACGCAGCACGTGAGAACGCAACAGGAAAGAGAAGAACGCAGCTCATGAGAACGCAACAGGAAAGAGAAGAATGTAGCACGAGAGAACGCAACAGGAAAGGGAAGAATGTAGCACGAGAGAACGCAACAGGAAAGAGAAGAACGCAGCACGAGAGAACGCAACGGGAAAGAAAAGAACGCAGCACGTGAGAACGCAACAGGAAAGAGAAGAACGCAGCACGTGAGAACGCAACAGGAAAGAGAAGAACGCAGCACGAGAGAACGCAACAGGAAAGAGAAGAACGCAGCACGTGAGAACGCAACAGGAAAGAGAAGAACGCAGCACGTGAGAACACAACAGGAAAGAGAAGAATGTAGCACAAGAGAACGCAACAGGAAAGAGAAGAACGCAGCTCATGAGAACGCAACAGGAAAGAGAAGAATGTAGCACGAGAGAACGCAACAGGAAAGAGAAGAACGCAGCTCATGAGAACGCAACAGGAAAGAGAAGAATGTAGCACGAGAGAACGCAACAGGAAAGAGAAGAACGCAGCTCATGAGAACGCAACAGGAAAGAGAAGAATGTAGCACAAGAGAACGCAACAGGAAAGAGAAGAACGCAGCACGAGAGAACGCAACAGGAAAGAGAAGAACGCAGCACGAGAGAACGCAACAGGAAAGAGAAGAACGCAGCACGAGAGAACGCAACAGGAAAGAGAAGAACGCAGCACGTGAGAACGCAACAGGAAAGAGAAGAACGCAGCACGTGAGAACGCAACAGGAAAGAGAAGAACGCAGCACGTGAGAACGCAACAGGAAAGAGAAGAACGCAGCACGTGAGAACGCAACAGGAAAGAGAAGAACGCAGCTCATGAGAACGCAACAGGAAAGAGAAGAATGTAGCACGAGAGAACGCAACAGGAAAGGGAAGAATGTAGCACGAGAGAACGCAACAGGAAAGAGAAGAACGCAGCACGAGAGAACGCAACGGGAAAGAAAAGAACGCAGCACGTGAGAACGCAACAGGAAAGAGAAGAACGCAGCACGTGAGAAAATAATATCGCACTGCGTTAATTTTGCCAGCCCTTATAAAAACACACATCAAGGTTTAATATTTGGAACATTTTTGATTCCTCCAAGTCTAAGTGGATGAGTCAAAATTTGCAGTAGGTTAAGGTTAAGATGAGTATTTTGTTAATATTCATAAATAATACCATATTTACATATAAAAGACGTGAAATTGTGGTAATCATACTTTTTTAACATGTCCCGTTTTGTTGTGGTATCTAAACTCTGTCTTGGGTTGAATAATAAAGAAAGAAAACTGTCCAACTTTAAGAGAATAACCCACTTTCATGCTTCCGTTGTCCACCCAAGCCAAAGTTCTATCTGCATTAAAATTCCCTGGACTTCCTTCCTCGCTGTACTGTGTTAGCGCTCGCGTCTGAGTAAGTGTGATGTTGACATGCTGCGGGGGCCGAGGTGAGGTGCATCATGGGAGATGAGTGTGAGCCCTGCCTGCAGACATCCTGTGGACCTGACTGCTGATTGCGCGCACGGAATCCCACAAAAAAAAAAAGAAGTGAAAATACAGTGCTGGCCTCATGCAACCTCTGACGTCTTATCTAGTGACTACTGCGGGCAATACAGCTAGAGACAGATAATCAGGCTTTATCTTTAGTAAACAAACAAACAATGCAATTTAGCTTTCGCCAAGATAACCGTTCAATCAAACACGGACAAGGCTTTTCATGTGTCGAATTTAGTCTCAACAAATACTGAAAAGTCGCAATCCAAACTGTCTTTACTGACGAAGGGTTGACCGCGGACCTCTCAATTAAAAAGACTCAAACTGATTGTGGAGCTGTAGCTTGTCCAGCCAGTATTTTTTTTTCCCTTCAAAGACTTGTATTCTGTTCATGTCAAAACAAACACAGCAGTTGAGGAGTACAAAAGAAAGAAAATGAAACGCACAGAGACGACTGAGGAATGTGTGGACTTCAACAAGAATAAGTAAACTTTATTCTGGTTTGGTTCTGACTGGTGCGACAGTGGCTTTGTCCTGTCTTAGGAATTGTGTTAAATGTTTTCAGCCAAATCAAATATAAAGAAAACAACTATATCACTGGATTTTACTGTTAATCTAAGGGAAAGCTAGCTTTGCCCACAAACACATTTTAAACAGTGCTGACTGCTGGAAAAATATGAGGGGAAGGTGAAAGGAGGGGCTGAAAGAGAGTGTGACAACTGTGCTTTACTACGTATATTCACACTGCTTTACTATTAACCTTATTCTGCCCCGTCCACTTTTTTTAGGCATATACCTCTAGTTTAGCTGCAGTTAGCCTTCAAAATTTAGTATCTGGGATTTGAGATTGGCTTGAAAAACAGACAAGCTAACACGTTAGCAACCTTAATAGAGCCAAACTTAAAGTGTGCTGCCAACAAAAGTAGGCCAGGCAGAATAGAATAACTCCTCCTGTGCACTGACTGCAAGGTGAGTTCGATTCGATATATATGTGAGTTTCTTGTGAAGTGCCTTGTACACCAGCTCCAGTCCACTGCAGTCCGGATCTACCCGAAGCCACGCAGATTCTTGTGGATTCTCACGAGAATGCTTGTTTTATGACTTGAAAGACTGTACCAGGACGTTTTGGTTTTAGGCATTTTTAAGCATGTTTTGCTCGCACTGAACTCGCATTCAATGTACAACAGCGGTGAGGTGCATACTGACATTGCAGTAAGACAGTTTCAGGTAACAGCAGTCTGCACTTACTTTGGAAAATGTAAAACTTTAATTATATATGAAGTGAAAAAGGGCTGAAATTAAGTGACATTTAATGTTATTTTTATCTATTTTACAAAATATTTGACAGTAGAGCAGTATGTTCTGATCACATATAAAGTGTATTGGACTTTTCATTGCCGATTTCGAAAAGGCTTCTTATTTCTTATTTATTTATTTATAAAGGGACAACACATATTAATGAACATTTACATGTAAATATGTAAAGATTGAAGCCAACGTGGCTAATTTCCATCTTCAGTCCCCCGGCAGGTTGATGTCAAGAACATCTAGGACAGAAAAAAGACAGTCAATCAAGGCCTCACACATTCACTGCACATAGATAGATAAAAGGACAGTTCAGAAGAAGTTAATAAGCAGTTAATTACAGTTTTAAATTGAATATACAATATACACATAAGTCATCATCATATTACAGGTGATTACATGTTTGACCTTCCAACAACCATGTTTTTAAAGCCTTAGAGAATGCTGGCAATGTAGGCAGTTCTCTGATGTGAGAAGGGACCGTGTTCCAGGCCTGACTCGCTCGAAAAGCAAATGACATTTGTCCAAAAGCACTTTTTCTAAACGACACTAAACAATCGCCTCAAGATGCTGCTCGTGTTGTTCGGTTAGAATTTCTTTTTAAAAACTTGTTCCATTGGCAGTTTCATTTTAATAGTCAAAAACACCTGATGCTTACTACTTATTGCAATCATTATCCGACTTACAGCTAATGATTGCATTCAATCTTTATGTTTTTAATACATTTACCTATGTAATTGTATTGCCAAGGACTACAGATGGAAATAAATAATTGTATTGCCAAGGACTACAGATGGAAATAAATACAGTAATTGTATATCCAAGGACTACAGATGGAAAGTAGCTGCCAAGCTATTTTCTGGTGCAAACATCTCTGCTATGGAAGTCAAAAGTGTAAGTTTGTTTGCCCCATTATAAACTCCCATGTGGTTTTAGGAAAATTCAAATATGAAGAATTTAATGACATGTTATGGACTAGCCAACTATGTGCTAACTCAGATTCATAGTGTGGTGGTTTTCAGTTTGAAAAGCACATCTATAACTTAAAATTAGTTTTGATTACTTAGTAGTTTATAAAGCTGCAGAAGCAAATAAACAAAATGTAGGTCTTATGCTGATGACTCACCATAGAACTGATTAACCCCATTTTCAAACTTTATGTATTTATTTATGTATTTAAATTTAATTTAAGAGAAATCCCTGTGGAGAGTTAGCGTGGGAGCTCATACTTCCTGATCTAAGGAGTGGACGGTCACTGTTGAGATTCATTGAGTAGAATGTATTTGTTCATTGTCTGTAATAAAATGAAAATGAAATGAAGTAGTACATTTGTAATTTATGTTTTAGCACGTTTCCATTGGATTGACAGAATCTTGTTCAAATATTGTTATCAAGATACAAAAAAACATTATTTTTCTTTAACACCCAGCCCTAAAAGACACTCAGTGACATCACACTTTTGTCAGTTCTCCCCAACACATTACTTTAAACTCAAGCTGTTGTTCTGAAGTGAATAAAAACGTGTGTATGACCAACGCTGTGAGTAGTAGAGCTCGTTCTGAACATGTCACTTCTTTTGTCCACAGAAGAGTCTCGGTCTCTGCAGGGGACTGATGAGCTGCTGCTGCCTCTTCTTTGTCTTTCTCTGCTGTTCTGTCACAAACTCACTCATGCACCGCTGATTCTATTAAGATTAACCTTTATAGAATTGTCCAAATTGAAAAACAACCCCAAACTCTATCTGGAGCTCCAAATACATTTCATAAACTTTTTGTATCTACCGTATATTTGAAAACTTTTGTCATATTTTTTATCTGTCTGACTGCACACAGCAAGTGTTTAGTCTGAACACTGTACAGTTACACTTTATAAGGTTAAAGGTGCACTACATAACGCTGCTGGTGGAATCTTTGTCTTTTATGTAGAGCTGGATAGCGATTACATTTTTTTAATGGCATGGTTGAGCTGCGATTAATCACATTTTAGTTCCAAAAATAGCTATTTTAACCTATTTTTTCTTCAAAATATATTTTTTAAGTATATTTTTAAGTATATTTAAGCGTCTTTATTTTGTGGAGTGCACAATTCTGCACATTTTGTGGTATTTTGGCTTAAAATTATAAGTTTTAATAATTTTAGGATCAGAATGTTATTTCATTTTGTTTAGGCTAAACAGAAATGTATAAAAACACGCTGTTTTAGCTTTAGCTAATCATAGAACTATAGTTAGTTTAGTTTATTTGTCACATACATTTGCACAAGTACAACATGTAGTGAAATTCATTTGTACCTTCCAGTGACATAAACAAACAACAATTCAAACAAATACAGTACAAAATCCAGTAATATAACTGCAGGAGAATTTTACAAGTGGGTTAGATTTAACAGTCTGATAGCCTCAGGGTAGAAGCTCCTCCTCATCCTCTCGGTTTTCACCTTGAGGAGACGATAGCGTCTTCCTGATGGCAAAAGCGAAAACAAATTGTGATCAGGATGGCTTGAGTCCTGAACAATCTTCTGCGCTCTTCGTTGACATCTTTCAGTGTAGATGTCTTCCAAACTGGGCAGGCTTATTCTAAGGATCTTTTCTGCTGTACTAACCACTCTTCTGAGAGCAACACGGTCCTGCTGTGTGGTTCCCCCCATCCACACAGTGATGCTTCCAGTCAGGATGCTCTCAGTGGTGCAGATGTAAAAGTTCCTCAACACTCTTGGTGAAAGCCTCAAATCCCTCAGACGCCTTAGATGGTATAAGCGTTGACGGGCTTTCTTTGCCAAGAAGGTCGTGTGCAATGTCCAGCTCAGGTCCTGGGATATGTGCACCCCCAGATATTTAAAACAGCCTACTCTCTCCACAGGTGAGCCACAGATGGTGATAGGGCAGAGACACTCCCGCTTATTCCTACGAAAATCCACTACAAGTTCTTTAGTTTTGCCAATATTGAGTTCGAGGTTGTTGTTTTTACTCCAGCCGATCAAATGGTTGATCTCGGAGCGATATAGTTACATAAGTAACTAACATTTTCAGTCCTGATGAAAAAATGGTCCAGTTCTGGGATAGTCCTGGTTAAAACCAGCTCAGTGCTCAAATACACTGTGGAAAGTAAAACAATCCCGATTTTAAGTAAACATCACAGACACGTCAGTAAAAGTTGATTTTGCCGTTGATCCAGGCTGATTCTCCACGCGGATATTTAATGAGGTGTTAACGGTTTGAAGTCTTTAATTCTGTGATTCTTGGGTCTTTTTGGACAATTTAAAAACTCATACGGAGCTCAGACTCGTCTCTGTCCCGCTGTCCATGCAGCAGAGCTCACTCCCCTGTATTCAAAGCACTAGCAGCAACAGAACAGATCCGCTGTGGACTGTTTATGAGAGCGAGGAAGAGAAAAGGACGCAGTGGAAGTGCGGGCGCTTTCATTCATGCTTTTGGGCTGAATCTCGTTAACGGCGACAAAATATTTAATTGTGATTAAGCACGTGCTGCGTTAACGCCGCAATAACGTATTAACTTGCCCAGCCCTTCACACAAAAAAAGCAGTTGACACCACCAAGCTAAAGCTGCATTCCAGTCAACCTTAGAAGTCAGAACATGTTTTCGACAAGTGTTGTGTGTTCTAATGATCAAGCTGGATCACTTTTACAGTGGGGAGCCAATCAAGTAATAAATAACTAGGAAATTGCCCAATTCAGCCAAAACACAGATCTCTTCATGTCAGTTTATCAATTTGGACATTGGCATTTACAGTTTGTAAAATACTGCAAATAATGACAAAGCATTGTAGAAGCAGGTTCACAGATGCAAGTGAACTGTAGACACAAACTAACCCGTAATGAGTGAAAAAGCACTGTGTTAACATTTGGGGGGGGGGGGCATTTACACATTTTCGAGTCCAATAACACAACCAAACAATAGATTCAATCCAACAACGATGTGCAGTGCACCATTCGACCTGAGCTCGGCGATGTTGGGGGGTAAGCACTGATCCAACATATAGCCGATATGGTCGAATATTGTCAGCGCAGAGGCGATTACTGATGGTTCTGGCTGACACTGGCCCAATGGTCTCGGCTGCGGACCTGGTGGTGGGCGGGAACCTGTCATGTAGATGTGCTAGCGGGTTGGCATGGTCTTGTGCAGTGGTCGTTACACGGTGGCCACCAGTATGAGGGCGGTTGTTAGAGGAACCAGTGGCCTGGTATCGCTCCACAAGACGACTAATGTTAGAGCGGTGTACTCCAAACACCCTGGCAACAGCAAGACAACATCGTCCAGCTTGGAGCTGCCAATAGCTTCATCCCTCTCTGGTTGAGACAACTGTGGCTTCGTGAAGAAGTGTGTTTTTGGCTTCATTCTGGTGCCTTTTATAGAGAAGACTTGAGCACAATTAACCAGCGGTAAAAGTCAACTCTGAGTTACAAACATGAATTTATGTGAATAAACGACCCTGTAATACACTCTTTATTGTTCTCACAATCAGTCAAGCAAAACCAAGAAATCTGTTCACCTGTCTTCAGCTTACTATTATTGACTGAAATCATGATGCTAACCCATTTTTACAAATGTACTAATTTTCTAAAAAATTCCTAAAATTAAAATGTTGCATTTTTTGTTTTGTTTTTTTCTTGAGTATATATTCATTCCAAAAACACTGAGTATTCTGTTGAGCTACATAAGTCTTGTCTGATATCAAATTTTACAACACAATTTACAGAGACACTATGTTGCATCTTTTTTTTTTTTAAGAAATACTAGTGGTTGAGTAACATTGGAACACACAGAGAAATCAAATCACTGTTGAGAGAAAAACACACTCATCTTTCTCTTCACTTATGCACAAACCACGCACCTTTCTGCTAAAATAGGCCAAAACATGCCCTTCAGTCCTGGATTGTTTGTTTTGGTTCTCAGCTTTGGCTTCTGCCCAAACCACAATGTCGTACTGTGACTGTCACTGTCCCAGAGTGCACACCCACAGAGGAGTCTCGCAAGAACTCATCTGACTGGGGAGAGGGGGCAGAGCATCCATCTAAAAAGACCATGTCATTAGCCGCTACTTTTGTCTCAAGCTTCAGATCTTGACGTGGTTTATTTTGTCCAAACCCCACATGTACATATTATTTCCATCTCTGTGCATAATACATAATCCCTCATTCATTCATCCAGGCAAGGTTTACCTCCATGCTCTTAGCTCAGGGCTAATCCACGCAAGAAAGTCTATAAATACCACAACACATAAGTAGCGTATTCTTATGTGATACGTCATCTATATTGTGATTTACAAAAAAGTTTTCTTAGTGTAAATGGCACACAAGTTGGGTTTGAAGCAACGTTGGGACATTTTCTTTAGGTCTAACCCTAAGTTTAGGCTTCAAGTCAATAAAATGGGTAAGAGGCAGTTTATACTACGAGTTTTTACAAATCCGTGACGTTTCTATGTCAGATTGGCTTCTCTTTTACACGACAACGAGCCACATATTCATTGAATCGGCGTTCCACTGGATACGATTCAAGAGGTAGTTTTGCTGCGGAGGTTCAGTGGATACATCGCGGCGTAAACAGAAAAAAACAGTTGTCAATGAAGACAATTACGTCACTGATTTGCGCGTGCAGTAGCCGCTACTTTTAACACCGTAGAGGAAGACTGCCCAGTCACCAAAAATGTCTCTCAAACCAAAGCACCTTTCATTCTCACAAAGTTAAGCCAACAGTATCCAGCTTTCTTACCTGCCTATTGCAGAGGAGGAGACACAAAACTAATCTTCCAAAGCCTCTCCGGGTGTTGATTCAATGAGTTCATTCAAATTTGTGTGTTCAGAAAAAAGAAAGTTTTGGACAGCTGTCCAATTAAGTGTCTGTGTCCCTTTATCTGCGATTTGCGTCTTCCTCGCGCACAAGTCCTTGGTTCTCCTTGTTTGTTTTCGAGCGATATCCCTCTTTCCTCACGCGCTGGTCCTTGTTGCTTCTTTTCGCCATTTTATTGATATGAAGAACTTGTAAACCTGTCAGTGCTCGCGTTATCGTCGGATGTGGGTTCACAGTAAGGTCTTCTGGAGTCCTAGCACAATACCGCCACCTCCTGACGCGGCATAAGAACTACAGCATTTTTGGTCTATCTGTGTTTCCATGTAAAGAAAGATTAACTCGCCACGACACCATATAAACTGTGAGCACAAAATGTTAAGATTGTGACGGTTTTCTGGGGAACGTTGTCTTGTAAACTAGGCCTAAGTTTAAGGCTGGGGTTTGGAGTAGGTTAAGATTAGGATAAGGATTTTGTAAAAATATATTAGTGCGCTGAAAATGCCTCCACAGCAATGCACAACATTTTAGCAAAAACAATTTACAAAGAGAGAGAGCTCAAGTCTGGTCAGAACCGCAACATGAATACCACCTGATCATGAAGGTTTACCCACGTGTGCATGTTCAATACACTGTGGGTGGGCATATTGTCTTGTCAGTTGGTGTTTTTCTTTTAAATGTATTTGATGCGGCTCAAGCACTCGGTAAGTACGGTAGTTTACAGTGGAATCCCATCATCTAGCAGTTCTGATAAAAAAAAAATATCTCATTTTATATTCTGTCTGTGAGGAGTAGACTTTTTAGTTGAGAAGCACTTTTGTGATCGCAAAATGACGGAACATTGTTTGGTCCCACTTCATGTTTGTTTGAATGTGACAAAAACAAAAGCAGAGTTACCAGATTTTCAAAGTGCAACAAGCAATCAAGTCTTTGAAAAAAGTCCAAACTTTTAGTTTATTTAAAAAAAAATTGACATATATTGACACTGATTCCATTTTGCTTCATGGCGTGGATCTGTGTTTCATGTCTGCAGCAGCTCAGATCTGCAGGTTCTCCCTAACCCTAACCCTAAATAAATAAATACAATACAAAAAACAGGTATTATTTATAATTGTATATATATTAGCATATGCTGTAAATAAACCAGTTACATATGTTCAGTGAATGGAGGGTTTGCTGAATCCAAGCTAGCTAGTCACTGACGCAAAATGGTGACCATCTTTCATCAGGCTTGGTTCTGATATAGAGAGAGAGAGAGAAAAAAAAAATATATATATATATATATTCTCTCTCTCTTTTCCTCTTTAGTAAATCACAGTAAACTCAGTCTGACACTTGTATATTACCAGTGGATGAGTCTGGTCAACTGGATTTCTAGGGCGGAGCAAAGCTCACCTAACAGACAAAGAAGAGCATAAAGGCTTCTAGTGCCGTAAGCTGTTGGGATTTCTCTCGCCGTCATCTGCCGGTAAGGCGGTTACACCTTGCTATTCCGTCACCTCGCTACTCAGACACCCTGCTTTTCCGACAGGGTGCTATTCAGACATTAGAATCCTATTGTCGGAATAGCGGTATCCATCTATTTTTTCAAGAGAGTCGGTATTCCGAATTTTTTTTGTTGTCGGAGTAGCGATACATTTTTTGTCTTTTTTAATCAAACATCCTGCTATTCCGACATTAAAAAATGTGACCCTACCGTTCAGCTGAACCACTGCTGCTTTGATCAGGAGCAGTTTGGTAAGGTGCACGTGCCTTACCGTGCCCACCTGGCATGACACACTACTTACGCGTTCTCCTGAGAACGGAAAACAGACACTCAGAAGATCTAAAATCATCGATAAATTAATTAATGGATTGGCCCGCAAGTCTAAAGGGCTTCCTCTAAAGGAAGCGCACTTAAAACAACCACAATAAAAAACGATCTCTGATCCTATTTTTGAAATAGGCCTCGGCCTATATGCTAATAAATCTGCATAAAAAAAATAAAAATAATAATAATATGTAGCCTATTAGGTAAATAAATAAATTAATTAATAAATAAATAAATAAATTAATTAATAAATAAAAAAAAAAAATATATATATATATATATATATATATATATATATATATATATATATATATATATATATATATATATATATATAATCAGAGGTTACATTAACTGACAATTTTCCGTCATTTACCGATTGTATTTTGCTTTGACGGAAAGTTTTCAAAGCTGACCTTTTATATATGGAGCTAGTCTTTTATATATTGTCTACTGATTTAGTGACCTGATCCCGACCGGACTCGCGCTCTCCCGCTCCCTCAAACTGAAGAAGCAGCGAGGGAAAATGCTGCTTTCAATCTCATCCTTGCGCGCTGCTGTTCTGTCGGGGAGGCCGTGAGACTGATGGCTGCAGAGCGCACGGCGCTGTGGCCTCCACAAATACGTGACCTATCTGTAAACCGCACGCGTTTGCTACAGAGCGCACGGATAACGCTTCATTCGACAAAAACAGCGGGATGGACAGAGTTTTATCGGTCTGATTTCAAGAGGATTTGTACTTGTGACCGTGATCACTCTGTGGACAAACACTGATGTTTATTCAGATTCTTAAACTTAGCGGAAAGTCACACCTGCAGTGTTTGGTGACACGCTCACAACGGCTGGCATCAGAAACTTTCCCGGAGGAATAAAAGACTGTCTTTTATGCAGGAGAAATGGAAATAACACCTAGAGTTTGGGCAAAACACAGTGTGGATTTGCAGAGAGTGGAGAGAAGTGGAACTTTGTGTTTCAGGTAAGAAATGCAGAGCCTCATTAGTCACATTGAGTTTGTTGAATGTCAAACGGACACAATGATTTTTGCAGATGCTTTAATGATATCTTAAGAAACTATTTATGCAGAGTTCAGTCATTTTTTGTAATGTATCTTATGTCTCATGACCCGTGTGCTCCCGTACAGTCTCCGTGTCAGAAATCAGCTACAAAAACATAGACACACTGTAAGAAATTGCTGTTAAAAAACGGTGAAATTTGCTACAGTAGCACTGTTTTTCAAAAAAACTTTAATTTACCGTAATTTGTGACCGTTGGAGGATTCTACCTGGTAAAATAACAGTAACTACTGCTTTCTATGAGTAAAACGGTAGGGCTGTAAATTTACATGTATCAGCGCATGCGCAGTAAAGAGCAAAACGCCAGAGTCCAGAAAAACGGAAGCGGCAGCGCCATTATCGGGTAAGTTAAAGTTATAATATTTTTATTTATAAGAGTCAAATCTAAACTTTGAGACCATTTGAGGCGAGAAATAGTGGGTATTGTTTCCAAATCCGCAGTCAGTTTTAACTTTTCTCTGCTAATGATCTGGACGCTGGGTCTATACCGGGGGCCCTCCGCCGGCTGTAGCCGGTAGACCAGCTCTAGGGGGCGGTAGAAGTTCTGCCTCGCGTCGCCGTTGCCAACGGATACTTCCAACGGTAGTTTGTGAAAATGTTTTTTTAATCAAAAACTAATGAGACGTATTTCTAACGTAATGTGTGCCTAACAACAATGTTTATTAGCAACAGTTCTTTGCAATAAACACACATTTAGTATTAAAAAAGCTTCACGGGAAAGCCCGCGGGGGAAACCCGAGAAACTCCTCCCCGAAGGCGGCATTCGGGGCAGAGCGCTCCGGTTCTCCCTCGCTGGAAGACGGATAGAGGTCTCGCTATGTGACGCTGGTTTAGACATATTTTATACGTGATTTAGAACTTGTTCGGTCGTGGTTTGGTCCTGCTTCAGACCCCCTTTCCTTCTAGTCAAGTCCTGACTAAGTCCTGGTTTAGTCCTGGTTTAGACCTGGTTTAGACCTGGTTCAGACCTGGTTTAGACCTGCGTTGTTCTGGTTAAGTGCGGCGTTATTAAGCTTGGGTTTGGCTGTTTCTGATCAGTTTAGTGTATGTGGATTGTGTGCACAGCGCGGGACAGAAACATATTCTTGATTAGCATCACACACGGACGTATTTCTGCGCACAGAAGGGAAAAGTCAGCGTGTGTGTGGGTTTACCTGCCCGGTGCGCGTGGCTAGTGACGCAGGGACACAGACGTTCACCTCGTACCTCCGCTGTGCTCTCCGGTCGCTTCGTTTAACGTAATCCACAATAAACCAGAGGTTGCTTTAGTTGACACGTTTCTCTATCCGGGCGTAAATAAATGCTCCTTCACGTCTCTTCAGGGTAAATAAAAGCGCGGCGGTGATATGTTAAACTTGGTCAATTACTTGAACACACACACGCGCGCATTTTCCTTTCCATTTTCCTTCCTCTTGTGATTTTGATAATAACGTTGTGAGTCATAGGGCAGCAGTGATTCTGTCTGTGTGTGTCCGGTCACAGAGCCCGTCCCCCTCACAGCTGATCAGCCTGGGTTAGTTTATACAGACACAGAAGTGCCCAAAACTCAATTCATGAATGACCTCAACTGGTATTATTACTGTTAAGCTATTACAGGTGACATACCATACTTATCATAATTCTAAACAAGTCTAACTTAAATATTTCAATCAAATTTTATTAAAAAATTAAAAATATAAAATTAAAAAGACTAATGGGCTGCAGCTGGCCTCCTTAAACTTATTGTAAGTTAAATTGTGTAGTTTAATTGTAAATAAAAATAAATAAATAAATAAATAAAAAACAGGCATTTTGCCAATCAGATCCTGAAGTGACCTTGAAGTGATTATCGGTCTGATGCTCTGGTGAAGCTTCAGACCAATAATTATAATGTCTGCAGTTGTCTTGTGTTGTGATATCTCGCTGGTGCTTGAACATGTGTCTCACAATTGAAGTTATTAGCTGTAATTATTTTCTTCAAAAATATTTGACTAACAATTATACATCAGTTTCAGATGCCTGTAAGCCTCCTAGTTGAGATGTTCCAGGCATGTCCCACCAGAAGGAGACCCTAAGGACCTGTCTCTGGACCGGCCTGGGAAGTTCCCAGATTGCTGCTTCCGGGACCCGGCCCGGATGGGTGAACGAAAATGCATAGATGTACATCTATAGAGTCATTTTCTGTTGCTGCCCAAGTGCGTTTTATTTGATCTTGTCTATTTATTGTTCTAGATGTTTTTTCAAAATATTTATGTTAAACTAGACTGTAATGACTTGTGTTAACTTTTGATTTATGTTTACAGATGATCATATCTTAATGGAGTGGACAGGAGCAGATGTTCTACGGTCAAAATGGATCAAGAATTCAGTGCCAAAGCATTAGGTAACTCATGTTTTGTGTCTGATTTATCATCACAATTTATTATACACTTTTGTATGTTAATGAGAAACTTTGTTTTAGTGGGCTCTGAGATGGGCCCTCTTCTTATTTGAAAATGTTAAACTAAAATGAATGTCACAGCAGCGGCCAGCACTCTTGCTTCACAGTAGGTATGTTTTGGGTTCAACTTTTGTGTGGAGTTTTGCTCTGTCTCTTCATGTCTGTGTGGGTTTCTTCCAGGCACTTCAATTTACCCACCAACCAAAGCATGTATGATAGAGTCTAGCTCCAGACCTGACCAAACCTCACAGAACATTTGGAGATGTGTCTGCTGTTCTGCATCCACTGCTCCTGAGAAGATTATCCACAGGTACTGAAGGTTAAGGCATCAACATTCTACAGACCAATACTTTTTAAATCAGCTAAATTTTAGCAGCTCTGCAGCTAAAATTCAAATGCAGTTTTTGTTGTAATTCAAAAAGTTAATTGGTGTAGTCACCAGCAAAAACTCAGTTTATTATTATTCTTATTCTTATTATTATTATTATTATTATTATTGTTTTATTATTATTATTATTATTATTTTATAATAATTATTATTTTTTTTAGATCTTTCAAACCAAAGTACATGGGGAAAAAGCCTCTTGCCCACCAATTCTAAATTATGAACAGAACCTATAAAGACGACAAAAAAGTGAACGTTCACCGTAACATGGTAAGATAGTTTGTCAATTTTTCTTTTTAAAATGTAAAGTTATCTGAAAAAAAAACAATTATGTTAGATCATTACTATAGATATTTTTTATTTCTTTACAGAACAGTCGTCACACAAGAGCTGAGCTGTGGGGATCCTCAGCTGCTGGACTGTTCATCTCTGCGTTTAGAGGTAAACTGCATATGACAGGATACTCACTGTACTTATTAAACTTACTTTTACATCTATATAATCAGACTCTTTACTAAAACTAAAATGTTTTTAATCACTTAGGTTATGTTGGTGTCATTACAACATTCTACTGGGAACTGGAACTTGGAAATGAACACCACTATCAAAACCTGTGCAGAAGACATGTTCTGTGTCCAAAGAAAAACACTGACAATAAAGTAAGCAAAATACTGTAATTGTAGCTCCTGATAAAGTGCTGGCTTTACTGGTAAATACACATCTGTATAGTGTCAAATTATGTTTTTATCTTTGTTAATTCTAGAGAGATTTCCAGACACTAAATACTAAGCTTGGTGCTCATTAAGACATAGTATGACGGCGTGACAGATATATATTTACCAGTAAAAAGAAGCTGCCTTCTTAATATATTCTCCAACAGTGTGGAATTCACTACTTTTAGGCAAATCTCATATTTTTTAAATCCAAGCTATTGTTTATGCAAACACTATTATCACCTTGCTTTTAATTATTAATACAATCGGTTCCGTATTAAACATTTTGTTTCTTGCATTGATAATCAGCTGATGCACCTTGTATTTATTTCTGATGCCACCATTACCAATAATTGTTCAATTATTATTGTATTTACCACTATGGAACTTTATGGCATTTGGAACATGTACATTTCTGTTTATAAGATGCTTCATTTTTAGCCAGTACCCAAATAAACTTGTATGTTTTGTGTTATTTTAGGTCTCGTCTCTGGTGCCAGCATGACATTATAGGATAGTTCTTCATCTGTGAGGAGAACCGGTCTACAAACAAAGGTGCGTCATGCAGTTAACATGAATGCCACTCTTCATCAGAGTAGTAGTTTGTAGAGCCCAAAATTTTTTGCTCCTCCTTATATAATACTGGATATTGTCCTAGAGTTTAGAGTTTATTCATTTTCTCATCGTGAGAATCCAACAGTTTTAATTCAAGTAAAAAGTATTATTTCTGGGTACAATTATTTTAAAACTTTTAATCCAGGTAAAAATTATCTGGATTTCTAAGTGATGGATCTGAGACTTGCATCCTGGTATTTTAACATTTTGAATGATTGGATCAAAATGATTGACATGTTAAATATCTATCAATTAATCAGCAAATTCTAATGTCATGTTTGTGTTTTTTACAGGTGCTTTGTTGGACTCACAAAGCAGTTTCTGCTTTTGCGAACCAAGAAGAAGAGGCTCATGGAATCCATCTGTGTCTCCACACTCCTAAAAGAACTCATGGACTTTGAATGGACTCTTCTAAGCTTTGAAAAAAGGAACAGGTGACACTATTATTGACTCTGGGATGAGAGCTGATTGAAGAGTGAAGAGGGTGGTAAGCCTGCATCACTTTCCTGTTCTAAGAACTTGTTCTAAAGCTGACCAAACTATTATCGTCAAAAGTTTGTTGTGAGTTATCTTCAATGTTGTTTTTAAAGACATTGTACCCGATTTTTCTTCTCTATTGATATTAGTTTTTCACAGGAAAAGCCAAGACTACAATTACTGAATAGGAATCCTTTTGTCCAAAAGTCTAAGTGTGATGCTTCATCAGCCAACATCCTAAAGGTGTTTTCCTATAACAAAGGCTGTTTTAGACTAATAGCTAATATTAAAAAGATGATCAGTGCAAATGTGGCGTGTCCCACAGAGCAGAGGAGAGGCCCAGGCCAAACCAGAATGACATGGGAACAGAGGAATCACTGCAGCTGCGCTAGGACAGGCCACTTGCACTAAAGTGCCATAAATTATGACCTTATTTCTGTGCAAGGCCAAATCGGATATTAGGTTATATTTAGGTGTTATTAATTAAAAGAAAATCGGGTACAAGGTTTTTATTTGAGCCTAATCTGTCATTATGTACATGTATTGTTTTCTTTAATATTTGGTACAGATATTATTTATGGCACAGTCTTTTTGGGGTGTATCACATACTCAGAATCCTAATACTAAACTATAACTATCGCTTTGATGACATAGTGCATATTATTGAGTCTGCGTTGTTGCCTAAACTTAACTTTTTTTACCTCGAGGCTCGACAATTCATGTGCCTGTAACCTGGGACCCAATCTCATTAAATGTATTGCTTTTTTTTTTTTTGTGCTCATCGTGTCCCAACTATCGGCGTTATGGTTAAGAATCACTGGCCTGGCTACAGCTCATTGCAATATCAATAGCATCTGTGCACAGAATGTCATTTGGCTTGTTTATTTTCAAAATAAGCAACTTCTGTACTTACTGTATGATTATTTCCTGTTCAGTTCATTTTTATAAGGTTTTCACTACATAAGTCTAAAATTAATAAATACTCAAGATCAGATAGTGAACACTGAGTTGTTAGCATGTTTTCTGAATGTCTCAGATAACATGCTAAAGACGTAACAACTTAAGAGAATATTTCACCAAAGTTGGTTATAAAGAGACGTGCCTGTGTCTAAATGCTAACTCAAATATAAGTACAGAAGTTATAAATTAGAATATGAACTGACATTCTGTGCACAGATACTATAATGATACAAAACTGGACACTAGCCAGGACTGCAGAATGTCTTTTAATGTTTGTTCTGTATTTTCACTTGTTGAATTTATTTTATTTACAATAAATTATATGTTTATTACACGTGAACCAACCACAATCTTTACATTTCTTTTAAGTCTAAAGGGATTCTGCAAATAACAAGAATCAAGCCACTGTTTAAGCACAGTAAAGGTTGTAGATGTTTTACGGTAACACTGGTAAATAACTATAAGCCACTGTTTAAGCACAGTAAATGTTGTAGATGTTTTACGGTAACACTGGTAAATAACTATAAGTCACTGTTTAAGCACAGTAAAGGTTGTAGATGTTTTACGGTAACACTGGTAAATAACTATAAGTCACTGTTTAAGCACAGTAAAGGTTGTAGATGTTTTACGGTAACACTGGTAATAACTATAAGTCACTGTTTAAGCACAGTAAAGGTTGTAGATGTTTTACGGTAACACTGGTAAATAACTATAAGCCACTGTTTAAGCACAGTAAATGTTGTAGATGTTTTACGGTAACACTGGTAAATAACTATAAGTCACTGTTTAAGCACAGTAAAGGTTGTAGATGTTTTACGGTAACACTGGTAAATAACTATAAGTCACTGTTTAAGCACAGTAAAGGTTGTAGATGTTTTACGGTAACACTGGTAAATAACTATAAGCCACTGTTTAAGCACAGTAAAGGTTGTAGATATTTTACGGTAACACTGGTAAATAACTATAAGCCACTGTGTAAACACAGTAATAACAGCTACAGTAAGTTACTGTAGTGTAAAATAACGGTAGCACTGCTGTAGATAAACAGTAACTTGCTGGCTACTAGCTGCCAGCATTTTACCGTTATTTTACACTGAAATTTCTTACAGTGCAGGAATAAACCTACTGAGCAAAATTATGACGGATAAAAATCCCTCATGACGGATTTTTTGGGACCTTGTCCGTCACGGTGACGTATTGGAATTAAGTCTAGTGTAACCACTGATGCTAATAAAAAAAAATTTATGCTAATAAATCTGCATAATTTTTTTTTTATATGTATTTGGTCAAAAAAAAAAATTTATGTTTTTATTTATTTATTTGGACAAAGGGTGTCTAAAAATCAGTTTTAAATGAACCAAAAATAAAAAGTAAACGAAAAACAAAGAATTGCGGAGAAATTCAACTCAAAAGTCACGTAAATCTAAAAGTGCTTCGGGTCTTCTCATTGGCGCGCAGGCTGTCACATCTCTCTCTCGCACTCACACAGACGCGCGCAAACATTGAAATAAGTTACTAGGCCTATTAATCTGCAGATGATTGAACAGCAGCGTTATATAGTGATATATAACCTGCATTCTATTTGGGGTTTGATGGGACAGATTATGCTCAGGCCTCAGCTCAGAGCCTCTGGTCTACGCGCTCTGAGTTGCGTGAAAAGGCACAGGGGCATGACACTGTGCGGACACAGTACGGAGCAGAGAGAAATGAGCGAATGCAAGTGACAAATATAAGCAGCGCGTGTGTGGCCACACTGCGAGATGTAGGTGGAATGTAAAGCACTCCAGCCATGCGTCAACGCGCGCCATGAGCCCACGAAAAAACGAGAATACCAGTGTATTGTACCAGTGCAAAAGGAAATTGGAGAGACCAAAATAAGCTTCGTGGGTCTCCCCAATACGTCCCCAGAAATTACAATTCGATTGCTCATCATCACTGCACCTCAGATCCTGTGAAGGTCATGCGTAAAAGCCGTGCGTAAAGTCCGCGCGCCCAAAGCACGTAATGGATGTGTTTATTTTAATTTATTGCTTTCTGGTGCATTAGTACTTGCTTAATAGTACAGCGCAGAAAAAAAAACTGTCGGAATAGCGGACCTAAAAAGGTGTCGGAACAGAAGGCTGTCGGAGTGGAGGTCTGTCGGAACAGAGGGCTGTCGGAATCACTGTCGGAATGCAGGTCTGTCGGAATGGAGGGTTGTCGGAATAGCGCTTGCACACCGGTAAGGCCTAGTCAAGACAGTGCAGTCGGCTCGAGCCATCTTGACCGTCTTGAACACGACTATTGACACAATGTCTTTTTGGTCATTTAAAACTGCCTTTAACGGTGAATGTAACAAACGCTGGGTTTTCCATGCCTAGATCCATGCGCGCTGCACACAGCAGGGACGTTGTTAGCAAAAACCACGTGACTGAAATAAACTATTTTCATTGCACGGTACAATCTGGATTTCAAGGGAAACGCCCTTGGAGGGTGTGGCAACCAGACTGATATTTCTTTGTGTAAAAATACAGAGATATCATTCTGGACTTTCCGGCAACTAAATTGTTAGCAGTGTCCCATATAAAATGTCCAAACATGGAGCAAATTCCAGGCAATACACTTGTTTGTACTTTTAGCATGACTTAGCTAATTAACATACTAAAAACTCATCTCTGTCAGCAAGCTGACATTGCATTAGATAAGTGAGCAAAGCATGTGATCTCTGTGTAAAAAGTCTTAACAAAAGCAAACACAACCATGTACTATGTTAAGTAAAATCACAATTTAGACTTGAGTGTTTTAATTATTGATCAGCGGCTGCACTGGAAGAGAACTTTCATACTATACGGAATAAGTAGCAGCTTATTCTGTGCATCCTTTTACTGTATGCAGCTCACGCACCATTCGCCAAAATACTAATATGTTCATTTGCACAACAAAACACTTCCATTGTTCAGTATTGACTGGCTCCGTGCTGTGGACGAGTGCAGCCAACACTATTATGATAATGTGGCCATGCCTCGCTGACTTCCATTTAAAATAAGCAATAACATGATCTATGAATATTCAGCATGGGTGTCAAATTTAGTATGCACCATTTGTTTGAAGGCAAAACACAACAACAGCAAGATAGAGAGAGTATAGTGTTCCGGTTGGTGAGATATACACAGAGAAACAACCACCTTGTGAAACCTCAAATTAGCATCTTTTTGTGTCAACATTTGCTTTGTCGTTTGAAACTCTTATTGTTATGTAATATGTCTGTCAAAAAAACAACAAAAAAACACACATTTAGTTTTCTCAGCGCTTAATTTGTAATCAAACGTTGCTGGAACAAAACTTTTCGACCACAGTATAGATGAGGTCAAACCTTTACTGGTGGATGGATGGATGGATGGATGGATGGACAGATTGATCTGGAGAGGAAAATTTATTTTCTGCATTTGACCCCTCCTACAGAGCTGGTGGGGAAACTGTGATGTTGTGCTTGGCTTAGTCAGGGCCTTAGCTGGAGGAGCAGGTGCAGTTGGAGGTGGAAACCGGAGTAAGAGACAGATGACAGTCAGGTCCAGGTGGAGCAGGTGAACTTCTGTTGTTTCAGTGATGGGACCATCCTCTTAAAATATTTCTGTAAGTTCAAAGCAAGACAAGTTCGCATTTATAACCTCATGTCCCATATCCATGGTTACAAGACGTATGACTGATGAACATCACAAGGTCCCAAGGTTAAAAGTATTTTCCCTAGAAGATCCTCTGCTGCATCGAGTGTGAAAGTCTGCCATTTCAGAGGTCCAAAGCTAGTTACGAGAAAAACAGACGTCTCCTTTTCACAAATCTGACAGTAGCTCATGCTTGTTGAACATCTGAGGTCACACTTCTTATGTCTGGAACACACTGCAAGCGCGACGCGAGAATCGGGAGCGAAAGAATCCAACCTATTTTTTTTGCCGCTTGACACTGGCGTAGCTGCGTAGAAGCGTAGAATACAGAGAAATCAGGCTTCTACAGTTGTATGTGTGTACTTGCCATCAGCACCACACGTCCTGGGACAGACCTGGACTGTGTGACGGAGCCCTGCTTCAATAGAACTGCCTGCTTGAGTTTTCATATTTATTATTGAAAACCTCGCGTTTGCCGTGATCAGCCTGTCCAGAGGGGATATAAACCTATTCATGTGATTATTTTCACAATAGACCTGATACAAGAGCAGAAACACAGACAGACAAACTTGAACAGCTTTCCCATAGAGAAACACAGGGTCAGTGGCTCGCGCTGACGCACCACAGGCGCGCATGGGGCAAGCACATGTATTCTGCTGCATCTGGCGATGTGGCCACCCATGCGTGGACGCACGGCTGTAGTTTCGCTTGTTCACGCACGTCATTTTTGTCGCTTGCTGTGTGTCTGGGCCCTTAGTTGGTTGAAGTCCAAACTTGTTCTGATAAAGAAAAAAAAAAAAATTATATATATATATATATATATATATATATATATATATATATATATATCGTCAAAAAGTGCTCAGAGTGTCAGCAAGGAGAGCAGCCAAACTCTGTTTTCATGATGACAACATGCATGGTGTTTGGGTTTATATCGCTGGTAGATCAACTAATCGGTTATAAAAAATGGGGTGGAGCCAAGCCTTCTTAACAAATACAAAAATAGCAAATACAGGATTGTTTAGCTTTGTAAAAATGTTCATAATCTTGTTGTGTCCACATTTGTGTTCCAAGCTAACACGTAATATGAAGTGCTTTGGTTGCTTTGCTGGCCGTGGGTCGCATTGCTCTGAACAGCTTAAAGTCCTGCCAATGTGTCTTCTTTCCAGCCCAGACTTTGGAGAAAAGGTAGAAACGGAAAGCTAAAACGTAAAATAACAAATAATTTTGGTTGAAGACACGCGCCGACATGTTCTTTGGGTTTAACAGGTAAACCTTGACCCGAGCTCCATTCCTAACTTGAAGCCTAAACTTGCCTTTAAACCCATTTTTCTTTTTTCGGTGGCGCAGCGGTTAGCGCTCTGGCCTCATAGCAAGCAGGTCCTGGGTTTGACTCCCGGGCCGCCCGGGGCCTTTCTATGTGGAGTTTGCATGTTCTCCCCGTGTCTGCGTAGGTTTCCTCCGGGTACTCCGGTTTCCTCCTACAACCAAAAACATGCCCATTAAAGCCTCCCCTGATCCTTCCCCAGGGCTCCTCTGCAAAAGAGATTCTGAATCTCAGTGGGACTTCCCTGGTTAAATAAAGGTCAATTAAAAAAAAAAAATTAAATTTATTGGACAGAAGAAATATTGGCTTTGTCTTTGATGATGGTTTTAAACGGTGAATATGATAATATTGCCATTTTTGTTGTAAAAGGAAAGCCAGTCTTGGATCTAAAAAGCTCCATAGCCACATTTTCATTAGCCTGTGTCCCTCAGAACGGTGCATTTTAGAGCAACTTGGGCCACTTATGTTAATGATGGTGAGAGTTTCCACTGCAGGTCCAGGCTCCCGAGGGTCTGCTATGTGAGCAACTGACATTATTCATGCTTTTTTAATTAAATAAAAAAGAAATTGTACCAAAAAAATATACTTTTCCTCCCTGGTGTAACTGTGAGTAATTCACCAAAAGACATGAGATCTTGCAGAAGTTGGCATTGCCTCTCAAATGCATGTTTGCGGAGTCTGAATCATCCAAAACAGAAAATTATGAAATTAAACTATTTCATTTAACGCCACATACGTATATGGACAAAACAAAGTCTCCTTTAAAGTGTACCTTTTTAAAAGTTCATCTTTTTGACCAAAAGAAAAATCAAGTTTAGATGTCTTTGTGACAGTAAATAAGTAATAAAAATGTCTGACTTTGTTCCGAGCAGGCTTGCATGGCCACAAAATTAATTTGCCCAAGAGTAACATCCCCTCCTAAATGTTTCTATGGAAAAGTCGCTCCTTTAACGATACGTTTTCACATTGTAGCATAAAACTTTTTTATCCCTAATGAGAATGTTTTAAAGAAAGCACAACATCATGGAAATGGTCTCCGGGCGCTGTTCACCGGCAGCACTTTGCTCCTGACAGATTCCCCAGAGGTTCTGCAATATGGCTCATTTTTTTATGTTTTATGTGATGTATTCTATGTCGTGTTATGTCTTTGTTCTTTGCAATAAGAAACCAGTTCTGCAAATTAGCAATGAGCTATTTGACCTATGAATGTGGCATGTGGCACTTAACAATGCAACAATGTTGAATGTTCTGTCCCTTTCAAAAAAACTACATACATACTGTACTTGTATTGAATTGTGACTTTTCACCTCCAGAAGGTTACACAATGCACCTTTAACGTCAGATGTTCATCACTGCTTTTTTTCCCCCCACAACTTAGATTACTTACAAAACACTCAGTATTTTCTATAGCGTATTTTCTATCTCGATCGAATGACTAGTCTGAACATTCTTATGCTATAGCACATTGAAAGCCAATCTATAGTGACTCTATTCAAGCCGCACAGTACATTCATTTATCTAAGCGACTGCAGATTGGAATCAGCAGCTCCAGTCACTTTCTTTTGTGTGTTAAAACACCATTGAGTTCATTTTGAGGCCACTCTTGTGTGATCTGTAGCGATAATCATGTAATAGTCAGCCATTTTGAAACAGCATTTAATTCGCTGAGATTTGGAGGTCCTCACAATTGGATGTTTTGCACAGCTGCAGGTGGGAGCACAATGGTGAGTCATGAAAACGATGTTGTTCGGTTTGAACTGCTTCTTCTTCTTTTAACACATGTTTCTTTGTAACAGACTAACTTTTACCACATCTGTTCTTAAAGGGCCTATAGAACTTAAATCACTAAAACTTTCCCTGATGTTGTGTAAAATATATATTGTTTAATCAAACTAAACTCAGTATCAACTTTTTTCACTGTCAAACTGTGTATAAGGTTTTAACATTGAATTATCTACTGTTTCCTGAACTTTTTTGGAATTTTTTGTGCAAATTCGCTCATTTTGCAGTTATGTGTGCAAAGGCAAACGGTGTCAGTGCATTTTCAGTTCACGCCGACGTCACATCGAGTTGATGTGACAAACGAGCCGTCCAGATGGGAGATATAAACTCCTCCCTCCGACATCTCTGGGGGTTAGGGTTGAGTTGGAAAGCGATCACCTGCTGCGCAGTGACATCATTAGTCATTTGGCTTCGCTTGTTGAGTGAGTGGTGTGAGGTGCAACCACTTGTGCAACGATGCCCAGGTTCAAAAATCGTGACAGTGGAGTGTTTTTCATTTTCGTTTTTTTATTTTTAGAAAATACTCATGTAGACTTAAGCAAAAGTTTCATACATATGTTTTGCAAAGTAAATATTAAGAAAAGCAAAGAGATGGTGCTGTACAGCTTCTGCTGCAAACCTCACGTCAGGACCTGGACCGCTCCGTTGCATCATTTACCAAGCTCGCTGTTCATATTTGGTGCTGTCAATCAATGTCTGTTCACACCCACTGGGCGTCTCTTAAGAGGCCTCCAGGCATCTCCCACTTTTGCGAGCCTATGTGAGGGTCAGTTGTGGGTGGAGTTAGTCTCTGAACACGTGTTTAGCCTCATTTTAAAGTAAATCTAAACTAGAGAGGACCGTCCTCTCATTCTGCTCCTGTCCTCCCATTCTGTCGCCTCGGCGATGTTGCTCCGAATTTGCATATAGTTAACTTCATCTCAACTTTGCCGCGCTCCGCTCGTCTCGTCACTTCCTCATGTCGCCTCTCTGCGCTCGCTTGCAGAGGAAATGAATGGCAGCAGCTCTCTCAAGTCGCTCCAGTCTCTTCTGGTGTGAGTCCACTGTTACTCTGCTCCTGTCCTCTCACTCTGCTCCTGTCCTCTCATCCTGCTCCTCTCCTCACTCTGCTCCTGTCTTCTTACTCTGCTGCTGTCCTCTCACTCTGCTGCTGTCCTCTCATCCTGCTCCTCTCCTCACTCTGCTCATCACCAGTTTAAAGCTAATGCAATTTTTCATTTTTGTTTTTCTAATAGCTTCATCAACATCAACGTCGTGTTCTCGACGCCAGAGTTTAACTCAAACATCTACTATCTTGCTGACAGAGGAGAGCTTTTCTCACCAGTGAGTTCTTTTCAGATTTTGATTAGGATTTACCCACTTTATCTTTGTTAATAATTGCTTTTTTTTTTTTTTTTACATTATCCAAGGACACCGAAGAGATAATATGGTTCAAGTTCCCATTGTGTTCCCATCCAACAGCTGGATGTAGACATCACCACTGTCCCCACCATTGTGAGCACGTGCTGCACACTCCACAACATCTGTGAGAAGCACGGAGAGATCTACGAAGAAAGTGAAGCAGGTGAAGCAGAAGTTCCACTTTTTGTGGAACTTGTAAAAAAACAACTACCTCATTTGTTCATTTTCATCACAAACTAGATTGTTGTTGTTGTTTTTTTTGTAAAATATTGAAATACAATGTTTTTTTCTACTGTTGTATCTAAAAGTGTAAAAAAAAAATTGCTCTGTATAAAATCCTTAGCTCTTAAACATTAACACAGAAACATTAGAAACGTGTAAAAGAATGTTTTTGAAGGAAAGTTGCCACAAATTGAAGAGCAGAGCATATTTCACAATTGAGTATTTACACAGTAAAATATTTCTTACCTCGGTTGGATGAGGACGATGCATCTCCCACTGCTGCCGCTTCAGAGAGGACTCATCACCTACACAGTTTTAGTATGAAAATAAAATAATGTCATTATTTTTATTTGAAATATTGTCATAATAGGCAAAGGTACATTAGTATCAAAATTGTAAAGAACTCAATAACTGAACATTGCAATAAGAAGATCCATGCCTTTAGATAGTCATTATACTGTATATAAAAAAGGTTAATAAAAAAGCTTATTTTACAGTTCTTATTTATTTTAGTGAATAGAATTTTAAAACGCTCACTACACATTAAAAGGACAATTACTTTTAAATTATCCTTTTAATTACATTAAAAGTAATGTAAAAATAAATAACTACCCACTGTAGTTATCCAGCTCCTCATAAAACGGACAGGTTACCCTACCGCATCTGCTTCTGTTATTGAGGTTTTTTTCCTCTTTGTATTTTGCACAGAGACTTTTTTTTCTTTCGTTGGCACTGCAGCCAGGTCCATTTTATGCCACATTTGGCTAATTCTTTGGAAATTTTCTCAAAGACCGCTCGATTCTGATATGTTCCCTCAATTTTGGCTTGGACTGACTCTTCTCCCCATATATTAATTAGTTCCAATACGTCTTCTTTCCGCCACTGAGTATTTTCTGCTAAGTTGTCCGACATTCTTCTGGTTCTGTCAGCTGTTGACCGCCAACAAACATCTGCTCAATTAGCCTTCAGTGTCACAGCTTTTAAGCGTGTGAGTCGGATGAATGGATGAAAAAAAATAAATAAAAATGAAAAGATGAGATTTATTTCCACATATGAAAGCACTGCATGTCGCATTTGAAAAAAAATTAAATTGTGCCGTTCACACTGCCATGGTAAAACTGGATAGAGTTGCAGTGTGAACGTAGCCAAAGTGACATCAGCGTGTATTATCCACTCAAACAATTAGCACTGATGGCAAACACCTGATGTCAAACTTATCATACTGATTCCCAGTGTGTCTTTTTGGATTTTGTTCTTCTCGACTTATTATATTAGTTTTCTTTATTAAACCCATTTTTTGTGCCGTATTGCATTTTGGGTCCTCCATTTGTTTAAATCATGACAAGTTTTGCCCAATGTAGCAAGAAGACATGCAAATTATTGAGGACGTGGGCGGGGACAGGTGTCGTGAAATATGAATCTGAGCAAACTCAATGCTTTCTGCTCAGTGCTGCTCCAACAACACGAGCCTGAGCATCTACACAAATGAATAAACCAAAAAACTGCTCATGCTCACATATTATGAATTGGTCAGGTGAGAAAAAGCTTTAAACTGTAAATCAGAGGTGTGATGTTTTTTTCAAAGAGCATCAACAAGGCACGGCTGCTGCATTTGCAGATTTTACATCAAGATTTTGTCTGGTTCACTTTGTACTAAGAGCCCTGCTTTTTCTCTATTCATCACCCCGTCCTGCACTTAATACATTAGGATTGAGGCAATCTCTCGCTCGCTCTCATGTGCACGCACGTGCATTGGCACACAAAAAGGCACACGCAGGACCGAGGACAGCAGCCCGGAGGAGGAAAACATACCTAGGCAGGGCTAAAACAGCTCATACAAGGTGAATGTGAACAGAAGGAACAATGTTGACTCCACAGACACGTTCGTTACACGCTCAGTTGTAAAATTATGTTTGGTTTATAACAATTATGTGAGGTTTATAGCAATACGATAAAGAGTCTCATAAGGACGTAATTTAAAAAAAAAAAAAAAGTTGATGTTTGTTCAGAAAGTTTGCGATGCGTTTTAAAACTAACAACAAACTTGTTTTAATTCATACATCAGTCATTCACGGAGCTTCTGGGCACGACACACGTTGTTTTAGAGACTGCAATCTTTGTAGTTGACATTTTTGAAGGCATCGGAACTTTACTTTGTCACTGCGTGGCTATTTCCGGCGTTTCTCTTGTTAAAAACCCTGGAGACACACCTTTGACGCTGAAAAATGAACAGCGTGTAGCGTAATGAATGACAATGCTGACTTATGCGCTGTTACTGCTTTGGTGTAAATCCGAGGTAAGAGCCACGGCTGATTGACACAAGCTGTAGCAGCAACACTATCCAGAGTTGTTAGCTAGAATTTATCACTGAAAAAAACAAATTTATGCTGTTAGATCAGTATTTGAGAATGAAATTTGACCCTACGACTCATACATGTTACATTTAGGTGAGTGAAAAAACGGAGAGAAAAACACTGTTTCAAGCTTCAGTACCAGACGTCTGTCAGACCAGTTCAGACCTGATCCAAACAGCAGCTCTTGCCCTGTTTTGTTGATTTAATCAAAGAAGTTTCCTCAGCCAATTAGATGGACAGTGTCTCTTTCTGCAGGTGACATGAGCAGTAGAGCGGAAAGTGACTTTGACCGATAATCAACGTCACTTTTCTCACACCAGCAGCAACAACAGCGAACTCCAGAAGTGACTGAAGCCACTTGAAAGAGCAGTTTTCATTCATTTCCTCTGCAGGCTGGTGCGGAGAGGCAACATGAGGAAGTGACGAGATGATTGCAAAGTTGAGATTAAGTTAACTTTATCCAAATTCAAAGCGATGTTGACATCCGAAGCATTGGTCGTGTCACTCAAAGCTCTTCCAATTACCCCCTCCCTCTGAAAATCAATCAATCAATATTCTGCAAAACTCTGTGATAAACTTTAAACATTGTCACAAAAAGTTTATGATTTTATTTGGTTTTATTAATCCCTGAACCTTTCTGGGCGTTTCCAAATAAAAGCCAGAAGAGCTAAAATTTTGTGTGATAACAATGTTTTCATGGACAGTCATTATGAAAACTTCCTCCAAAAGATAAAACATTTATATCATATTTTTGAGCTTTTACCTTTTTGAGAAACCTTTAGCCTTCATTCCACTTCACAAATAATTACCCTCTTTTACCGTCTGGACACTCAAAGAACTTAAGATTGCATTATTCATTCCCTTCTCTGACTCTCTCTGTGCGGGTGAGCATGAGCTACACTGGAAAAGACAGACAACAATGTCATAGCACCAATCTCCACTCCAGCGCTCCACTCACAGACTAACACTACACTCATTCATGCTTTTAGTGTCTTATCCAAAGACTTTGACTCCGCTTGAACTCCGCTAAATCATTCATGAATAAGGCAAGGTGATGGATTTTTTTCTGATGAGTATTTTGACCTGAGAGAGAGAGCTCTTTTTGTGAGCTTGTGCCAAGAGTTTTTTTTTGGCACTGAATATGCTAACCAAAAACATGAGGCGAGGCTGGCTTTCTGATCCTGTCAGTTCGTAAAACTCAGGAGAAGACATATTTACAAAATAATCTTGCGTTCAAACCTGACAGAGTTTTTGCATCTACTTTTGCACGTCAAAGTGAATTTTGACGCCGACAAACAGGGGGACAAGGATGTTTTTTTATCTGCGTTCCCACATTTTGCAAAAGGCCTTGTTTTGCACAGGAAAGAGCCAGAGAGAGAAGGGCTTTGCTGCATCTATTTATTAATTTGTTTGAGAAATACAATACAATAAATAAAAAAATAAAATAAATACAATAACAACAAGAAGTTGGAAATGAGAGAAAAGACCAGACTAACAAAGACAACCACAAAAGGACAGATACAGGTAGCAGATTGGACAAGGAGACTGTAAAATATTTATTTGTTTATTTGATAGGGACAAGTATTTTTCATGAGCTCATGTCACACACTACAACATTTTAGCCAAGTTTTTTTTTTCTCAATGTCCATCCTCGTCACAATACAATGCTACGCAATACAAAATATATTACACATAATCTTTTCAAAACAGGCCAGTGGTTACATTGCCTGACCAGTCAGCCCCTCCTACATTCTGTTACATTCTGTTTGAATGCAGAAGGGTCTGGGACCTGACGGTTAGCCAATAAAGTCGTCTCCCAAAGTTAAGACGATCCAATCAAGTACAGCGATTCTGACACGTGACACTAAAAAGTCAGAAGTTGCTTTGGTTTTGAACAATGAATGTATCAATTCCTTAAAACCTGGGCAGCAAACCGTGTTGAGGGGCTTCATACCGAATCACTACATGTTTACAAAAACATCGTGTCGCTGCTTTGGCAGAATTTCCGGGTTTTCTGTGATTGGTTGACTCAGCGCTCGGAAAGGCTGTCCACGAAATTGATCCTCGGCGCTCTGCTCCCGGACCCTCGCGGTTTGTAGTGTCTGTCAAAGCGTGTAGGGACTGGCTGGTCAGGCAAGTAGTTACGAATCTGACCTGTGATCAAAAAGTCTTGAAGTTTTCGTTTAAAAATGACCGAGTTTGTCTCTCTTTTCAGTTCTATATAATGTGTTCAAATTTTTGGATGCCTTGTACAGTGAAAGAAGTTGTCTAAAAGTTGTTTTGCTCCAGGTACTCTACAGTTACCGCTCTGAGTACCCCCGGTAACTGACCCCACAGCTCTGAGAGGAACTGAGAACCTGCAGAGTTGCAGATGCAAGCATTTGTACACAAGCTTCAACTGTACAAACTGGATGTGCTTTTCAAAACTGAGCATATTAAAATGATTCAGACTAACACAGTGGTTTCTTGTCGAAAACTTTGATAGCTCTATTTGAAATCATTTGAAGAGGCTTGCTGGAGGTGGCAGTGGCCTGTGATCAGGAGGTGTGAGTGCATGCATGTCAAAGCGTATACTGTAAGTGTACCAAAGTATCATATAAGTTATCATCTGTGTAAGCTGTGTTTGCTTAGGAGCCATCAACCAACTTTTGCAAATGGACCAAAAACAACTTGGGCCAATATACTTTATGTATTGTGCTGTGGTCTTAAAGTGTATTTAAAAAAGAACATTGTGAGTGTTCACCAAGGACAGGACTATTGTCCATGGAGAACATCTTCTCCTCGGCTGCATTTAAAACTTCACACTCACACCAGCAGCAATAAACGTGAGCCATGGTTGCTTGCATGCTGTCTCCAGCTCACTATAAGAGTGCCTCGACCAATGTCTCGTTTGTGTTCGTCAAAAGGCGTTCACTGACTGGCTGTCACCTCTGCAATGTTGTTTCGAATTTGCATAAAGTTAACTTCATCTTGACTTTGCTGTGCTCTGGTTGTTGCGCTCGTCTCATCACTTCCTCATGTTGCCTCTTTGCACCAGCCTGCAGAGGAAATGAATGAAAGCTGCTCTTTCAAGTCGCTCAAGTTGTTTCTGCTGTTAGTCCGCTGTAAACGTGGCTAACTTACCCGATAGCACAATTTGCTAACTCCTCCTTCTCCAGATAACGTTCTTTTTAAGTCTGTCTCTGTACTCCTCCTTTGTCTTGTGATGCAGCATGTGATCTCATTGTCAGTCCAAATTTTGTCCCATATTGTTGGATGTAGTTCTGTCTGATTGATGGTACAGGCGTTCAGGTGTTGATGCACAAGTTAGGCACTACTGAACTTGCACTCCTTGTTTTGATTGGAGAAGGTTTCGTTGAATAATCTAGTTCAAATCTGAAGTCACAATAGGTAATCTGGAATCACAACAGGTAAAATTGGGGAGAAGCTTTACAGACATGGATGATTCGCATTCAGGACAAGAAACTCAAATGATTTACAATTTACGTAAGGTAGATATTTGAACTTTAGAAGCACTTTTTTTTTTTTCATCACAGTTGGACTACGACTTGCATTTGAGTCCTGTCTGGGATATCACAAAAGCCCCTAGACTGTGTCCAATACTCGCGTTCAAATCAAGCCCTGGCGACACTTCACCTCCACTCTCGTCTATATACACTCATTACCCAGAAAAGGCCACGTCCAAAACTCTTTCTCGACTAGTCCCACCACACACCTGCCCAATCTCTCACTCCACCACCTCTCCACGCAACACATCTCATCCATTCATGTTTAAATTGGCTTTTAACTCCGCGCTCTGGCAGTTCAATAAGTAGTGTGTGTTTTCTTCCAAGGTAGGACTGAAGTCTGTTTGCAAAAGCACAAACCTTTTTTATAGTCTTTGTTTTCCTCAATGCAGCTATACCATGACCGGTTAGCATAACTTTCCCAAATCCCAAAACGTATTTAACTCAACCTAAGCCTAACCCTAATCAACGTTCTAAAGAAACTAAAGCTAGCATAGTGTTAGTGGAGAAATGTATTCCCCGGACTGTACTCCCAGTTAAATAAAAAACACGCAAATTACAAACACATGTCTATACAGTAATAATGGGATTCTTGGATCTTTGTCCGATACGATGAGCATCCGGATTCACTTGCAGCAATACGATTTTTTTAAGATACATATATTACAGTTAACGATACGATGAGTTTCGATATGGCCCCTGATCACGATGCATCTTGATTACCCCAACATTGTTTTTTTATTCAAATACTTAAATATTTAATATGTTTAATCATTCATGGGCCTCTGTTTCCCCCAGATAAATTCAAGCCATGTAAAAGTATATTTCAGTCCCTTTAAATTTTAATTACTAACTTTCTAAATTGTATTATAAATATTAATATAATATTGTTTTTGGTTCGGATAGTGTCATATTTTTCACAGCATAATCAGACGTAGCCAACATGAGTTTCAGCGCTCACATTGGACAGATCTGCTGTGGAGGCGGAGCAAATCAGAAGCCAACATGGTATAATAAATATGTGGGGGAAAGCTAAATAATGATAATAATCCATTTTTATTTCGGTCTACTATCATAAACTGCCGAAAACAGCTTATGAAAAAGCCAATGTAGTTTGTCACAGCAAACACTTTTACCGGGCGCAGACGCTTGGACAGCTGTCCTGCGCATTCACCATGGAATAATACTTGTTGTGAAGTGCTTCAAGCTTTTGTTTCTTCTGAACACACAAATTTTAATGGGCTACGCAAATCTTCAACACCCGGAGACGCTTTGGAAGATTTGCTTTGCGTGTCTCCTCTACAATACGCAGGTAAGGCACATTGGACATGTACTTTTGTTGTTAGTACGTCAGTGTGTGCGTGTCTGTGTAGAACACTTTCGTCAGTGAATTGTGAAGAATCTTGAAGTATTGCCGTACAAGCAATTGTGCACTGCTAGAACATTGGGCGATATGGTGGCGCAGCGGTTAGCGCTCTGGCCTCAAAGCAACCTCATAGGTCCTGGGTTCAACTCCCGGGCCACCCCGGGGCCTTTCTATGTGGAGTTTGCATGTTCTCCCTGTGTCTGCATAGGTTTTCTCCGGGTACTCCGGTTTCCTCCTACAACTAAAAACATGTCCAATGTGCCTCCCCTCCCCAGGACTACAGATGGAAATTAGCTGTAAGCTACAATCTGGTACAAGCATCTCTGCTTTGGGCTTAATGTAACTGTACACTGTCCTTAATAAACATTACCTTAATAAACATTACCTTACTCCAAAAAGTAGAAATTGTTTGGTGAGAGTGAGCCAATTGTGTCCGAAAATGATGAAAAGCACTGGTCTAACAAGCTTGCGAATGTAATGTCCCTATAAAACCCTTATCACAGTACTGTTAAGGGCTCAGAGTAAAGGGAATTATTTGAAAAGACAATTGGGTAACACAGTTTCTGAAATATTTAAGAGCACACAATGCATTTTAAAGCCCTCTTTTGATATGAACTGGTTCTGCCCTATTGTTCCTTTCATAGACTTCTAATGTTTATTTAACAGCTCCATTGTTGTTCTGTGTGTGTTTGTCACCAGTTTATTTCCATTCCCCTGGTTACACTTAGTCTTTCATCCACATGGGCCCTCAGCTCCCAGTGACTACAAAGGCACAGGCTGCTTATGCTATGCATTTGTGTTCGGTGAGGTTTTCACTCTTTCCATTTCACAGCGTGGCTGCTGGTAGCACTGGGGGAAGGAACCTTAAAGAGCTAATCTTCAAACACAATATAGAACAAAAGAGGTATTCAGAGCGGAACAGGAACTCAGCGGCACCTGGGGAATAGAGCCGAGGAGGTCATGAATACAGTGTGTTTAGTTTGGCCATTTTATTAAAATATTAGGGTTTTTTTAAGCTATAGATTGTAGCAGGAGTGGACAGCATCATGTTTGTCATGGCGGTCTAAATAGAAGTAACCAGTGCATTCATGTCTCTCTCATTCCTTTTCTATTGAAGCGCCTGTTTATTTCTCTGTAGCTGTTGCCGTCAGACCCACCAAAAAAGCTTTACATTATCCTTGTGTTTCAGTCAAGATATGATCCAAATTAACTGACCAATCAGGCGCTAAAGCAATGTTTGATTAAGCCGTTGCTAAGCTGGCTGTGGTGGAAAGGATGGTACAACTTGTCTACTGAATATTTCTGTGGTCAAATATGAAAAACCTTCCAACCACTATACCTGGGAACTGAGAATAAAAAATTGTAACTGGGTCTCAAAAACCCTGCAGTGGATATAATAAATGGATACCTTTGGAACATTCTTGATAGGACAATGAGTTTAAAAGGACAATGAGTTATAGTTGAAAGGCTTCAAAGTTGTCATCTGGAATGCATGTTCGACTACTGAGACATTTCGACTGTTATCCGAAAGTCATTTTCAGTCTCATGGAAGTGACCTGAGACTGGCTGTATTTATAATTAACAGCGTTTAGCCCTGCTCCTGAAGAATGGCTGCGGTTTTATGGTGGGTTCACACATAACGCGACCATGCAAACGATTTCAATGCTAGACCTATATGAAGGGTCACACCGCCTGGGATGTATTTCATTTAACGTCTCACCTTTTCCCAAATACTTTCAGCAAATAAAGTTCCAACTCAAATCAATGTTCAACACATTGTCACACTTTTACATGACAATTCCATCTTGTGAAAACATATCTGAAATAATTGTCTTTCTGTCAAACAACATCAGACTTTATCAGTCTTCAGGTTAGTGTGGCTGAGCTTGAGCTCATGTCTTAAATCAAAGGCAGGAATGTGTTGTAGGGGGAAGGAACTAAAGCAAGTATCTGGTCCTTTCAGAGAACCAATCCAGCTTCCAATAGAGGGATTTTTTGTTTATCAACACGGGCGATGCGCGCGCACCCCGCCTGTAGAAAGAGCCTCCGCACATACACACAACAGTGGAAACAAGTCTAAAAAGCTCCGTTGTCAGCCAACGTCAAGAGTTTATCACTTTGCGAAAACAAAAGGCATGCTGCTAAGCTAACATTTATGGATGAACTTTGATCCTACGATCCTTAGAAGTTACTTTAAGGTAAGTGAGAAAAACGGCGAGAAAAACGCTGACTCAAGCTTTAGGGACAGACGTCTGTCATACCGGTTCATACCTGATGAAAGCAGCTAGCTGTCGTCCCGTTTCGGTGTTTAATTCGAACAAGTTTCCCAATGTAAACAAATGGGGAGGCGCGCTTTCTGCAGGACGCAAGCGCAGTAGGGCGGAGAGTGACGTCGACCGAAAATCCCTCAATAAATAGGCAAAGCTCTGAAGCTTGACATCAATGATAAGATGGGCAGTGAATCCTTCACTGCACTTAGAGGGCCTTGAAAGGTGGAAAGGGGCTATATAATACAGTATATTGAGAGATCATTTAAATAAAGTAACCCCAAAAAATGACAAAAAAATTCAAATAATGACACAAACTATCATAATGACAAAGACAAAAAGCAACATGATCTGAAAATGGACAGCTATGACAGACAGAGAACCAGTTTTGATTGGACGTTTTTGTTACCTCTTTCTTCTTGCTTTTTCTCTACTTGTTGACTTCTTGCCAAAACTAAATGCAGATTTGAACATTTTGAAATCCATACACTGTACACATAGTTTGAATACACCCATAAATAAGCAATATTAACAATAGTTTCACAAATAGCACTTCACTGGAGTCGGCTGCTGTTGAAGGGAGCCGTCTGAGAGCCATTAGCATGCTACATTACAGAGCTGGTGACCTTTCCAAAAAGCTGCTCTCTTCAGAGCCCTTAAGTGATACAAGTGTTCTCTTTGGACCTACATAGAAACGCACTTAGACACATGTGCTTAAATAAAAGGCTTTTCTCTGCTCTACCTTGTAATTCACATCTCATGTCGAACAATTATGTGATTATACAAATGCTGTCTATCATCAGTGTCATGACAATAGAAACTACATCTGTTTATTTTAAACGCTTATGCTGTCATACTATGAATTAGTAGGGTTTGTATTTTGATCATACACAGATAATTAGTAAACGCACAGTTCGTCTCTGATGCTATCGAACACTTAGCATCTAAGCTAGTTCGATGTGTTTTGAAGAACCCAAAATAGGCAAGTTATGATAGCTGCAGAGAGTGTCAGCTGGAACAAACCTACCAACACATTCAGCAGATGTCTGAAGTAAAATCTGTGTATAAAACTGCTAACAGCTAGCTAACTTCAAATAGAGATTTTTAATCAAGTGCATCAATTAGAACTCTAATGACACTAAGCATCCTCTTTTACATGTCACTTGTGAAAACAGCAGAAAAATGACATAAATATCACCAAATAAAAGTTGTACTTATCGCTTCACTTCTCTGTGGAGGAGTGTCCAGGTCGCAGTGAGTTTTCTGCCTCTGAATGTATCAGTTTGGGAAACATAATACTGTATAACATTGCCAATATTGTAATTACGCTTCATAAGACAAATCAGTCTCTTTGGTCATGGTTTTGCTGAATTTGCTTGTTTCAGATTGTTTAATCCAAAAAAGTGCAACTTCGTTGCATTCTATTGATACCTGTCATCACTTCTACCAGAGGAATATCTATGATTTTGATAACCAAAATGCTCAGAAAGAGACAGATAATGTATGGTTTTAAAAAGAATCTCAGAGCCCGACCTATGACTGAACAAATCTAAGATATTCACAATCTCTTGTGTCATATAACGATGCTTCTGCCTACTTTGGCGTGTTCATCACACACTCACATTTTTTAGGCATGGTATAGACACCAGATGTGGTTGAGGGCAAAAAGGAGGTTTTATTTGGAGTAAGTTTAGGTCTGAAGTTACACAAAATGGGTAGGTTTACGTTTAAGGCTTAAATTTAAGGTTAGGATTGTGCTAGTATTCATGAGTAAGTGTTTAAATTCACTGATGAACTGGAGCAGCAATGTGTGAAATACCTACGCAAAAAATAGAAATTTTTTTTTATGTGACATGCTTCTTACAATTGTGTGGCATAGATATGCATATCTGTGAGAACAGGCTGGAAAACCACCCCAGGTTTAAGTTTTAACCTCAGGACACAACTTCAGTTTGAATTGAACGAAGCTTTAGTTGGGTGTTTTATGTCAAAATAGGACAGAATCTTCCAGAATCAGCTCACATGTTACGATTACTACTTAAATCAGCTTTTGCATAAACCAATTTCCAGCTTGCGTCAGTAATGACATAAAAACATGTCAGGGTTATTCATGACCAGAGTCTCTGAAGCCGAGGCAAGCACGTCCAGGGAGATCAAAGAGTAGTGTAAATGTAGAAAGCTAATTACAGTTATTGATATTTGCCTATCAGAAGGGCCTGATTCAAAGCTGACCCCGCCATCTACAGAGGTTTGCTTATTTTACCTGGAATCTAGACAACCGTAAAACCAAATTTGATTACATAAGAAAACACAAAGAGTCGTCTGCCAAAGAAAGAAGTAAAATGTAAGCAAAAACTCAATGAACACTGAAGAGTTTAAATAAAATAGTGTTTATCATGGCTTTGTATTTAGAAAATGCATCTAAGCGTGTCAGTCTTTTTCAGGGCACATACAAAAGCAGATTCAGTGTTTCAAAGATTTATTGTCATATATACAGTAAAATTACTATGCAATGACATTCTTGCTTGTTTGCTTCTTATTTAGTAATACTTGAGTCACATTTGATCGTACGGTGTGTAAAACAATTGTGCCCTAACTATTCACTACTTAAAAGTCTTATGGCTTGTTGAAAAAAAAAACTTTATGAGCTGCGTTGTAGCACCTCCCAGATGGAAGCAGTGCAAACAGGGAGTGCTGAGGGCGTGTCCGGTCCTTAATAATGTTCTGAGCCTTCCTGATGACACCACTGTTGTATTCTGTCTTGTAGAGAGATGAAGGTCCTGAAGAGAGAAGGTCCTGTAGAGAGGAGAAGGTCTTGTACAGGGCAGAAGGTCCTATGGAGAAGAGAAGGTCCTGTACAGAAGAGAAGATCCTGTCTAGAGGAGAAGGTCAAATAGAGAGGAGAAGGTCCTGTAGAGAGAAGACGGTCCTGTAGAGCAGTGGTTCTCAACCTGGGGGTCGGGACTACTTTATCACTTTGCAGGTAGCCTACATTTTGTGTTTGGGGGGTCGCGATTGGGTGCGGTTGTTATTTAGGGGGTCGCGACTGAAAAAGGTTGAGAAGCACTGCTGTAGAAAAGAGAAGGTCCTGTAGAGAGGAGAAGGTCTTGTACAGAGGAGAAGGTTCTCTAGAGAAGAGAAAGTTCTGTAGAAAGGAGAAGGTTCTGTAGAGAAGAGAAGGTCCTGTAGAGAGGAGAAGGTCTTGTACAGAGGAGAAGGTTCTCTAGAGAAGAGAAAGTTCTGTATAAAGGAGAAGGTTCTGTAGAGAAGAGAAGGTCTTGTAGAGGGGGTAAATACAGTTCCACAGATCTTCTATGAGGTTTTAATCACTCGCTGGAGAACCTTTCTTTGCTGAACTGTGTTTCAACTAGGTCTTGCACAGACTAGCCGGCAAGTCGGCTGTAGGTCAAGCGCAACTATTTAAAGAGATAATCGACTAGACAAAGTACAAGCAAATGAAATCTTGATTTAATAAGCAAAATCATTTCGGTATGCCAAACGATTGTGCATAGGCCCCAATGAACAGGGTGGTATCAGGTTAAAATTACGTGTCTATTTATATTTATAAGAAAGAAAAAATCGACGATAGCACCTTTAAAAAGAAGACGATGCACTTTTCATTTGGTTTATGATTTTTTTGAGGCAGCACATTTAAGAGAGCAAGACATACAATGTTTGTATAACAGTTGGGTTTTCAAAGTCAAGCAGATGTACTACTCATGTCTCAGAATTTGGTGGTGAAAGATCTCATTTGCAAGTTTCACAAGAGAGCATGCTGAAAATGCACAGCTCCATGTTGCAAAGATGGGTACACAATTCTTGGAAGTTGAAAACATCCCAGTTGTTGCATGGCCAGCACACTCACCAACATCCAGTGGCATTTGTAGTCCAGGGCTCTGAGGTTCATGCATAAACTGACAAAGTTATTTATTGTTGATGGTCCATCGGTAACCACGTCTTTCCCATAAGAATCAAAACTACTCCATTCACTCTCAGATTATTCACTTTCTCCCTGACACTTCCTCTGACGTTATTACATCGCTCTCTGGAGGATACATTTTTCTCCATAACTGCTATCACAGTTATTTGTCTGTCACATCACACAAATGCACAATTGCCTATTTTTCACAGCGCTCATATTATGTTATGACTCCTTCTATTTGCGCATCCGACATTGTTCAGGCTGAATAATAATAAAGGATCTTCACATATCCATCTTGTCGTGTCTGAAGGCGTCGACAAATAAATGTGTCAGTGAAAATGTTTTGACAGATGTGCAGCTTTGTGAATGGGGATGTTGAACTGTTTGAATGACTCGTATGACAAAGATGGGTTTAATAGAGGGATTAATGGTGAATTTGTATTTTTTTCTTCTAAATGAAATATTACATAAGACAACAATTATCTAGGATCCTTGGTTGGACCATAATTACTATCGCTATCTTACTGATTACTTATTTAAATATTACTTAAAATGCTAAGACAATTTTCAGAACTTATTACGTAAAATCCAGTTTTCATATTTGCATTAACAATGTTTTCTCATCATTAGATTACTCACAGTTGTATTCTGATGGATTCATACATGTTTGAGTAATCTTGCATTAATAATAACATATTGGATTTATTTTGCGGTTTTCATGACACCCACAGATGTTTTACATTTTGCAGTATTCATTCATTCCTTACTGGACAGTGGCAAGCTACAATAGCCACAGCTCCTCTTCGATCACCAACCAGTTACACACACATCATATCCGAGAGGCATCTGGCTGCAGACCTACGTATGTCAGGAGTCCCTGACCTCGCAGACCTGTACCAGGAGTCCCTTAAAAGGAACCCCGAATATTTACATAAATAGATCGAAAATACTTCGCGTAGGTATACTTACTAAAAGTAGAACTTAAAGTAAACAAATATTCGCCGTTTGACGTAAAATTGTTATGTTTACAACAACTTCCTGATATTACGGGCGCCGCCATCTTGAGGTGATGACGCAGAATCGTGTGGCGCACTGGCGCAGTGAGCGTCGTGAGACGCACGCAACAGCTGCAACAGTTGCCGTTGATCTGGTTAACAGAAGCGTCAGTAGTTTTTCGTCGACAACACACTGTAAAATTGTACATTGTGTGGCTTTTGGTTGTGATTTCGTCTCGGGAGAAAACAAGGAGAATGCGGTAAGCTTTCATAACTTTCCTCGTAGTTACACGATTCGACGTCATACTACCCATAATGCACTGCGTTGTAAACAATGATGGCGTCTTCCGTGAAAATATATTTCTTAAAAGTTTAATAAAACGGTAGATTTTTCAGATTATTTTCGTGTGTATTTATATCTTTGATGATATAAGGAAAACTCGAAAACAAACATTAAAAAATTCTCGGGGTTCCTTTTAAGGCCGAATGTTTACCTATATTATGTAGCTATACAACACATTATCACTAGATGGCGTACTAGATGGCTGGCGCGTTTTGGCTGCCGCTGCACCGTGGTGCTATTTTTTAGCTTAAAATCACCAGAGGACTCTGCATTGTGGTCTGTAAAGTGGATTATACACTATCTTCTTCTTCCCACCACAATAAATAAACTGTCGTCGTGATTGTGCGTGTGTATGAGCGCCATTAGCTTACCTGTTGTCCGTCACCTAGCAACAGCCAGGCTAGCTCCCAACAACACCTCAACGCAGAAGCCATAGCCCTTCGCAGCAATGTGGATTAACTATGTGTGGCTGATACTCCTCTGGTTCATCCTGTCGATTATCCACCATCCCGTGACAGCACTGTTCCAGTATTCCGCCTCCGAGTTTAAGC
This sequence comes from Mugilogobius chulae, assembly GCA_038363315.1. Taxonomy (NCBI): domain Eukaryota; kingdom Metazoa; phylum Chordata; class Actinopteri; order Gobiiformes; family Gobiidae; genus Mugilogobius; species Mugilogobius chulae. The sequence continues at coordinate 42,906,490 of CM076409.1, read as the reverse complement.
TCCATATTCATCCACATAATCCACCAGCGCCTGCTCTGCTTCAACACCCGGACATTTTCTACGTGCCTCGCCGTAGACCCATCCATCGGGGCTCACGTCGGAACTTCCACTTCAACAACTCCAGCTCCATCCCGTCGTTTTGGTCCACTGCTCGCCGCCCAAAGAGAAACACCAGCCGCCGTCGTGCCGAGCGCGTCCTGGCCCGCGTCCCGAGAGCGGCGAACTCGTCTGTCGGCGGCAGCACTGCAGTCAACTTCGGTCTTCTGAACACCCGCTCTCTGACCAACAAGGGCCATCTCGTCCAGGAACTACTGGTGGACCGTAAGTTAGACTTCTTGTGCTTGACGGAGACGTGGCAGCAACAAAACGACTTCACTCACATTAATGAAGCTACACCTCCGGGGTTTGTTTACCTCTCCCAGCCTCGTGTCACCGGTCGAGGGGGCGGTCTCGCGGTAATTTACCGCGAGAGTTGGAGAGTGGCGCCCGTGGCTGTGCCTGTCTGCCAGTCATTTGAGGCCACTGTATGTCAGCTATCTGGACCAACTCCTACTGTCATTGCCACCATTTACAGACCTCCAAAACCAAACAAGGATTTTATAACAGACTTTGCAGCTTTTTTAACACATGTTTCCACACTCTCATCTAATGTCATTTTACTAGGGGACCTAAATATTCACCTGGACATTGTCAATAACTCACTCACCAATGAATTCACATCCTGTTTGGACAGTTTTGGTTTACATCAGTTTGTCAATTTCCCCACACACTCTAAAGGACACATTCTGGACTTAATCTGCTGCTCAGGTGTAACACCCATGGACACTAAAGCCAATTTCATTCCTTTTTCTGATCATATGCTCCTTACATTTAATGTCAGTCTGCCTCTCTCCAAACATAACACTTCACGCACCATAACATTCCGTAAAATTAAGGACATCAATCTGGACACTTTATCTTCTCATATCAGTAACCTTCCCAGTACAGACAGTTTTGCAGCTCCGGATCAACTAGTCTCACACTACAACACCCATCTACACAACATCCTCAACACACTTGCTCCACTCAAATCCAGATCTGTTTCATTCACTCACACTGCACCTTGGTACACCCCCACACTCCGACAGTTAAAAGCAAAAGGCCGCCAACTCGAAAGACTCTTTAACAAAACTGGACTAACTATTCACAAGGACATGTACACACACCACACTCTCCACTACAAAGACTGCATCTCCAAAACCAAATCTGCATATTACTCCGATCTAATCAGCTCTAGCCAAGGAAACTCCAAAACCCTCTTCTCTCTCATCTCCAACATCACTAAACCTCCTGACTCCCTTCCATCCCATCTCTATTCATCTGATTTCTGCAACACTCTGGCCTCATTTTTCTCCACAAAAATCCACCTTATCCACCAACAGCTTACCCCCCCTCTGCTCTAACTCCACCTCCGATTACATCTCCTATCTCCACCACTCCTTTCTCATCATTTACCTTACCTTCTGTCACTCAAATCTCCACCCTTATCCAAAATCCAGGACCTCCTCATGTCAACTTGACCCACTTCCCACTGTCCTTGTCAAAGCCACACTTCCTTCTCTAGCTCCTCTCATCACCAATATAATCCACGCCTCCCTCACTTCTGGAACTGTCCCCTCTCCTCTCAAAACTGCTGCTGTCACTCCTATCCTCAAAAAACCTGGTTCAGATCCCACCAACCTCAATAATTTCCGTCCCATTTCTAACCTCCCATTCATCTCCAAAATCCTTGAAAAAACTGTTTCTGCTCAACTCCACTCTCATCTGTCCTCTAATAACCTGTTTGAACATTTCCAATCTGGCTTCCGACCTCTCCATAGTACTGAAACTGCCCTCCTCAAAATCACTAATGACCTTCTCCTCTATGCTGATTCTGGTTTATTATCCATCCTCCTTCTGCTTGATCTCAGTTCTGCCTTCGACACCATTTCTCATCCCATTCTCCTGAACAGACTCTCTTCCATTGGCATCTCCAGCACAGCCCTCACCTGGTTTCACTCCTATCTTTCCGACCGCACTCAGTTTATCCAACTCAAATGTTTCACTTCTCATCCTGTCCCCATCTCCACAGGTGTTCCCCAGGGTTCTGTTCTCGGTCCTCTCCTTTTCATTATCTACCTTCTCCCCCTTGGTCACATTTTCCGGAAACACCACATCCAATTCCACTGCTACGCGGATGACACCCAGCTCTATCTCTCCACCAAACCAAACTCCACTCTCCCACCATCTGCCCTTCTCTGTTGTATCAATGAAATAAAATCCTGGTTCACCTCTAACTTCCTCAAGCTCAATAGCAATAAAACTGAACTTCTCCTTGTAGGCACCAAATCCACCTTAAACAAGATTAATCATTTCTCCCTCTCCATTGACGGCTCCTCCATCTTTCCCTCCCCTCAGGTTAAGAGTCTGGGTGTCATCCTCGACAGCACCCTCTCCTTCACCTCCCACATCAACAACATCACTCGCTCCGCCTACTTTCACCTCCGCAACATCCATCGTCTCCGGCCCTCCCTCACTCCACAATCCACTGCCGTACTCATACACAGCCTCGTCACTTCCCGCCTCGATTACTGCAACTCCCTTCTGTTTGGTCTCCCACAAAAAACTCTCCATAAACTACAACTGGTTCAGAACTCTGCTGCTCGTATCATCACTCACACACCCTCCATCAGCCACATCACACCCGTCCTACAACAGCTCCACTGGCTCCCCATCACACAACGCATTCAATACAAAATCCTGCTCCACACATTCAAAGCCATCCATAATCTTGCACCTCCATATCTCTCTGACCTCCTCCACATCGCCACACCTGTTCGTTCTCTCCGCTCCTCCTCCTCTCTCCAGCTCTCTGTCCCCTCAGCTCGCCTTGTCACCATGGGGAGCAGGGCTTTCAGTCGCTCTGCTCCCCAGCTCTGGAACACTCTCCCACCTGACCTCCGCAACACAGACACACTCACACACTTCAAATCCAAACTCAAAACTCATCTGTTCAGACTGGCATATTCACTATAACCATAACCACAACTGCACTGTCCTTGTAAATATTTTAATTGTAAATATTTTAATTGTTTTTTAACTGTTGCTTTTTAATGTATGTTGTAATGTTATAATGTTGTTGTAAGGCGACCTTGAGTGCCCAGAAAGGCGCCTAATAAATAAAATGTATTATTATTATTATTATTTACCACGACACAAAAACAGCATATTTTGAGCACGAGTTCACAGCTGTTTTTAGTACTTATGTTACGCCGTGCATTTAGCACGATATGGAAAAAGCGTAAAAATGACACGAGATTTCACAGCGTTAAAAAAACACGAGTTTTGGTTGCAGCAACAAGGGGGAAGTTCAAGTAAAACGGGTAAAATGGGTAAGATTAGGTCAGGGGCTTGGGGCAGGTTAAGATTAGAATCAGGATTTCATTAATATTCATAAATAAGAACACGTCTTAACAACCACCATTGTAATGAATGGGGACTGTGATGAGTACTATAATTACACAAAACAGCTGTGAACCCGTGCTAATCATGCGTAATTTACATGTTGTGTAATGTCGTGGTAAATGTACACTTTCTTGTGAGATCGGGCTCAGCTATTCTGTGGTATGTTGTTTATGTTTCTACACAAACATTATTTGTGACCCTGCCAATAATGTCGAAGTAAACAAAGTGGAGCTCAGATATTTATTTTAGGGGTGTCAACATAGCTTGTTAATTGCTTACAATTAATTACAGCCATATTTTTCGTGTTATATTTTTTAATTGCGTTAATCTATTTTTATAAACTCTATTAATTGTTGCCGTTGGCGAGTTGCAAACTGAAAATATGGCTCGTTGACTGCGATTGCCAATTGACCTGGGGAAGGAGGCGGGCCAAAGTGGCGAACACAGCGAGGAGACGACAATGTGGGATTCATAAATGGGAATTTTACCTTTCATAAACGCCCCGATGGCACCATCAATAAAACTAGAGTGATGTGTCATTTTTGTAAGAAGGAATTTGCGTTCCATCGAAGTAGCTCAAGTTTAATCTACAACATCAATGCAAGCACCCAGTCATGAGCGCAGCCACAGCTAACAACGCTAACACTAGCAGCGAAGAAGACGTTAGCAATTTAGCAGGCCACAGCAAAGCTCTTCGCCAAACTAACCTCGGGGAGAACACTCCATGTACAAATGTTCTTGCTAAGTGGATTGCGATGGACTGCAGTCTCAAGCTCAACTCATTTGCGTTGACAGTCATGAAAACAGATACCAGGCACTTTGCTGCTGAATGCGCTGAACAATTCCGCAAGGTGGCAAATGACTGGGGCATTGAAAACAAGATATTCACCAACAGCACAGACAGCGCAGCCAACATGCTGGCTGCAATGAGAGCTCTGCCATACGAGCACATTGCGTGCAATGCTCACATTCTCCAGAGGACCATCACTGTCTGCCTCGTTAGAAGTGGGTTTGTTGGTGTACTAGCAAAGTGCCGCAAGATCGTTGGCCATTTTAAACAAAGTCAAGCGAGTACCAAAGAACTTAACCAGCAGCAAGTAGCACCTGGAAAAAAGAGCGAGCAACTTATGCAAGATGTTCCGACCAGACGGAATTCAACATTAGCCATGGTCTCACGCCTCCTACACAACCGAGAGGCTGTCAAGGCTACATTGGACCAACAGAACAACCACAAGCTGGTCGTGCCAACCGAAGCTGAGTGGGGGAACAACAGAGATTGGAGCTCCTGCTTGAACCATGCAGGTAAGTCAAAATAAACATTTGGCTATTTTAAAGTAATAAACTACTCTCAAATTCAAAATTCATTAACTAGTAATAGCCTAAGAATAATGGGCTGCATACTATTGAGGACAATATAATTAGAAATCAGTGACCCTTATTTTTTATAACATAAATAATAAGGTTTTTTTTTTTGTGTTCTTTTTTTTTTTTTAACTTCTCCACTTCTGCAGGTATGTGACAGATCTGCTGGGTGGTGAGGCTCATGTCTCTTGCTCTGTAGTGCTGCCTGCATTTCGCCATCTGGACCGTGTCAATGGACATCACTGATGATGATCCAGCCTACGTTGTGAAGTTCAAGAATGCCTTCCAGAAGGACCTGCTGTATGACGAGCTGATGCCAACAAGACCTGGTTCATGGTGGTCACAGCTCTGGATCCACGCTTCAAGGATTTGAAATGTTTTCCCAAAAGAGAAGAGGCAACAGGTAAAGACTAGGACTAGATGGACTAATGAGTCCAATTTATCAAATTAAAGTTTATGTTTATAAAATGATAGATGCAGTGGGCATTGTAATGATACTGTAATTATTTTTCATTGATCTGCATATCTATTTATTCATTCAGGTGTGGACCAGTCTGGAGAACATGCTCCAAGCAGCCGAGACCAGAAGAGCAGCTACCCACCAGTCCTTCACAGAGGATGATGAACCAGTTGATGAACCGAAGAAAAGGAGGAGCGACCTTCTGTTAGGGTTTGATGACTCCGACTCAGAAGAAGATGGAAAAAAGTCCGGAGAGCTCCAGCGCTACAAAGCAGAGCCCTGCATCAGTATTGATGACTGTCCCCTACAGTGGTGGTATTCTCACTCAGTAGCCTATGAAAAGCTGTCATCCTTAGGACTCAAGTACCTGGCCTCTCCAGCCACCTCCGTACCTTGTGAGAGACTGTTTAACCTTGCAGGCTACATAGTGCAAAAGAAAAGGGTAGTCTTACTCCCAGAAAATGTAACCAAGTTGATCTGTCTCAGTGACTGGTTGAAGAAAAAGAAATTAGGCCTGAGGTCAACATAGTAGCTGCTATGTTCTCTGTTGTCTACTTGAGGTGTCTGCTTGATGTTATTTTCAGCACTTTATTTCAATTTTACTTCAGGGCTTGATAACTGTATTGATCAGGACATGTTGACAGCATTTTATTTGGGCTGATGTTTTATTTTTCAATTATTTGGAAATTGACAAAAGAAAAGTAATATCCTGACCTGGAGGCCAAACCTACACTAGTCTTAAATATGAAATATGAAACTTGTGAAATTAGGACAGCAGCTGTTCAAGTCTGTAAAAACATTAAAATACTTTATAAGCCTTATTTTTTGTTATATCTCAATCTTTTCTATCTGCTACAATAGAGTAATTATTGAAATAGGAAAAAACTAAAGAAAAACACATTAAGTTGAACGTTTGTCTCAGCAATTTTTAGGTGAGTTTAAAATAGATTAATTACTCACAGATCATAATGAATTAATCTCTTTTTTTTTACCTATTGACAGCACTAATTTATTTATTTACATCTAACCCATGGTTTCTTAACCTTTACTCAAACCTTTTTGTCCTACCAGTTCTCCTCAACTTAATTGCCGTCCCTCCAGACCGGACTATCAAGCATTTACCAAGACCGTCTCAGTTGTTACACATGTTGTTATATTGTGTAAATAAAAAAAACTTAGTGTCTATATAAATACAGTGGGCAATGCGTCATATTTGGGGGCGTGGCCTGCTGAGTGGGAAAGCGCCTCACGCCTTACCATGTTTAAGTATGGGAAGCTAAACTGTTCACCTCTTTTAAGATGTCTGTCGACCTGTCTTGTTTGCATTGAAATAGTAACGTCTCTTTTATCTTTGATTTAACTTGAAACTGGCCATTTCGTACTGCCTTATCTTGAACTTAAGTTAGGTCAAACCAAAGTTACAATGATGCATTTTTTTCCACACTGTTTACTGTCTGAAGATCAAAAGAAACATCATTTCTGAACCAGTTGACACCAAAATAGCATTACCGGCTTAGCACATCTAAATGAAAGCTCTCCATAACTTTCGTCTCCTTGACAGTTAGTTCCTATTTAATGCAGAGGAGTATTTGCACTTAAGAGATGCTTAAAAGCTGTTTATGCTGGCCGGTGATTTATAGTGTCATATCAAAAATGTTTGTCACAATTCCAGGATGCGAACGTCGCCGGGCAACAGTTATCCATCATGGCCGACAGTGCTGTTGTATATTAATGTGCAGAAGCTCCATCGAAGAGTGCTCCTCGTGATTGATGAAGTTGTTCTCTTTAACTTTGACGGGACACAAACTACTTTGGATGTGTCGTATTGTAAGCCACTGGTCTGGCTCTGGAGCGGCGGAAGATTTAGGAAGGTCAGGTTTTAGTGGATGGGTTACCTTTGTTTAACTGATCTGTGTGTTTAGTGTGACAAGCCAAGGAAAACTAATATTTCATGCACTGAGAAAAGAGAGTCTGATTATAGATATTGACCCTTTACAAAGATCCATACAGATGCTTAGCAAGATAAAAATACAGCTTAGTTGGTAAAGCATTTTTAACAAATTATGACACTTGTAGAGAGAAGAACAAGTTGAAAAAAGACTATAAATTTATGATGGATGTTCTGCATATTTGAGTCTGGACCAGTGATATAACGATCTCACGATACGATATTATTTCGATAAGAACCTCACAATACAATATTTATCGTGATGTCACAAATGGCCCACAATATTGAGATTATTCTTACAATATAAGCAATAAAAACACATTTTCCAGTTGTTATTATTCAGTGAATTTTATTTATTTTTTTCCCCCGTAGGGTGCAAACAGGACTCGAGACGAAAGTACTCTCTCTCATCATATGGGCTATTGATGCATTAGAATTTTCTTTTTTTCCAATTCCATTGTGTTTCATATTTTTATTCTTTGAACTTTGAATAAAATGTGTGTCAATGTCTTCTAGAGCAGGGGTGGGCAATTATTTTTTCCTGCGGGCCATGTTTGAACCTGGATAAGTAGCGGAAGGCCGGACCACGGTCATTGGTGTAACAAATTGTCATTATTGCAGCAATTTTTGTAAATTGTTGTGATAATATTTTGACAGCAAGCAAAAGACACATGCTCTGGAGTCAAGTCAATCAAATAAAAGAAATATAAAGAGTAAAACTTATTCTCAAAATGTGCTGGGGGCCACATTTCTAGAGCAAGTCACCCTGCAGAGTGGGTTAACATTTCTCACACGGTCAGGAGGTTAGAGTTAGAATGACTGCAGCCTTTAGTGACATGAGTCTGTATTTGTGCTGTTATATGATTGTTGTGACAGTGAACAAGTTTAAAGTTGGTGGAACAACAGGAGCAGCACAGCTTAGCTGTGTGTTAGCATCAGTGTTCCCTCTAAGCTACTCACACGATGTCAGCGCACAGAAAGTCTGGGTTGCGCACAAGAAAAATATCCACACCAAAATGGCATAACATAGGATAAGCACGTTTTCTCGCTGTTCGATTTTTGCTTTCTTAAAAATATAAATAGACACACCATTTTAAAACTTCCTACATTAGTCGATATAAGTTGGTCACTTACATAATACATTTTAAACCACTGAATTGTTCACTACATGTGTTTTTTTTACCGCTGTTTGGTATGCTAATGTATCAGCATGCAATGCAAACAACAACACCAACAAATGCTGAGGATTTGGTAAACAAATGGGACATTAAAAGATGGAGGCATAGCACTACATAGGGATTTTTGGTCACATCACTTTCTGTCCTACTGCGCATGTTTTATGCAGAAAGAGCTCTCCGCGTGGTTACATGGGGAAACTTCTTTGAACAAAACAACAAAACAGGATAAGAAAAAGCTGTTTCAATCAGGTATGAACCAGTCTGACAGACGCTAGAGACCGTTTTTCTCCTGAATGTAACATTTAAGGGTCGTAGGGTCAAATTTCATTGATAAACTCTTTTAGTTAGCTGAGTTTTTTCGACTTGTTTCCACTGTTTGGGTCTATGAGCGGCGATGCTGATAAACATAAAATCTCTATAGACCAGGGGTGCTCAATACGTCAGTCGAGATCTACCGGTCGATCTCCAAGGCAGGAGAGATTGATCTTGAATCCCTGTCAGGTTGTGTGAAGTGTGTCTTTTGTACAAAAAGCTACTGAGTATAGTGCACTGAACACATAACCTGCCACAAAATACAATAATGTAAGCCTTTTTTATGATAGTTTCAGTAGAACTGCTTGGTTTTGTGATGCTGTGCGCTTTCGGCAGCGCTGCTTTTGGCAAGTTGCCCATCCAGCTGCCAAAAACCAGAGAAGACACAACTGAGGTTAGGGTTAAACATCTGTTATTTAATTGTGGCGACTAGATTTTTATTTTTCAGAATAATCTACAATGGTATAGTCAACATTTTACACTTCCACTTTGCATTACAAGTTTAAAGAGCCTACATTTGAATACAATTGTTCTACAGTAAACGTACAAAGGCTCCAATATTTTGCAGCTGATGAACATAGGTAGATCTTTGGGCCTTGCTTGACATAAATGTAGATTGCAAGCTGAAAAAGTGTGAGCACCACAGCTATAGACTAATTTTTATAGACTCAAGATATCCCTGCCGGGGAAAAATTGATTTCAAGTTATTTTTATTTACAGAAGTCGTGTATAGCGCCTTTTAAATAGAGAGAGGTACTTTAGACTTATTTTTCTTCATAAACAACTTCGTCTTATTTTAGCAGGTTAATCATGGTGAAAGCGACGTGGGAATACATGTAATTTAACATGCCACTTCACTCCATGATTAGAGCTGAAATCTGACACTCAGCCCTCCCCATTTACACCGACGGCAGTGTACAAGTGCCATTACCGCCTTCAGTGTTCATTTCACAAAGCCAAAGAGATCTCATTATTCTAATATACAGTATAAATCTCTGTAGGTTAGGTTACACTTTATTCTATGGTCAGTTGTAAGATAAGATAAGATAAGATATCCTTTATTTGTCCCACAATGGGGAAATTCCAGTGTTGCAACGCACATTTTAAGAACAGCAGGGAAAATAGAAACATGCAATCAAACAAGATAATAGAAATAAAATAGACTTAAAATATATATAAAGATACAATAATTAAAAGACTATTATTTACAATAAATGTTTGCTATGGCACAGTGCAGGATATGACAGGATAAATAGATAAAGTGGCATCAGTATATAGTATATAGTATTATATACAATATATGACTATGATTATGTACAACTGCAGCAGATGAACAGAATAAATAACCAGTAATAAATATGAGGTATAAGTATGACTATGTTTATGTACAGAGCAGCATTTAAGGAGGTGTAAATAGAGGTAATAATACTATCAGATAAAGTGACATAAGTGAGTTGTATCACATATGTTTCCATGGTAACACAGTATTGCACAAGATTAAATGTGATGATGTCCAGAGTTAACAGTGTTCGTTGTACAGTCTGACAGCAGCAGGAAGGAAGGACCTGCGGAACCGTTCCTTCACACAGCGAGGGTGAATCAGTCTGTCACTGAAGCTGCTCTCCAGAGCAGACAGGGCGTCCTGCAGGGGGTGAGACTCATGGTCCAGCATAGATGTGAATCTAGCCACGACCCTCCTGTCCCCCACCTCCCGCACTGAGTCCAGAGGACAGCCCAGGACGGAGCTGGACTTCTTGATGACCTTGTCCAGCTTCTTCCTCTCCCTCTCTGTGATGCTGCTGCTCCAGCAGACCACACCGTACAGGATGGCAGATGCCACCACCGAGTCGTAGAAGGTCCTCAGGAGTGGCCCCCTCACTCCAAAAGACCTGAGTCTTCTCAGGAGGTAGAGCCTGCTCTGGCCCTTCCTGTACAGTGCATCAGTGTTGTGAGTCCAGTCCAGTTTATTGTTCAGATGAACACCCAGGTACTTGTATGAGTCCACTCTCTCAATGTCCCTTCCCTGGATGTTCACTGGTGGCGGAGCAATGGAGTGGCGTCTGCGAAAGTCCACCACCATCTCCTTGGTCTTCCCAGCGTTGAGGAGAAGATGGTTCTGCTGACACCAGTCCACAAAGTCCTGCGTTAGTCCTCTGTACTCTGCATCGTCGTCGTCCGTGATGAGTCCGATGATAGCAGAGTCGTCAGAGAACTTCTGCAGGACGCAGCTGTCCGTGTTGTGTCTGAAGTCTGCAGTGTAGAGGGTGAAGAGAAAGGGCACGAGGACGGTGCGTCTTTGCTTCGTAACTTAACAAAAGTATATTTACAAAAAAGTGCAAGCAAAAAGAAAAGTTAAGAGCAAAAGAGTGGGAAAGTAAGAGAGAGCGTTGCAACCAGCTGCGGCTCTCACCAGCGCCGGAAGAGGTGTAGGTGTATGGTTAAGTATGTAAAGTGCACATGATCTGAATGAGAGAAAAGCATTATACTTAAGCCCTCTCATCTCCGCAGCTTTGACAGTTCTGACATTTAGTCGTTATATAGTACACCACATTTGTGACTTTTTATTACAAAGCATTTGACAGGTTAGAGCGCATAAAAAATGATTATATTTAAACGTTTTAAATCTGGCAACTTCTTCTCCTAAATTCTTCGACACATGATTGAGTCTTTCACTGCCAGCCCTTTTCTTGCTTAGACCCTCCTTCCCTACCAGGCCTCTTTTATAGAAGTTTGAGCTCTTTTCACAAAGTGCATTGTATCTAGTACTATGAGGTACCCAGTGTTGGGGAGTAACGGAATACATACCGCCGTTACATATTCTGAATACAATTTATGAGTACAGTGGTCACTCGTTTATCGCGGGGGTTAGGTTCCAAAAATAACCCGTTAAAGGCGAAGTAGTGATCTTCATTTTTTTACCAGTGATTTTAGTTGATAACCTGCCTGGTTCTGATGTTTAGTGTCTCATGCACAGAACACATGATTCACCGCGAGATACAACAGCGCGTGTCGTTTTTGTGACCGTTTAAAGAGGGACGGTGCTGTGTGCGTTTGCCTGCTGCGCTCCACAGCCGACTGCAAAGTCACGGATCACACGGGCTCCAGAGCCGACACGAAACACATCCGGACTCTAGTGAAGTCACAACACGCTCCTCAAACACATCTTTGAACTACACAAATGACGTGCCAGCTTGAACAAACTTATCATCATAACTACGAGCTCAAAGAGTCAAATCCTCACCTGGAGAAACGTCGAAGCGTCAGGTCAGCTTCCCCTGCATGATCCAAACTGTCTCAAGTTTTCTAAAAGAGCTTCTGTGCTGTTGTCTGTGAATGCTGCGATGTGACACGGACCTCAAACAGTACATTTCAGAGAAAGGCACACTTACAGCGCACGTCTATAGGACAGGGGTTAAAGGGAAAAAAAATGATTTGACTGAAAATTTTTTGCAGTCAAGATGTTAGTTGCATTTTAATCGTAATATTACAGTGACATCTATGTTTTAAGGAAATAGGTCTGATAATACTTTTACCGCTTAGCTATGATAATTGAGAATTGAGATCGAATGTGATAAGAAGAAACTTGTGATGAGAAATTTTTAGTTGAGATGAGAAATGTATATAGGCTAAACTCTTGCATAAAAGGGTTGGGGGGGGCCCTCCCCGGAAGCTTTTGCTGAAAAAAACAGAAGTAATTTCCTGCATTTTGGTGGATTTTAGAGGAATTTTTTCTGCTTTTTTACAGGTGCAGTTCTTGGCCATGGAATATGATATGTTACTATCATTACCTTGTCGGATTTGGACAAAGAAACCACTTTTTAATGTGAATAAATCGACAGAACGCCTGATGGGCCATGTTAGATACATTAGCCACTTATCAGATACACGTTTAACCCTAGAACACTATCGCTATAAAAAGTTACACCATCACTTTTTCCGGGTGATTTTCACCCGATATAATATACCCAAAAATAAGTACTTGTCATAAAAAATAGATCAAAATATGACAACACTTGATACATTGGGGGTTTTCTTTTATTTTCAACTGTGATATGTGTAACAAAATGGAAAATAAAAATATAGGAAGATCCTACAAACATGCTTGAAAATTGCTGAAAATTTTGAATTTTGAGATAAAAAAATTCCTAAAAAAAAAAATACTGATACATGAAACTTGGTGTTTGGTCCACCCATTCCTGAGACATGTGAGACTTCCCTGGTGAAGGCACAGACTCCTGGACACACAAACAGCTACAGGAGAGAGGAACAAAAACTTGGTATTTTTTCATTGTGTGAAAATGACTCATCTGATTAAAATATTGTTTTCACCCTATGAATTCACTTTGAAATCACCACTTTGTGATATATATTCATAATTCATTTAAATAGCTAACTACATAATGTAACTTTTGGCAAATAAAAAAAAAAGGGAAATGTACATTACCCTCTATCACTATTGCCGGGTGAAAATCACCCGAAAGCAAACCTGTGTTCCTCACTAGCTGAGATGTCAGAGACACTAATCCTGCCACAGAATGAAGCTGGAGTTGATGAGGGACAGTAAATATGGTGAAAATATGATGAGCCTGAATGTTGTCACCCTTGACATGTGGCAGGATAGCTTGATTTTAAACACTAACACTATCGCCGGGTGAAATCCACCCAAAACGTACATTACCCTCTTTCACTATCACCGGGTGAAATTCACCCGAAAGCAAGTCTGTAGGAAAAAGTGGGCTTTGGGGAAGAGAAACACCCACACCTACATAGAGTCAAAAACAATGGTGAAGCTGCCCAGGGACTCATGACACTCAGAAAAATGCAACATATTGAAAATCACGTAAATACATTTGCTCGGGTGAAATTCACCCGGCGATAGTGCTCTAGGTTTAAGGAAACATCGCTAACGGAAATGTTCCTATATTTTTTTCAATTGACTGAAATCCGTCACAGTGACTGAGAACTTTAAGCCCTGCTATAGGACCACACACTGTAAAACACCCAAAAGTGTGGAGGTACATAATAATTCTGCTGTAAATAGAAATCACAAGATTGAAAATGTGTGAAATGATCTTTTAAAAGTTCATGCAAAGGTTATAAATAGGAAAACCTCCCTCTTGCCCCATCGTCTGGACTTACAACATCCAGTCCATTGTCAAGAATAAACCACTTTTCCAGAGGACAGGGAATCTTCTTACTCCGGTGAATTATTTGCAGGGGCCAAAAGTTGAAACATGTTAAAGTTTTAAAGGCTTTTCTGCAGCGACACGAGGACAAACAGGACGTCTGTGTGCCATCCACAGACCTGAGCCAGTACAGGTAAAAATAGATTTATAACTGGGTAACTCTAGGACATTGTTTAATAGGCAACAAATGTCCTATTTTTAAGGCAGAATATTTACGAAGTACAAATCATCCATATCGATAAAAAGTCTGTTTCCCCCAAAATGTACCTACTATGTTTCACCAAACTCAAATGTCCTCATGTAATTCTACTCCTGTACAAATGTGTGTGTCTGTGTTTTTAACCCGTGAACTGTTTGGACTATTTACACCTAGTTCACATGATCACGTGGGTGTCATGAGGGCAGAAGTGCATGAACGCAGCATTAGAGGCTAACAAAAAACTGACAAACTGGGGTGATGGAGTGGTTGTTGACAACGATGATGCCTGGGCGAACGATCGTTGATGTCCAGACCTTACAAACTGAACCAGACTCGGCTCGATTGGGAACCAAAGTTGCCACATTGTCTCTTTCGCTAAACTGGCCTGGTTCTGTTCATCATACACTTTTTACCAATCGAACCAGCGCAGCAGAGATACATCTGCCTTTGGCCTGTGGAGGCGCTGTGGGACAGAAACACATTACGCAAACAGCAAAGAAGACACCTGGCTTCTCTGCTACATCAGCGGCTGCGGCTACATCGGAAACAAACACGCTGCTGGACTTTATATTTTTGATTTTATGGATCTATCCCACAACCTTCTCTCACATTAACGAGCCCAGTGTGAGTGACGAACAAAGTGTCAAAAGCTGACAACGTGGCCATTTACTTCAGAAGACGAGAAAGGAGAGTAAAGACAGAAATATAACATAAAGTTCATCTATTACTCTGAAAGGGTTGTCATCTGCTCATTTAGCTTTATAGCTAAATATTGGTTGAATATAGACCATTTTTCTGCAGTAATGTGAGCTGTAGTGTTACTTTGTGTTGCTTGGTTCCATTGAAGATTTAAAACTTTGTTATTTTTGTTAATAACAGAGTACGGTGACAAACAGTTGTGTGATTGTAATTAATTAATTAGAATCGGTCCCTGTTTTGTTTATTATTTGTCTCATTATCGATCTCATACACGTTGTTTGTGATTCTGTGCCTCAAGTGCTACTCACCAACGTGTTCTCATGGATTTCGTAAAATAGCACGCCATGACAAATTGCGTGTCACGACGACGCCCTCTGCCTGTTTTGACGTGCAATTACATGCCCGTTTTTTCTGGCGTGGTCTGGGTACGCCTAGTGGTTGACGACAAACACGAGTTTTTTCAAGGGTTTAACGGCTAAATTCAAGTAGGCTTGGAGTTGGTTAAAGTTAAGATTAGGATTGTGTTAGTTTTCATGAATAATAACACGTCTTAACATTCACCATTGAAATGAACTGGGCCAGAAACGCGTCAAATACACACGCATAAAATAGAAGTTGCGTTCATAGGACACGCTGTTTACAATAGCGTGGTATTGACACGCTTATCTGTGAGAACAGGCTGATCTCACTGTGGGTCACGTCACTGTGCACTTCCTGGTTTTGTTCCGCTCTCGGTCCGTTCATGTTCACAAAACAAACGAACCGTTCCAGGGCTCGATTCAACTGAGCCAAGACTGACCTCTTTAACCACACCAGAATTTGACATTTTAGACCAGATCAGAGTTCCTTTGCACGTTCACAGTTACCCAATCAAAGCAGACTATCCAGGCAAACAAATCCTGATCCGAATCAAAAGTGTATTGTTAATGCACCCTTAGAAAAAAAAGGTCTGTGTGGGCAGATTGGATCCATTTGGCCCAATTTGTAAGCAAAGCATCACTGCGCAAAGTTGTTTCTAGTTTGCAAAGTCATAGCCTTATTTTTACTCCCAAACCATGTCATTTAAACACGACTACACCCGATGTATCTCTAAAACATGTAGGAAGTTAACATCTCATCAAACAAGCTCCATTTGTTTTCCCATGTAAACGTCAGCTCTTAGTCATCTTACTGGTGGGCGTTTTATTAATTTTACACAATGCCCGAGCACTTTCAGACTTATAGAAGTATGACATATAAGAGGGCTGACTCATATTGAAATTGTAGGGTAATCAGAGAGTGGCAGCGTACAGTATGCAGCAGAAGGCTTAAGTGACTTCTTAATAAAAGTTGCCACAGTTGAGTTCACACACTCAGGCTGACATTTTGTCGCTGGGGTCCAGGAGCCTTCTACAAAAATACACACTTAATTGCATTACCAGAGCTGTGGAAGTCTGCGCCGCATGAAAAGAAGCAAATTATTAAAGTTTGAGACGTCAGGCTAAAGCTTTCTCAGTTCACCCAGGAAAAAAAAAACTTGTGCATAAAGCCGAAGAAAAACCTAATTTAATTTGATTTTGAATAAATATGACCAATGGGGTTACTTAAATAAGACCTATTGTGCTTCTCTCTGCTACACAGTTGGGATTTGTGACACTCGTGGATCATTGTGTTATAGTTTGCACATTTGAAATTGTAATACTGAGATAAAACGGCTTCATTAAAATACCAATCGGCCTAATTCTGGGTTGTAGATTCTTGCACATTTTCTGATTGTCCTTTTATAATATCTTTAGGTAGAAATGGGAAGTAAAATATGATGTGTGTGTGATGTGTGTGTATATATATATATATATATATTATATATATATATATATATATATATATATATATATATATATATATATATATATATATATATGTATGTATATATATATATATATATATATATATATATACATACACATTCATTCATTGATGCATGAATTCATGGTGAATTGAATGATGTTTTCAACACCATAAGTCATCAAGAGCTATCATGAATTCACCATGAATTATCATGAGTTCAAGTGTATTCCATGAAATCATGTTGCTTAACCATGACTTTTAAACCTACTATGAATCCAAGAAATTTACAGTTGAATCAAAAATAGTAATTCATCATGACTTTTGAAAGTTCTGCATGAACATCCTGAGTCATCATGAATTTCCTTCTAAAAGGAGTTTAAACAAAACACAATCTAGCCTTTTAGTAAAACTTAGTTCATTTATGAAGAACATAAAATTAACTCATGATGAACTCATCATTATTTAGTCCTTTGTGCTGCATTTGAGCTTCTGGTTTTGGGTTTTAAATAAAAGTTCAAGGCTTCATTTATAGCGACATTGGTTGGGATTAGAAACAGCACAATTCTAAACCAAATAGGGAGGTACAACTGTTCTGTGACATTTGCACTAAAATGTTTCCAGGAACAGTACAAAGCTTGTTTTCATAAATATGTTATCACTCTTCTTGAATTTCACCACTCTACAGATCCAATTTCCAAGTCACTTTCTCTGTGAGTCTTTTGGTTCCCATAGCAATTAGGTGCATACTGTCTCAATAGACCACAGGTTGACTCAAAAATTGTGCCACTGTTGAATTACTTTGGTCTGTCACTGGAAATATTTTAGTGCAAATGTCACAGAGTGGCTGTACCTATTCATTTGGGTTATAATTGCAGTTTCTAATGTTACCCAATGGTGCGATAAAGAAAGCCTTGAATTTTTATTTGAAAACCAGAAGCTAAAATGCAGCACAAAGGACTAAATTATGATGAGTTCATCATGAGTTCATTATGTTCTTCACAAGTAAGTGGTATTAAAAGGCTAAATAATGTTTTTGTTTGTATCTTTGGTGAAAGAAATTCATGATGACTTATGATGTTCACGCAGGACTTTCAAAAGTCATGATGAATGACTATTTTTGATTCAAAAATCTTTAAACCATGTGAATTCCTTGGATTCATAGTAACATAAGTCATGATTAACTAACATGATTAAAAAAGCACCAGATGCTCTTCTGAAAGTACAAGTAAATGGTGAAGTTATTGATCAGGTGCAGGAGGAGAAATATTTAGGATTAATTTTAGGCTCACAGTTGAACTTTAAAAGCCACGTAAAAAAAGTGTGTAAAACAGTCAGATCCAACATCAATTGTTTTAAAAT
The DNA here is from genome assembly GCA_038363315.1 of Mugilogobius chulae. Classification (NCBI taxonomy): domain Eukaryota; kingdom Metazoa; phylum Chordata; class Actinopteri; order Gobiiformes; family Gobiidae; genus Mugilogobius; species Mugilogobius chulae. The sequence goes on along the minus strand of CM076409.1, from coordinate 42,888,477 downwards.
AATAAGAAAATGTCTGACTCTGGAGTGTGCTCAAGTGTTTCTAAATTCTATGATTCTGTCTCATTTGTCCTATAGGGCCACAGTCTGGTCTCAGAGTCAGTCCACGCTCAGGCTAGTGGAAAGTCTCTACAATTGAGCCATAAAGGTGTTCGATCAAAAACCTGTCAGGTTCCATCGGCTAAAATTTTATCCAAGCACAACTTTTTATCATTTTCAAATGTTCTTAATTTTAGCATTCTTAAACAGTTTTTTAAATGTGTTAATGGTTTAGTGCCAAAGCCTTTAAGTAGTTTTATAACCAGATTACAAAGCTGTGGCAGGTCGACACGAGCAGCCTCTTCTGGAGACTGTAAAGTGCCTTTTTGCAAAACATCTTTTGCTCAAACAGCCTTTTCTGTGGGAGGTGCTGGTCTATGGAACATGCTCCCTGTTCATTTAAAATCTGTAACAACGCTCGGTCTTTTTAAAAAATGGACTTTGGATGTGTCAGCAACAGCAGTGCACTCATGATTAATGTGTGTTCTCTCTGTGTTTTCATGTATTTCTCTTTCTGTATTTTTCTGTCTGTTGAAAGCCCTTCTAGGGACAAGTGCTGCGAATTAGCTTTGGCTATAAGCACTATGATGCCTGCATCGGACTGCTGTACTACAGTTAGTCAATGCTTATGTATCTGTCCCTATTCAAATACACCAATAAATAAATAAATAAATTATTTCCATGCCAGTTCATAGATGAAATAATGGTGGAAATCATGAATGAATTCATGCATGAAAACCACTTGAATTCATGATAATTCACGATAGTTCTGGATGACTCAAATAATTATCAATCTGACAGCGTCTTGATCAATAAATTGCACAGTCCTATTATCTAGTGAATTTATACCAAGCAACTTTTCAGGCCAAAAAAATAAAATCTCCATAGAGACAAGCAGATGGCAGAACCTCCACTCAAAAAATCCCATTGTACACCTTTAAAAACTCATGTAAATTAGCAGTATTGTTTCCCTTTATCTAAATCAGAACTGAAGAAAGCACGGAACAAACTGCAGAAGTTGTCTAATTTTATTTATGGCTACGGGCTCGAGTCGGAGTGTGTAATTGGCTAAGCAGATAAGAATCGGCTGAGCTCCAGGAGAGGGTTTGTCTGCGAATGCTGGGGTCTCGCGCAGGAAAAAAACACAAAAGGACATGTAGCTGGTTCTTATCACCTCCGAGCAAAGCCGCACTCGCTGTGAGATAAGAGTCGATAAAGAGTGCTACTGTGACCGTTCCATTTTTCCCTCTTCTTTTTCTCACTGTGCATCAAATGTAGAGTTTAATCTCAAATCTTGTAGAGATGGGTCGACATGTGCTGGCACGGTTTTCTCAGAGGAGGAGCGGGTTATCGAGTTGTACGTGCGTAACAGAGTATTTACTGGACTGAAAATTGGTATGTTTTGAAGAAAATTGTACTGATTGCTGATCCAACATCACTACAACAGAATCAAAAAAATGTTCTATTCACATGATATTTACTAAGTAATAATTGATGTAATAATTATGGACGTCTTGTGAATTTCTAACGTATGTCACCAGAAAATGAATATACCACGACATAACAGGACATGTCAAAAGTGTATGATTACCATGATTTCCTTTTTTTTTTTTTTTTTTTTGTCTAAATATGACTCACGTTGCAGTTCATTTCTATAGTGGTTGTAAAGATGTGTTATTACTGTGTCCTTTCAAAGGGCTGTCTCACTTTTCTTGAAAAATTCCATTTTGCTTAATATCTGATAAAAACAAACTATGAAGCACCTGGGAAGGGATAAAAATCACATTGTGTCTCTCCTATTTAGAGTCAAATCAGCCATTCTGGGCAACATATTCTCATGGCTTGCCACGCCATGACAAATTGTGTGTCATGATGACGCTTCTGCCTTTTTTGGCGTGCAATTACACGCCCGTTTTTTCTGACGTGGTCTGGACACGCGATGTGATTGAGGACAAACGGGAGTTTTTTGGGGGGTTAACAGCTAAGTTCAAGTCTGAAGTTACAAAAATGGGTAAGTTTAGGTCTGAGGCTTGAAGTTGTTTAAAGGTTGTATGGAGAATTTTCAAAAAATATTTGTTGTCAGTCTTGGTCAAAAACAGCTGCATAGATTTGTAACAGCCTTGTACTTATGCTAAACAAAAAAATAATTATACAAATATATAAACTGTGGACATGATGAGGCCTGTAAAACGTTGACCAATAGATAACGAGGTACTTCGTTATCTATTGGCCTGTGAACCTGTCAAGCAAACCCTCAGTGTTCCTAAGTAACTCATTGGCCCAGTTGCAGTGAAGGGCGTGGCCCTGGGAGGAGAAACACATGTGCATCGTTTGAAAAACAGCTATCAGTTGTTGGATTTGAAAAATCCTCCATACAACCTTTAAGATTATAATTAGGAATATGTTAGTATTTATGAACAATAAGACGTCTTTATACTCACCATAGAATTTAATTGGGACAGAAACGCAAAAAATAGAAAATGCGTTCATATAAATGGTCTGTTTATATAGGGCTTTTCTACCTTTTGAGGCAGTCAAAGCGCTTCACAAAAAAAATAATAATAATAAGCTTGTTTGCTTGTTTTTCTCTGAAAATCCTTTTGTGAGTGACCGGTAAAGCCAGTCATACTGAAGTGGAAACTTTCTGCAAAACAGATGATTTTATTTACGTTAAAGGCAATAAAAAATAGTCTAAGAATTGTGATAAAAGTGAAACCATAATCTGGCTTTAAGAAAATCGTGATGTAAAACAGTGACTAGCTTAAACTAATCTAAGTAAATCTAACTAAAAAAATAACAAGAAAATTTTGCAAAAAAGTCTTGTAATGTGTGGACATCTAAAATAACGTCTTAAAATAAAGAAAAAACAGTGTTTGCCATTGAACCAACTAAGAATTGTCCCCCAGGCAGGACTAAATATGATGTGTATATACTATACACATGGTTCATGTGACTGCTTCATGTTATGTCCAATCCATTCGCTTCTTCAACTCGTTCAACTTCAGTCACTCTCAATAAGCTATTTATTAAAAATAGAGAAGCAGCAGGGGTGAACAGACTGATTTTTCTGAGTGGCGTGAGTGTTGAGAGAGCTATTCTCGAACCCTAAGCCATTATGCTCTGCCGTGTTTAGATTGCCACTGAATTCACTTTCTTCTCTTCTCTAGATGGGTCCACACCAGGAACCACAATGTCCTTTTGCTTTGAACAGTTTCCTCAAAGCTGCTGCATATTCCCCCTTCACTGGCACATTGGACCGTTTGGTGTTGACACAGATGACCTGGAAAATAACGCCACATCAATGGTTGCCAAACTGCCGTGGGCCATCCTGCTGCGGTGCATTGGCATTGCTAATCTGAAAGAGCATGTTTGAGGTTCACACAGAGTCAAAGAATGGGTCCCGATGTGTGCCTCAGACAGTTGAGGTAGTTTAAAGGGACTCAAAGTATGCCGCATCCTGCCTTTAAACTCTTTGCTTGCAGAGGATGAGAATCTTAAGGACAAAAAAAAAGGTATGAAAACGTGCTCATCATACTTTTTTGATGTTTTGACTCTGGGATCCCAAAAGGCCACTTTTTGTTCAAATGGATCACAGAATCTGACATTATGCATTTTAGTTGTTTAGTTCTGACTCTGGCACCAGCAGAAGGACGGTTTTGACTCTGGCACCAGCAGGAGGTTGGTCAATGTTTAGTCCTGACTCTGAGGTCATTCCATGTTTAGTCCCGACTCTTGAGGTCATTCCATGTTTAGTCCTGACTCTGAGGTCAGTCCATGTTTAGTCCAGACTCTGGCATCAGCAGGAAGTCGGTTGATGTTTAGTCCAGACTCTGGCACCAGCAAGAGGTTGGTTCATGTTTAGTCCAGACTCTGGCACCAGCAGGCGGTCGGTCCATGTTTAGTCCAGACTCTGGCACCAGCAGGAAGTCAGTTGATGTTTAGTCCAGACTCTGGCACCAGCAGGAGGTTGGTTCATGTTTAGTCCAGACTCTGGCACCAGCAGGAGGTCGGTCCATGTTTAGTCCAGACTCTGGCACCAGCAGGAGGTCGCTCCATGTTTAGTCCAGATTCTGGCCCAGACTCTGGCCCTTTGTCCCATCTAATTTCGAGATTGTTCATAAAACATGTCACATGTTTTCCATGTTATGTAAATAGCGTTATGAGGACACTTCCTCCTTTTCTGGGGCATTTATTACTCAAATAGACTATTGAACCATGTTTTAAGTTACATAGCTGCTGCCTTTTTTCCCTGAGTTGTCGAACAGAGTGTTTTAGGCGATATTTTACCCCATCTGCAGTTAGACTAAATGCAAAATTTAGGGAGTAAATTAGCCCTATATGTTGTGTCAACAGGTATACAACAAAATGTCAAAAATGTACATTTAATGTCACTGTTACAAAAAGCCGAAACATAAAATAACCCTGAATATTGGTTGAAGCCACGTGACGACAATTTCTATGGGTTTAACGGGTCAGTTTAAGCTTCAAGTTACTAAATGGTAACGTTTAGGACTGGAGCTTGGGGTAGGTTGAGATTTACCTGTTAAACCCAAAGAACGCTATGTGACTTCATTCATACGTTTTTGACATTTCATTGTATATCTACATTTTCTTTGGAGACTGGGCTGCCAGGGATTAATAAAGAGTCTTTATTTCTTTCTTTCTTTCTTTCTTGTTGGATGTAAACAGTTCAGTGCATTTCAAATTTGAAACATACTGTCACTTCATTCTTTCTTCAAATTACAAGCCTTTGTGTTAGTGTTGAACAACTACACATTATACATAACTACCATGCACCAACCACATACAATACATTTAATTAAGTGCCATTACCTACTGGTCAAGTAAAGTGAGACCTTTTGTTCAATCTTCAATCTCAAGACAAGACATAAAACAGTGCTGCAATTATCCTGAAAACCGCACACAGAGAAGTAATATCACTCTTTGTTTACTTGTTACTCCCTTAATAATGATGTAGCCGGTCTTAGTGGAGACCGTCGTGGCGCTTCCCTTGCTGAGGCTGATGAAGACTCAATTATTGTTGCTCTGAGGGCTATAATACAATGCTCATTATGGATATGGTTACAAGACACACACAGTTAGAGATACAGATGAGGCCCGAGCGTAGCAGCTGCTAAACTGTTGCCAAACCCCCCCCCCCCTTTATCTGTTTGAAGCTCTCGTTTTCAAAAAGCATCCAAACTGCCCGCAGCGCATAGTTCCCGGAGTGCCTTGGTAAAAAAAATAAATAAATAAAATAAACGCCAGTGCTACATCCAACCATACCGTGGATACTGCTTCTGCTGCTGCTGCTGGGAGAAAGCTTTTAATTAGCTGCTGTTTGGGATGTGTTGGCGCATCTGAATGCAGCGGCTGGAGGAGTATCAGTATTCGTGCGGCGCTCCTAACCTGCCCTGGGCTAGCTCCAAGGAATACCACCGTGAAATGACATAATGGACTTCTTATATGTAGAAACTGGAGAAGAAATGAGACGACATACGACATGTTGGTGTTTAGATTTGACAATTTACATCGGAAGACCTTAGTTGACCGATCACGCAAGGTAAGGTAAGCCCTACGTTTAAGCTTGTACCTTTATTGACCTCATAAACGGAAGCGTAGGTTAAATCAATCATATTATTTCTGGTTATTTAAAGCAGGAGTGTCTAAAGTGACCCCTCAGGCCATTTTTTCTGCACCCTGGGGCTTTCTGTTGAATTGGCTCTTTTATATGGAAGTGCTATTTACTTAAAAAACTACCATTACATCCTTTATTCAAACATTTTCAAGTCAGACATTGGTATTAAGGTTCTGAAGGTGTTTTATTGCAGCAATTACACCATAAAAGCCTGTGCTTCTACTTTGAATAAACTGTTACATGACCAAAAGAGGGACCTCTCTCTGCGCGTTTCCATGGCATCAAGCTAAACTGCCTACTGTCACTTACCTTAATAGGCCCTTTTCACGTTGCTGCGGCTTGGCTGGTTCCGGTGTGAATATACCAGCGGATTGTTGTTTCCGGTCAATTCATTCCCCCGGGAGGCTAGCTCAAATGCCGTAAACTAATTAAAATATTAATTGACACAAACTGATCACAAGTGACAGCCAGAAAATCATTCGCAGAGAGTTCAGAGCTTCACATGCGAGGTAAACACTTCACCATGTGTTTGTAAAATGTGCCGTTTTGTCTCTGAAGCTAATGATAACCTGTATTGATTTTTTTAATTAATTTTAAAGGGACTGTACCTGATTTTTGCATCCTAAAAATGTAAACAAACAGAAATAATTAATTTTAACCTTTTTCCTTCAGGCTACATGATTTCCTCACGTAGCTAATGCATTCTGAGCTTCAGAATTGTTCATCACGATGAATTTTACTGTTTTTTCACAGCTTTTAGCAGCGAGGTGAGTCACTATGCTAACAACAGTTAGCCACAATGCTAAAAACAAAAACAGAAAAAGCTGCACACAAACGGGATTTTATTAGACATAGACAGGACTTTGGGGACTAATTTCCACCTGATTAGATACATTAACAAGGCATCAGTGCTAGGGGTAAACTGCTTTTAAGTTATCTTGTTGCAAAAAAATCGAGTACAGTCCCTTTAAAATAACTCTACAAGCCTTAGACAAAAACACTCAGCCTAGGATGTTATGTATTTTTATTAAATTGTCTGCTTTATATTTGCGCTAAGTTATTTGTGACGTCACTTTACAAATTACAAGACCTCACTTTAAATGCTGTGAGTAGATTTTTTTTTTTTTTTTCTTATCGCAGCTTTTGCCTTTGGATCATTTTTATACAGCAACACTACCAGTTGTCGGTATTGTTGTCCAATGTTTCTCCCCTGTTTCTCCCCATTTCAGGTTAGTAACATCTTTGGGCCAAAATAATCATTACAAAACAGAAGAAACAAATCTAGTTCATTTGCAGCAATTTTAAGGTGGTCCAAACATATTTCTAATTGTGAAGTTTTACTGGCAAACAACAACTAGCATGCTAACAGCGCACCAACTATGTAACGATGACAACAGAATACAGCAGCCTCATTTTAACTTCACATGTTTTTATATGTAGCTATGCAAATCTCAAATTTTGAAAAATATACAGTGTGTCAGTTTTATTTTATACATTGTACACAAAAGTCTCCCATTCCTCACATGATTGAACACTTCAATATGGTGCCGAATGTTAGCTGTGAAAAATCAGACTTAGGCCAAAGCTAGCTGCAAACTGACAAACAACCCCAGCAGGGCTTATTTCTGCCAGACTGCCAGCCCAGCATTGATTTGTGAGGAATAAAACATTATTCATTAGATGGCATGGCTGTTTGGAGTACAGACTGCCCAGAATGGAAATGTGTAACTTGGGACAGATGAACACAAGGTCCACTCTGATGTCCCGAACAGAAGAGGACAGTGCTTTCAAAACTATTGCCTAGGAAGTACGGATTCTACTGTATCACTACATCTGAAAAAACAAATAGAACACTTAAAACAAGGCAAGGTACTATAGCTTCAAGTCAGTTAGGCTACATTCACACTGTAGGTCAATTCAGGTCAATTTATATCCATATACAGTTCAGACCAAAAGTTTGGATACACCCTCTCATTCAAAGAGTGTATTTATTTTCATGACTATCAACATTGTAGATTCACATTGAAGGCATCCAAACTATGAATTAACACATGTGGAAGTATTGCTGGGTTTCACATACTAGAATTCTTGTCAGTTAAAGTCCAGGTTGGAGGCAAGAGGCAGTTTTTCCTATTAATAACTTTGGATTTCGCCGTGAAATATTTCAAAAAATATTTTACAAATTTAAAAAGTGATGATTTCTGGGGTAACTTGACCCTTTTAACTTTTGTATTACAAAAATAAACTCAGTTTAAACAAAATTCATTTTAGCTGCCCCCAATCTGATTGAAATAACATTGGCCTAAGGAATGTTGTGTTGTCATCTGAAACCCAGCAATAGTAGGCTACATCAGTGTTTCTCAACCAGAGGTACGTGGACCCCAGGGGGTACGCGACCATTTGCCATCCGTGGGATGATAGCAGATTTAAAAGAAAGGTAGAAATGCAAGGATTGTATTGTGAAAAGTGTTATTTGCAACACATATTACATGTTAAGAGGCAACTGTTTGACTTGAAATACACTAAAACAGTAAAATGCAAGGGTTACACATGAAAATATATGAGCAATGATAAAATACCCCTAAAAATACATGACATAAGGCAGTGTTTTTCAACCAGTGTGCCAAGGAACACGAGTGTGCCTTGAGTTACTGCCAGGTGTGCCTTGAAAAATATGCCAGTTATCAATATTTAATCTATAAAATAAGGTTAATCAGATTTAATATTTTGATTTACAATTTGGAAGTTATTTACAGCAAGAAAAAAGCAAAACCATCACCATTTATGCATTTAAAAATAATTTAAAGATGTTCTATGTAGAAATGTAATAATTTTGTGTTCCAAAACAGCTTAATTTCAATAGGTGGTGTGCAGAAAAAAAATTAAGCAAAAAAGTGTGCCGTGACTCGAAAAAAGTTGGGAAAGACTGACATAGGGGGTACTCCTTGTGTGAGATCATGATTAGGGGGTACTCAAGACGAAAAAGGTTGGGAACCCCGGGGCTACATAACCAAAAAATGTGAAACAACTAAAAATATGTCATATTCTAAGTTCTTCAAAGACGCCACCTTTTGCTTTGATTACTGCTTTGCACACTCTTGTCATTCTCCTTGATGAGCTTCAGGAGGTTGTCACCTGAAATGCTCTTCCAACAGTTTTGAAGGAGTTCCCAGAGATGCCTAGCACTTGTTGGCCCTTTTGCCTTCACACTGCAGTCCAGCTCACCCCAAACCATCTGGATTGGGTTCAGGTCTGGTGACTGTGGAGGCCAAGTCATATCGCAGTACCCATCACTCTCCTTATTGGTCATTCATGGTTTAGATGCCTTCAGTGTGAATCTACAATGTTCATAATCATGAAAATAAAGAAGCCTCTTTGAATGAGAAGGTGTGTCCAAACCTTTGGTCTGTAGGGTTCATGACAGTGTGAGCAGCACAAATTTGATTTTTGCATATGTGAAAATAAATCAGATTTTTTTTTGTTGTCACAATCATCTGATATTTATGTCACAAAACTCAAGTCAAAGTAGAAACAGCGACCGAAGAACAGAAAATTGTCAGTGGAGAAAAGAAGGCATCCTAAGGTCTGCACCTGCGTCTCCCGAAGTCTGCACCTGTGGTCTTCTAAAGTCTTCGAAAGGCTGCAACGTCCTGTTATGAATTCGACAAAATGATAACTTTGTGCTCGTGAGCGACACTGTTTTTTTTTTACCCAATATACAATAAAAATGTTTCATCTTTCCACTAAATACTTACGAAACACATCGGTGGGCCACTCAGCTAACCAGCCATAGCATTGACACTGAAGATCACTATTCGCTATTCAATCAAATTTTCCAGAGGATCAGATTTTACCAAGGACCATGGCTTCTGGGCCAGGTAGTTACACAATACGTCATCCCTTTTTGCAGGACTTTTTTCTATAGCGATAAGAAGTAATGTTTCAGTCAGTATTTATTGCTGTACAAAATATCCAAATCAGCCTCATAACCAAATTTGAAACTGGAAAATCTCAGCATTAAACCAGGATTAGATGAGGACTAAACCAAAGAAGAATTAAGTCAGGACTGAAATATACACTGTAAAAAGTGATCTTAAATTGATTAATGAGTAAATATGCTTCAATCGAGTCAGATTTATGTTTGTTTGGGCACACTTTAGCTGTCTTTAAATACGATTTGCCATCAAGAGTAAAGTCCATTGTTTAGCTAAAATGTTAAAACAAAGAAGCATTTTATCGCTGAAAATGAATCAAAAAAGTGCAACTGGAATTGAAACAAGAAAAATAGAGTGATGCATATGTCCATCTGGTGTGAGCCCGGTAAGTATTCACTGTAAAGCAGACTGATAATAGGATAAGTGCTGTGAAACAATCTTAATCACAGGTGAGGGTACTTAAGAGGGGTGAAAGAGGGGCATTTACTCACACAACTTTATTATTCTTCTTCACACAGACAAACGTGACATGGGCAGAAACCTTGAGCTTACTAATCGCTATGTAATTTATTAAGAGAGCATCACAGAGAAGCTCCAAGGTCTTTGGGTATCTGTGGTGTAATTGTTGTCATGGCAATTTTGCACTTCACTGCAAAATCTAGACAGGTTTCTGTGGTTACGATAACATATCAGTCACCTTCAGCACGATAATAGAGTTGTGTGCACGCAGGAGAATTTGATGATAGCATAAGGCCAGATTGTGTAGAGATTGACCGATAGGTGTTTTTCTTTGGCCGATACTGATAGTTCAACATCCTGTGAGCCGATGCCGATATACGTGGCCAATATGTGGAAGCCGATTTCTGTGGCGGATTGTCTTAGTTTAGCTAGGGTGAGTTAGTAGAACAAAAAAGACTTCCACCTAGTCTTCACCACGTTACGTCTCTTTCACACATTGTGATGACGCTCGATTGTATTTTGACCCAAGAAACAATCATTTCATAGCCTCATGAAAGACAGTAATTTGGTTCATATTGATAAACAAACAAGCATCCACGTATGTCAGACTAACTCTGTGAGTACCTATTTTCCAGTGACGTGCAATCAGGGGAGGCACTTGAGGCAGTGCCTCACCAGTGCAAATGGGGAAAAAATACTTGTCAATATACGGAAGCTCAGTACTGCCAATCTCTACTTTATTTTTTTCCCAGCTGTATCACGAAATTTCGTGATAACTATCACGTAATTAATTACCTGATACAAAAAAAAAAAAAAAACTTTTTTTTTTTTTTTTTGGTATCACGTAATTACGTGATAGTATCACGTTATTTCGTGATAGTATCACGTTATTACGTGATAGTATCACGTAATTACGTGATACCAAAAAAAAAAAAAAAAAGGTTTTTTTTTTTTTTTTTTTTGGTTTCACGTAATTGCGTGATAGTATCACGTTATTTCGTGATAGTATCACGTAATTACGTGATACCAAAAATTAAAAAAAAAAAAAAAAAGGTTTTTTTTTTTTTTTTTTTTTTGGTATCACGTAATTACGTGATAGTATCTATTTTATTTTTTTTACATTTTTGGTATCACGTTATTACTTGATAGTATCACGTTATTTCGTGATAGTATCACGTTATTACGTGATACCAAAAATGTAAAAAAAAAAAATTTTTTTTTTTTTTTTTTTTGTATCAGGTACGTGATAGTAATACGTAATTACGTGATAGTTATCACGAAATTTCGTGATACAGCTGGGAAAAAAATAAAGTAGAGATTGGCAGTACTGAGCTTCCGTATCAATAAAATTAAACATTATATATTTTGTATCAAATACGTTTCATATTTGTCATATTTGGGTGATTTTGTGACTCGATTCTCTTCATTCACAGTGAAGAGTTTTAAGTTGTCCAGGATCAACACCAAACTGGGCAGAACAATGTTTTCATACGCAGCTCCCTGGGCTTGGAACAACATTCAGAAATCTTAACAACTTCCTAAACTGATTCCACTGATTTCTTTTAAGTGTCTTCTTAAAAATGTCTTCACTGAAAGTTGTACTATAAATGTCATTCTTGAGCTGGATACTTTACTTTTTATATATGGTATTCATGGTTTTAAATGTTTGTTTGTACTGTGGTGCCTCTTGGCCAGGTCTCCCTCGAAAAAGAGATTTATCTGAAGGGACTTCCTGGTAAAATAAAGATTAAATAAATAAATAAATAAGGAGTTGTTCAAAAGAATCGGATCATTTGTGATTCACATCACTAATTTAGGCCCTTGAGGCGCAGCACCCTGTGCACCAGGAGTGGGATTATAGCATCAAAATGAGATAAAGGGAAATTGCACAAGAGAACTGACATTTCTAACATATCCTCTCCCATAACTTTCTCATGTGTCCAGCTATACCTTGTGCTCTGCGGGAAAACTCCATAGACTTCAGTCTATTCTATCATGGGAATGGGCTAGACGCTTTGTTTGCTTATTTTCAGGGTGTTAACCTATAACACATACACGCACACACCCACTTTACAAAGGAATTCTGATGATATATCTGCAGAAATTATGTACAGTAAATTGGAAGCATCATTTTGTCCAGCCAGTGGCAAACACATTGTATGTTCACTATATTCAGTTTTAGCACAAGTCAAATGTTCCTCTGTTAAACGTCAATTGCTATTTTTAAAGGTGGCATTGACCACCCTGGCAACCACTCTGCCACTGCTCTTAACCGACTGGTGCAATGAAAAGAAACTTTTCTTCCAGCGTTTGAACAGTTATTTGACCTTAACCCCCCGGGCCACTGAGGACGGCTGCTGCTTCTGCTGCTACTAGATTGAGAGATGTTAAATTTATCAGACAGCTCACAGAAACTATTTTGGTTGCTTTGCCACAGTGAGAACAACATTTTCTTGTGAGCCAATTTGGTGGCAGTCCATGTCCTGGCTTTTTGGAAAGTACATTTTCATCAAATTGTGTCATCAGGTAAGAGTCACTCTCGACTGCTCGACTGGGCAACAGCTGCTCTTGTACGGTGACAGAAGGTGTGCTTATCCACGGCGAGAAGGAGCTCCCAATCTGTGCCTGATTTTAAGGACTAAAGGGCCACAGAAAAAGCAAAGAAAGAAGAAAATATTAGTGGAAAGTAACTACTTTAATTTTCAGGCTGTTATGGTGTATACAGAATACACTTTTGATTCAGATCAGGATTCATTTGCCTGGATAGTCCGGTTGGATTGAGTAATTGTGAACGTGCAAACAATTCAGATTTGGGATAAAATTGAAAAATCCCATCTCAGCTCAGTTGAATTGAGCTTGTTTCGTTCGGACCGAGAATGGAACAAAACCAGGAGGTGAACAGTGACGTGATCCATGCTGAGAATCAGAATTCAAACAAATAACATGTGAGACAGTGAGAGAAATAATACACATAAAAGTAAGAAGAGAAGGGCAGTGACTGATTCAGTTATAAGTATTATGATCACAATATGTCACTGTTATTAAGAAAATAATAATGTTATACTGCAAAAAAGATAATCTAACTTAGATAAAATGACTTGAATTAAGCATATTAATCATAAAAGACGAATTAGTCAAATTAATCAATAATTAGTCAAATTTTCTTACTGCATTGGCATATTATTTCACTTGAAATAATTTTTACTTCAAAATAAGCAAAATTATCTTATTTTTTTTTAAAGGCGTTTTTGCAGTGTATGGAACACTACACTGCAAAAAAGGAAAATCTAACTTAGACAAAATGACTTAAATTAAAGGTTGTATGGAGGATTTTCCAAAATTGTTTGTTGTCAGTCTTGGTCAAAAACATAGATTTGTAACAGCCTTGTACTTATGCTAAACAAAAAAGAATTTTAAAAATATATAAACTGTGGACATGATGAGGCCAGTAAAACGTTGGCCAATAGATAATGAGGTACCTCGTTATCTATTGGCCTGTTAACCTGTCAAGCAAACCCTCAGTGTTCCTAAGTAACTCATTGGCCCAGTTGCAGTGAAGGGCGTGGCCCTGGAAGGAGAAACACATGTGCATCATTTGAAAAACAGCAAACAGTTGTTGGATTTGAAAAATCCTCCATACAACCTTTAAGCATATTAATCTTAAAAGACAAATTTTGACCTAAAAAGACCCAGTCTTACAAAGATTATTTGACTTGTTTTAAATATTCTATTCTGATTGACCTTATCTAGAGATAAAAACTTATTTTAAGCAATTGTCTTTCTGTTTTAAGCCAGAATTACTTGAATCAAGAATAGATTGCTTAAAAATCTTGTCAAGAGAACTTGAAAATAGCATTTTCTGCTCAAAACAACTAGCTTAGTCAAATGTTCTTACTGCGCTGGCAGATTATTTCACTTGAAATGAGACATTTTTACCTCAAAATAAGCAACATTTTCTTATCTTTTGAAAGGTCTTTTTTGCAGTGTACAACTCACATTACTGCAGGGAAAATGTTCATTATTCATCCAATATTTAGTTATACCGTTAAATGAGCAGATGACAGATGTTTCAGAGCCTCAAATAGATGACTTTTTTGTTACGTTTTCCGTCTTTACCCTTGGCATTTGGAATGAAATGCCCAGCTCTCGTCTTCTGAAGCAAAAGACCACGTTGTGAGATAGATCCATACAAACGAAAGCATACGTGTTTGTTGTGGATGTAGCCGTAGCAGTAAAGCTGGGTATCTTCTTTGCTGTTTGTGGAACATGTTTCTGTCCCACAGCGCCTCTACAGGCCAGTGTCTCTACTGCGCTGCTTCCATTGGTAAAAGTGTACTGTGAACAGAACTGAGCCAGTTTAGTGAAAGAGACAATGTTACAACTTTGGTTCTCAATCGAGTCGAGTCCGGGTCGGTTAGTATTGTTACTGTAGCCTTAGTCAGTACTATTGTCACAATAGTGGTGCGTAATATAAAACAACACTGCTAATGTATTTATTATTACGAGTTACATCCAAACATGATGTCTAAAACATATAAAAAACATATAGCATTGTATGTTCTGTATCTCCGCTGAGCAATCTGGGAGAAAATATATATATATTTTTTTTTCTTATGGATCAATCTCAATTTTCGATTTAAATTTGATTAACCTTTTCAAAACAAAAGAAAAATGGCTTTTATGAATATAAACAATAAGCAAACTTTCTAATTTGTTCCATTTATGCCAGTCCTACCCAGTGCCCAGTCCTACCTCTGACCGCAGAGTTTGTGGGTCATTTTTCAGAATCATGTTGCAAGTTTGAGGTCTGTCAATCTGCAACCAAGTTGGCTCATTTGGAATGTCAAGGGTGGCATTAAAAGCTCAAGGATCTCAAACTTAATTCATATTAACTACGTGAAGCAGACTCACATCTTTATCTGTCTGTCTGTCTAAGTTTCAAGTCCAAGGTTGACAGATTTTGATACAAATCCACACATACAGTAAACACTGCTACATTTCTTGGCAGACATGCTAAGTTATGCACCACTTGCAGCTCTATTAATAAATTAAACATTGCATGAAATTGCCTTAGATCTGATGTGTTTTATTGCTGGGATTTCATCATGGTCCCAAAATGAAGAGAAGTAAGACGCAGGCATTTCTCAAGTGAAGAAATGACTTTATCCAGATTAATGGATGAGATTAGACTGATGGGGTTTTAATTGGCTCCACATGTGTAATATATGATACAGACAGTATATCTACCACCACTGTGTTGGGTGATGGAGCTGCACAGTCAGTTCTAAATCAAGACTCTATTGCTAAATCAAAGTTAGACTTGTTCATATGAATCAATTATTTAGACATTTTGGACAATGGAAAGCCGTATCTGGAAAACCGACATACCAACATACAGGTTAGATTTGTGACACATGAGGTGAAAGGGTTAGGGTTAGGTTTTTTTTATAAACATCACATTTTACCAAGAAATGTTAGATTAAAAGGTTTGCTCATTCTATGCATTAATACTTGTGTTGGTTGTGTGTTCTTTGCATGAGTTACTGTGCGGTGTGTGGTGAGGTCTGGAGAATAGTTCCATCTCGTTCCATTAATTATGGCCCTAAAATTAATTATTATTTAACTAGTTCATCACTGGCAGCAAGTTCAAAGCTTCGCATATAAGTCAATACTTCATCGGGGAAAACCTATGTGTTTATAAGACTTATTTGTATTTTTGCAAAAACATGCAAACTGACTTTTCGCCGAGCCCCCTTAGTTACTGTTGCTAAGCCCGTCAAACGCGACAGAGCGCAATAGAGTGCCATGACAGAATGAAGTATATCAGTTCATATTAGTGCCCTTTTTTGGAGCAATACCTTTTTTGGAGCCATAAGTTCCAGTGCCAGACTGAGTCGTGGTTGTGTGGGCAGCGTATGATGTAGCTAGTGTAACGGTGTCCAGTCTAACAGGACAGCACACGGATGATGACTCTGCGACACGGGAGCATGCGAGGATTCACAAAAAAACATACATAAACCAAAAGTTTGGACACACCTTCTCATTCAAAGACTTCTATTTTATTATTTTCATGACTATAAATATTGTAGATTCACACTGAAGGCCTCCAAACTATGAATTAACACATGTGGAAGTACAGTACACAGCCAAAAAGTGTGAAACAACTGAAAATGTCATATTCTAGGTTCTTCAAAGAAGCCACCGTTTGCTTTGATTACTGCTTTGCACACTCTTGTCATTCTCTTGATGAGCTTCAAGAGTTAGTCACCTCAAATGCTCTTCCAACAGTTTTGAAGGAGTTCCCAGAGATGCTTAGCAGCACTCTGGAAATTCTTTTGCCTTCACCCTGCGGTTCAGCTCACCCCAAACCATCTGGATTGGGTTCAGGTCTGGTAACTGTGGAGGCCAGCTAATCTGGCGCAGCAACCCATCACTCTCCTTCCTGGTCATTCATGGTTTGGATGTCTTCATTGTGAACCTACAATATTTATGAAAATAAAGAAGCCTCTTTGAATGAGAAAGTGTGTCCAAACTTTTGGTCTGTACTGTACACCCAGGTTTCTGGATCTGTCTGCGGCTGTGACCCAAAGCAGCCAGCGTGCACTGCATGCCTGATTCTGCAGAGCACTATCTGATCCAAATCGTCAGTCTGTGGACACAACGTGCCATTTTCTAGATTTACACTGAAAAGTTATCTGTGCCAGTAGTGCTCCAAAAATGTTGCCAGACCAGCCAGCCCTCCTACATTCTGTTTGAATGCAGAAGGGTCTGGAGCCAAAGACAGAGCCAAAGACACTTTGTCCTCCAAAATTAGGACGATTCAATCTCAAACATCTGCTCCCCTAACCCACCCTTCGCCAATTTTTAACCTTTCTTTTTTCTAATCGTTTCAAAACATTTAATATGGTGGACACTGCTGATAAATTATTTTCTTCGGCTCTTGCTTTGGTTTCGAACAATTAGTAATGTAACAATTCCTTATTTACAAAAAAATTGAAAAACATTAGCGAGTCAGTGTTTCAGTGTAATTTCCAGGTTTTCTGTGATTGGTTGACTCAGGGCTTGGAAAGCCCGCCATAGAAAATGAACCCTGGCGCTCTAATTTCAAACTCTCACGTCTTTGTAAAGTTGTCTGTCAAAGCGTGTAGAGACTGCTTGGTCAGGAAATTAAAAATGTGCAACTAATATAGAGTGATTTTCGTTTTGACGTCGCATGCGTCATGCAGAAAGCACTGCACTTCGTCTGTTTACATGGGAAAACTTCTTTGAAGAAAACCTCGAAATGGGACAATGACTAACTGTCAACTGTAAATGACATCTGTCTTCTGAAGCTTGAAACACGTTTTTTCTCACAGTTTTTTCACTCACTCGAATGGGTCATAGGGTCGAATTACATTCAGAAATGTTGACCTAGCAGCATAACATTTGTTTTCACACAGTAGTTAGCTGACAACTGAGCTTTTTTGACTTGTTTCCACTGTTGGTGTCTATGTGCGAATGTTTTTCTACAGGCGGGGTGCGTGTACAACACAAAATCGCTCTATATCCTACCGAGTAAGTCATTGTATTCATAATAAAATCATGTTTTTATTTACAAATTTTTAGTCTTATGCCAAACCTATATTTTCTAAATTGTTGTGTTATAATCAATAACTTCAACACCTTTAAAGGTGGAGTAGCTAACTTTTTTAGTTGTAAATCATTAGACTTTGTGCTTTCCACTAAAAAGTATCAACTGAATAATCAAGAAATTTTGTTCTAATTAGGAGCTGAATGGAGCTCTCTGATTGGCTGACCTCGGGTGGTCCTCTCCAGTTTCACTTTGTTGTTTGTAAAATGACATTTATAAGCCACAAATGCAACCAAAATGAATACATGTTGATATTAACCATGTGTTGAAGGACTTATGAGAAGAAGTTGTCAGGTTTAAAACCTAAATCAGTGTTAGCTGTGTAAAAATCAGCTACCCCACCTTTAAACTATATTACAAAACAATTGTTTCCCTATCATTTAAAAATAATTTAGCATGACTTCCGGTTGCCACCGCTTGCTACATGCGCAACACGTATCCCATTTCCTAGTACAGATTCCGTTGCTACAGAGCTCAAGATTTGACAAGCCGTAATTAATTGTAAAAGTTGTTAGAATGTGTGATTGGACAATGACCGATTTGGGGCGGGGATCGGCAAAAGGTCAATTACAGGCTTCAATTATCCCGGTGCGAAAACCCGTTAAATAAACTCTGATGAGTAGAGCTGTAGAGTGAGCCAAATGTAAATTACAGTTCTAAATACATTACCATTTATCAGAACAAACATGGACTAAAACACAATAGGTCTCCTTACATGGCTTCATATACAATTACATGCTAACAGAGGGCGTAACTGATCACGTTATTTGTCTTTGCATTGTAATTAGGGCTCAATCTAAAGATGCTTTCATGTTCTGAATGTGAAATGACGATTCTGTTTTTCAAATCCTTGACAAAGCAACATGTACGATTATGGAAATGCATCTCACTCGCTTTCAAAACTCGACAATGTAGCACTTGCCATGACCTCGCACATACCTCCACATGTTAGAATGAGAATGCATCGTGTGGGTAGCGTGCATGTGTCATACGTGTTCTCAGGCGAACCAGCAGAAAGCACACAGGCTCATTTGAATGATGTAAATATGTAACAGCTCTGATCCGCCGTTACGCCAATCACAAACAGTCCAGCTTTGCTCCCAGTCGGGGGTTTTCTGCAGCTCCCGGCTAAAGCATGGCGTTATTTAAACCAACAAGAGGTGATGGCGAGGTCACTTTTAGCGCATTAGTGATTCAGAGCTGGGCCCATCTGTTGGCACATGCCCCCACCAGTTTCAACAAGACGGATTTCTCTCCGCTCTCCAAGAAAAAAACAGATCAATGTGTGATTGTCTTGTCTGCGGCTGCTCCGATGTAGCAACAGTCTGGAGTTTGCAGATCCCAAACCCATCTGGCCAAAGACAAGTGCTTTTTAGGTTACAGATTTAAAATGCAAAGAAAATGAATGGCATGTTTGGTTATTATATATTATCTTTTTGTTGTTCTGGAATTCAATGCCATAATTTAGTATGTAAAGTAGTAGTAGTAGCAGTATGTGTTCATGTTCTAAATTGATAAGTGTATCACTATAAATAGAGTTCTAGACATTAACAATCTAGACAGACAGCTGCTAAAAGCTATCAGGAAAAACTGAAGCGCCATGGCAAATATTTGAAGTTGACCAATCAAAGTGTCGAAATTCGAAAAATTGCTTTTTTTTCTTTCTTTTTTTTTTCTTTTTTTGTTAATTCTAGTGAAGGGAAAAGCACAGACATCTTTTCCATCCATTACAAATTGGAAAGTCAAATTCTGCTAAAATGGACCAAAATATGTTTGTCAATCATTATGCCCCCATGCTTGTTTGAGTCCACTTCGGCTCAAACTACAATGCTATGCTGTGATTGGTTTGCTGCTGCACTGTGATTGGTCCAGCTGACTGTGGCTGTCCAAGCATTCGGTGGTTCTTCGGATGGTTTCTCAAGATATTGTGAAAATCACAATTCATCTGGTAGAACCCATTTTGGCAAGAGACAGTTTTTCAATCATTTCACATGAGCAGAACGGCTTCAGAGCAAGAAGGTTCGACTCCCGCTTGGCCTCGGGCCTTTCTGTGTGGAATCTGCATGTTTCTCCCTGTGTCTAGGTGGTTTCCTCCAAGAACTTCCCCACCAACCAATAACATGCAGGTTATGGACACTTGGTGGTGGTCGAAGGTTGGACTGTACAGCAAATGAAAAACTCTTTTAATGTCTAAACTTGTTTGGCAAAGCCTGATTTTAGCAGATCTAAGAAGCAAAGGAAGTTAGGGCCTGGTCAGTATTTGCAGACCGGTAGAACACCTGGTGTCAAAGTGGAACAAATAAAGCAAATTGTTGTGTCTTTAGGTAAGGCCTACCTTGCCCCAATAAGAAATTAAGCAGTTCCATCATGCAAAATTTTGGAAATATTAAAAGTAATCTTTTAATATTTCCAAAATTTTGCAAGGAACACTTTTTGTTGCTTTATCGAATTTGTCCTCTGCATTTGACCCATTGTTCAATGTCTCTGAAGCATCTCCTCAGGAGCAGTGAGCTCCACAGTGCAGCGCTCTGGGACCCATCTCTAGATGTTCTCGCTAGGCTTGGTCAGGACTACAGTAGATATTCCCTAAGATGAAGAGGTTGCACGGGAGTCGGGGGCTAACTGAGAAACTGTGGCGATACATATGCAGACACTATTTACTATTTAGATATCTATGCGGTGAAAGCAACACATTTTTTTTTTAATTTCTGAGCTGTCCTTATAGATTCACTGATCCACTGGGTTACACACAAATGCTCAAGAGTCGAGGGTCCAGAGCAACAGTTGGGGACACACACTGACCTGCCATGTGGCTGTTTTGCATGAATTTGAAATATGGAACATTACCACAGCATTTTGAGCCTTTTCCATGACTTAATGAGTATGAACAAATTGGAACCCAAAACAATGCTGTTCAGCTGTTCAAATCATCTTTCATAAGAAACGGTTCCTTTAAGATTACCTTAAATTGTTGACAATAGTTTGTTAGTTAGTTAATCCAATTTGAGCTAACAGTTTTACCTGCTGGTTGTCTTTCATCGTAGGTTCAGCAAACTGTATATTTTTAGAAGACTGTAATGCAGTGTGTGGTAGTGCAAGTCTTCACAACCAGAACTGACCAATCAGAGCAGAGGATGTGTGGACGTAGCGTGACAGGGTCAGAGACAAGAGAAAGAGATGTAATGAAACGATTTTGTGTGCAAAAGCAGCAGCACGACTCTAAGGCTTGGACCCCCATTTTATTCCAACGTAATCTCATCATTACTTGCGTGTAAATACCACGTCATGACAAACTGCGTGTTATGACGATGCTTCTGCCTTTTTTAGCGTGCAATTACACCCCCGTTTTTTCTGGCGTGGTCTGAACAAGCGAAGACTAACAGGAGTTATTTTTGGGGTTAACAGCAAAGTTTAGGTCTGAAGTTACAAAAATGGGTAAGTTTAGGTCTGAGGCTTGGAGTTGGTTAAAGTTAGGATTAGGACTGTATTAGTCTTCATGAATAATACCACGTCTTCACATTCACCATAGAAATGAACTGAGACAGAAAAGCGTGAAATACACATGCAAAAAACAGAAATTGCGTTCATATGACACAAAGTGGGCGGTATTGACACATTTATGTGAGAACAGGCTGTTTATTCATATTTTCATTGAGTAAGATTCATCCTTTAGAGAAACAGCTGCATGTCTGTGGTAAATCTTATGTAATCCAGATGCACGTACAAGTTCATTTTCCGGTAAAAGAGGCTATGTGGCTGTTTGTGCAGCCAATTTTACGTTTGCTCTTATAAACGAGTCTTTCCACTTTCCTCTTTGGTGCCAACCCCAAGAAAATAAAAGTGAATAAAAAGTAACTTTATAAGATGTGTTGCACAGACACAGAGATAAATGTGAGATTTAAATGGGATTTAAGTGTGTCTTTAGACATTTATTGAGACAAAACTTATGTCTGCGCACTTGTTACTAGGGCAACTCAGTGTCAACTCTGGTTGACCATATGAGTGGAATGGAAATGGGAGATTTCATAAGCCTAGATTGGCCAATTCATTGAATACCTCCATTCTGCACAGACTAAATATATTCTGTATGTTGTGAATGCAACCTATTTTCCTTCTGCTCAGCCAACTGTGGCGTTGCCGGACTTTAAAACATTCCCTAACGTCTTGTCCACTTGTTTTGTTTCACCCAAGTTACATTTGACTTTCCGGCGGCGTTGAGGGTGTAAAAAAATCAATGCGTGCTTGTCGTGTCCGCTGTGCCTGTGCCGCAACAACTGTCTGGAGATCGGGCCACGCTGCGAGCGGGCTTCGGGGAGGTCCGAACAGTGGCTTCACTTACCCTACGGTGACAGAGTGCCATTAATGGTTTATGCTGCCGCCAGAGGCACGGCTGTCACTCCCGCTAAGACTCTGACAGGACCGGGCCAAGGCAGAGATGTCAGGGCAACATGAATGAATCACGAGATGGAACCCAGCTATGCAGGTGTGGCTCAGCTCCATTGATGTGGGGTTTGACATGAGCGAATGTTGACAAGAGGAAAAGTGAGATGATGAACTTGTCATACTTGAACGTGCAAAGCAGAATGTTCAACTACTGTGTATTTTGTTCTGCATATTGTTATAGTTGCGTGTTTAAAGGAGACTTACTGTGGTTTTGTCCACGTACAATATTCACAGCTCCACAAAAAAAACTTTGTGCAACTGGAACCATGACATGTACATCAAATAAGAGCTCCACGTGTCTACTTTCATCTCAAAGAAATTTGTCATTCTACATTAATCCGTTCTCTTTTTTTAGTCATTTGAAATTCACACGCAAACTTTATGTCAGTGTCATTTTTCCTTGTTCTACTTTTTGGTGAAAGAATATGAGCCACTACAGACAAAACATCTTGCACTAAAGACATTGTTGAGAAAGTTGAAAGCAGATATTTGATCTTTAAAATGAAGAAAATCAAGATTCTACTGAACTAGCACTTTGAGGAGAACAGCACATGCAGCGAGTCTCGATGGGGAGAAACTAAGGCCCAGTCTCATTTCTGTCACTTGGCTCTGAGAACACTCCAGCGAGTTCCCCCCACAGTGAAGTCCCATCAATGAGGGAAGTGAAAGTGAAGGTTTTCCCTTAAGAAATGTGACATTACTAGTTGTGAAATTCTTCCCCCAGTCCAGTAGCTGGCAGTACCTAGCACGGAATGTTTATCTGCTCTCCACTTAAATTGAATTGGCTGTTTAGAATGGTGATGTTACGCCATGCATTCTATTGTGAAAATTAAATGACGAAATAATATAACTTTATTAGGTTGCTTTATAACTTGTTAAATACAGAAATGGGGATTAATCGTGTTTTGTAAAAAGCTGTCATGCATACTCATTTTACTTTGCGTTTTTTCAAAATACAAACAAACTCGAATTTCAATTTTCTCGGTAGATTTGCACTCTAAGAAAATGAGAAGAATCATGTTTTCACACAATGAAACGGAATTTAATAATATTTACGTCAAACAAATATATCCAAACATATTTTTTTCAAAGACTAGCATAATTGTAAAAACGTCTTTTCCAGTGTGTCCGGACAACATCTTCATTTTCAGCTCCTGACCTCCTTTGGTTTGAAGAAATCATTTCGAGGGTTAAAAAACACTTCCCCATTGGTCTTAAAAGTATTGGGACACACTTCTCTTACACATTAAACTGAGTGCTAGCGCCAAAAACAAGAGAAAGTGAGACAAATGGAACAGACCCTAAACTTCCTCTTCTGTGAGCGATCCAAAAGTGTCAGATTCAGTAAAACTACTGTATTTCTTCACGTTTGGAGGGTTAAAGATAATCTATGCTCCAGTGCCGCCGCCCCCAATACGCACATAACGCAGAGCTTAGGGCATCACCTGCTCTGGGGGCACCAAGCCGAGCTGTGCCATCCCGCTGCTGAACTCATGGGTGACAGAAAAGTCTGGTCTAGACGCATGTGTTTGATGATTCGTAACACACAATGCAAAATCAAACACTGGAAACCGTTTAGAAAACAGAAACATGTACTACGACTCGTAAGCTCTTAGACAATCCTTATATTGTGTCAATAGGACATATATTGGGTCAGTTACGAGGAGAAACAGCATATGATTTAAGACGGTTGCAGATTTGATCAAGCAAATTACCGCGGCAAAATACGACAAATTTTGACACATTTATGTTTAGATTTTTTCAAAGGGAAACACAAACCGTGAATTTAGACTATTTGTCCTGACAAAAGTTACAGACTAGAGGATTTCCTCAAACTGTAGCGTGAGGATGCAGCTTACGCAGAGCTGTGTTCAGTGTGAGCGCAGGAGAGGGAACAGTGGCGGAGCAGAGGGAAGTTTGAAGGGGCGAAGAGAGATGGGGCCCCACTGGAAAGCAATTTTGCAAAAATTTGAAATTAATGGATTAACTATTCTAAAACATCCCAGGTCAAAGGAAAATGCATTTATTATGTAAAAAGAAAGAAAGGAAATAATGTTGGGGGACCCTGTGTCTTAAAAAATAGATACATTTAGTAGTGTTAGTAGTGTGTGTCTGTGTGTGTTGGGTCAGTTAGGGGTTGGGAGTTTTTTGGAGCGGGTGTTGGTGGGGGGGGGGCTTTTGAAATCTTGCAAAGGGCACCAAAATGGCTAGCAGCGGCCCTGCTATGCTCCATGAAAGAGGCTGAATCTATAGAATCTGCATCAGAAAGTAGAAAACTGCTGTGCTCCCTTCTCATCTGTAACACAGCTTTTACATACAGTATGTATTGGTTGGTTTAAAAAACAAAAGACACCTCTCTTTTTTTCTCCATCATACATTTCATATATTTTATCCTAAAGACTGTATTTCATTGCAGTGGCTCATATTCTTTCACCAAAAAGTAGAACAGAAGAAATAACACTGACATGAAGTTTTATTTAGAAAAAACATTACCTCAAACATTTCTTGTCAAACGCCTATTGAAAACAAGGGATTTCAAATGCCTATAAAAAGGGAACAGATTAATGTAGAATAATTCTTTATTTATTTATTTATTTTATTTTTTTAATAAAAGCAGACACTTGTAGGTCTCATTTGATGTATAACATGCCATGATTCAAGTTGCACAAAGTGATATGTGGAGCTGTGAATATTGGTTAAAATGAGCAAAAAAGACCTTGAAGGGAAGAGAGGTCAAATCGAGAATAAGGCTGGCACTGAAAGAGTTAAAAAGTACATTTGTGCACTATAGAAACGTGAGCACAAACCCAAAGTAGTAAAAAAAAAAAAAATCCCAAAACAATAAGAACAACGTGCATTCTTTGTCGGGAATTACTGCATTCATTTAAGCTTCGGATAGACTGGAAAACCCGCTCGCGTTCCCTCCCACGCAGCTCGATCTCTCCGACACTCTTCATGCGGCAGTTCAACAGCGCTAACAGCTTGATAACAGTGGCAGCTGCTAAACATCTGTGCAGCACAAAACATTATCACTGCCCCCGGGGACCGCACTCCGAATGCATTCTCGTTGCATGTTGTGTTATATCAGCATACAATCACGGCTCCATCTGCCACTCTATTCTGGCTCAAGGGCACGAGGGCGTTTGGGGTCGAGCTCAGGGGGGCTGTCGCTGGTGCTTGTAATACCCTCCGTGTCGGGAGCGCCGGGTCAAAGGCCGGATCACGAGAGTCGGTAATGGGAGCGTGCCGGGTACGGGGTGACGGATGGGTCAAAGCTGTCAGGGGAGATATGAAGCCCAAGGTGAGAGGATTGTGTTCGGTGAATGTTAACAAGGATATACTTCTGGTGCTCCAAAGTGAGTCGGTGCAATGCTCAGAAGGGCATCGTGTGAGGGTGATTACATTTGTCTGTCATGCTGGCTTTTTTTTCCCTTTGTCTTTTCAGTTTTATGTTCTTATTTATGAATATTAACAAAATCCTGATCCTAATCTTAACCTAACCCAAATCCCATACCTAAAATTACCCATTTTAGCAACTTGATGCTTAAAATTACCCAATTCAACGAAAGAAAAAAGTCCTCATGTAGCTCCAACCAAAACTCGTGTGAAATGATCCATGATTTTCCTTGTTCTGGATCAAGCATCAGCTTCTTTGACAATCAATAACTTTCACAGAACATGAAAGTGGTGAACTGGTGCTCAGGCTAAAATTAACCAACAAATAACTATTTACAAGATTTCCGGGAAATGTAGACTTTTTAATAGCCCGGTTACATTACATATGTAGGTCACATGATCTCGGTTTTGACCATTAAAGCCAGGTCGGTTTCTGTTTTAATGCCTTTGGTTTCAATCACCTCAAAAACAAAACATTTTTGAAAACTATAACATAATTGTTTTACCTTTAAAAAATACTGGACGATAGTGGGACGGGTGTTGGTTTTAATTGGCAGGAGCGGGACAGGACTTTTTTTTTTCGTACTTCTGATTAGGCTTGGGATGGGACAGGATTTTTTTCATTGGAGCAAGGCGGGACAATGACACACATATAAGTAGAGCAGCAACACAGCGGCCCCAAGTGACCAAACCCGAGTCTAAATGACAGCGCTGAGAATAGAGCCTATGTTCATTACTGAGATCTGTCCATTTACTATGCCTGTGCACGCGGAAAAGTTGAGAGGAGAAGCCAATCACAAAGAAACTGTGTGTGAAAGTGTGACATTATTGGTTGTTATGAGAATTATGAGAGGGCGGCAGCGGGAGAAGGAAAATCATCAATGAGATTACGCTGGGATCAACAGAACTTTGTGAAATTTACGACGCTGAAACACAGTCTTTGTTGTTGTTTTTTTATCCCCCCTACAATTAATGCAAGATAAAAGTAGAAGGAGGGATGATGAAAGTAGAAGCAGAAAGAGGGACGGACAAAGCAGAGGGAGGGAAAATCCCCCCTAACCCCCTCAGCAAATCACACCCTGCAATTGAGCCTGTTCCAATGTATGGTTTTACCGTTCTATTTCTATTGAATTGGCTAGTTGACTTTTCACCTCCAGAAAGTCACACCGTGCACCTTTAAATACAGTATATTTCATTACGGCCACATTTTCTTTCCTGAAATAACAAACGAGACTTAGCCCCTGGATTAGACTGAACTGCTTTGCACACATCTGTATGTGGAACTCAAAGTAAATATACGGTAAAAAGCAGCAGCACAATGTGTGGTCAATGTTTCTCTTACAGCAAGAGGAGACAGTCAAAGATGACCTCCGCCCACATATATTCTATAAATAGTTTGAGTTCACATTCCAGAACACAATGACTTGTTAAACAGAATATTGGCTCCAGCTGTGGAGAATCTGAAGTTCCCCACACGAGTCCAGCACTAACAGAACCAACACAAACCAATCACTCAAACCCAGCAGGACTCCGGACCCACAGCACGGAGCCAGCACCAGGAATCAATGTGGCGTGAAGTCATTTAGGAATGTCCCGGAACAAGATTAGAAGGTCATGGATGTTAATGTGAATTTGTGATTTTTAAGTTTACTTTTTGTTTTCCACTATTTCTTTTTAAAAGACTTTTGAAATATGTTAATCTAACTTGTCCAAAACTGTCCAAAATAAACAAACTCCATCAACAACTACATTAAAGGTGAGGTGGAGAAGACACACACAGATTCACTCGGTTTGTTGCCAGTGGAGTCAAATCAAGCAGTACTGTGCAATCAGATGTGTTTATTTATGTGATTATAGATATGTGTTTCACTCTGAATAAAGGTCTACTCTACACATTATCAATCTGATTAGATGGAAGTTGTTGAGAAAAAAGTGAATGTCATTAGGAGATCCTGAAGCTGATTGGTCTTGCAATGTTGCAATGCCAACAAGTCCTGTCCACAAATGAGCAAATTACTTTTTTGTGTTAAAGATATGGCTGAGTTTTTACAATGAAATAGTTTATTTGATACAAACTCTGCACACCTGACTGGGGGACGGGTGCGTAGGAGGAACACTCAGTAAAGAATTTGTAATATTAACTCCCGCATACTGTCTCACTTCTTGGGGTTTTATTGAAACAACGTTTCGGTTTCTCTGACCTTCTTCAGGTATAAGGACAGCCTCCTACTGCTCACCTTAAGTAAGATAAGGACCACCCCATTTAGGGGCAGTTTATACGACAACGAGTTTTCACGAATCCGTGACGTTTCCATGCAAAATTGGCTTCTCTTTTACACGACAACGAGCTACGTGTTCACTGAATCGGCGTTCCACTGGATACGATTCAAGAGGTAGTTTCACCGAGGACGTTCAGTGGATACATCGCGGTGTAAACAGGAAAACACAGTTGTCAATGAAGACGGTTACGTCACTGACGTGCAGTAGCCGCTACTTTAACACAGTAGAAGAAGACTGCACAGTCAGTCACCAAAAATGTCTCTTAAACCAAAGCACCTTTCATTATCATAAAGTAAAGCCAATGCGTCCAGCTTTCTGACCTGCTATTGCAGAGGAGACGTAAAACTAATCCAACGCCTCTCCGAGCGCGCCGCAGACACACGGTAAAAGCGAGCCGTCTTCCCCGTGTTTGTGTCCCGCTCTCGGCGATCTGCGTCTTCCTCGCGCACTGGTCCTCGAACCTCCGTGTTTGTTTCCAGCGATCTCCCTTTTTGCTCGCGTGCTGGTTCTTGTTGCTTCCTTCGCCTTTTATTGATCTGAAGAACTTGTAAACCTGTCAATGCTCATGTTATCATAGGCTGCGTGGGTTCACGGTAAGGTCATCTGGAGCCCTAGCACAATACAGCCACCTCCTGACGCGGCAGAAGAACTACAGCATTTTCGGTCTATTTGTGTTTTCATGTAAAGGAAGATTAGGAAGACACAACACCATATAAACTGTGAGCACAAAACGTTATGACTGTGACGGTTTTCTGGGGAACGATGTCTTGTAAACTAGGCCTTAGTCAACAGCCAACCCGCACAGCACTCGCATCCGCACTCTTAAGCATTTTCTCCCAACCCGAACTGAACACTCACTTAGTGTACATCCAGGGTAGGCACATGGAATTCATTTATTATTTACATAATTTTGTTGTACTGGAGTCGCTTTTTGTTAAAGGCTTGGTTGCTTGTAGCTCTGAAAATCTGTTAACTCGGGTTAAAGGTTTTGCAGAAAGCAGTAAATAAAGCTCTTTTGTACAAAAAAATGAATATCTAACAGTACAGTTTTAGCTAAAATTCTAAATAAAACAGATCAAATTAACCTTTAAACTGCATTTGCTCGAATGAGTAAGGTCAGGCTAGCATTACACATAAGTAGTAGCAAGGTCCAACTAGTTTCTAACTCTCACAAATCCTTCAGCACATAGTAATATCAATATACTTTTTTTTCTTTTCTATGTGGGAGCGCACTTGGCTCATTATAATGTTTTATATTTTGATTTAGACAGTCCACAGTGAGTACCCCAAATTTCACAGCAAAACTGCATTTTAACAACAATAAAACCTCAAACTTTAGATGCTTTTGCTTGAAATAGTCTAGGCAGGCCCAGTTAGAACAAAGGAAAGGAAGCTGAGAACAATGGAGAGGAAGCAGAGAACAATAGAACAATAGAAACAGGGAACTATAGTAAGGAAGCTAGGGCTTACCAAACCAGTTTTAGGAACAGGTTTCAGGAACAAGTTTGGGTGGGTTTAGCCCCTCCTAGGTGGAGGTCTTAACTTAGTATAAATACAGCCAGTCTCAGTCTACTTCCATCAGATTGAAAATGACTTTCGGATGAGAGTCGAAACATCTTGATCTTCGGAAACACTGTCCAGATGACTACTTTGAAGACTTCTACTATTTTGCTGTTAAAAACTAACTTGAATCCTCTTGTAATTCATAAAAGAAGAAGCACAGAAAGGTGGGATTGTGGGAGCAAAGAACTAACTTCAGGCTGGCTTGTTTTTGACCATTACGAATTCAAAAAGCTACTCATGGTGATCTACTGCGTGAGATTTTGACTTTGTATCTTCTATACAGAATCTCTTAGGCAGGTCACCACCTCGACCGGTGTGTCTCAGGACAAGCTCAGACAGAAATGTCAAATTGGGTTTACTTGTTTCAGTGACTTGTGGGAAACAGTGGGGCTCACGGATCATCAATAATAGAGAGTCACGGTGATTCTGCGAAAAGCTCTGCACCTTTTTTTACTCGTGTGCTATTTGTGTTTATTATTTTAATTTTTGTGCGTCCCTGATTGGCTGACTCAACTGTCAATCACCCCCATCTGAACCTGTGAAGATGAGTCTTGTCCAGATCACACAGAAGTATTAGTGGTTAACCATCTAAATCTGTATGCTGAAACTGTTTAAGTATAGGTAAATCTTCATTGCATATTCCAGCTTGTCAAAACATACAAGCTAAGCAGATTGGGCATGGGCAGTACTTGGATGGGAGCCCACTGGAACCTCAGGTGCCACAATGGGACAGCTGGAGTAGAAATTTGTCATTGTGTCCTTTAGGCAAGACACTTCATTTTTTTGGAAGTCCAACAGAGAAAGCACTAAGAACTTTCTGCATGTTTGATAGAATATAACATCTGGCCCGGATCCGGCCCACACTTTCAGCTTTTATACGGTCCACATCCAGTTTACGGTCTAGCAGTGGACTAAAAATGGAAAACCGCATCTGGCCCAAATGCGATCCGCGTGGCAGGCTGCATCTCAACCGCTCATCAGCCGCATCTCAGCCACACATCAGCCGCATCTCAGCCACACATCAGCCGCATCTCAGTATTTCAGCCGCATCTCAGTATGTCAGCCACACATCAGCCGCATCTCAGCCACACATCAGCCGCATCTCAGCCACACATCAGCCGCATCTCAGCCAAACATCAGCCCCATCTCAGCCACACATCAGCCGCATCTCAGCCACACATCAGCCGCATCTCAGCCACACATCAGCCATATTTCAGCCACACATCAGCCCCATCTCAGCCACACATAAACCGCATTTCAGCCACACATCAGCCACATCTTAGCCAAACATCAATCACATCTTAGCCACACTTACATTACAGATTTAACTGATATGATCACAAGAGTTTATAGGCTTTAAAACAAACCAGAAATTAACATTTATTTGATAAAATCATTACCCCCTTTGTTGAAGTAGCAGGGGTGTTTCAACTTGAATTGTGTTAAAGTACAACTAACACTTACTTCACAAATCAGTTATCAATAAATATATCTTGCCGGGTCAACAATTTTTGTGCCCAATCTAAGCTCTACTCTGCAATGCCTTTTTAATGTATTTTAAGATGTTCAACATAAGATGTTTCATCACAACCGACAATAAAATACAATGTTAATAGTGAGACATACTGATGCAGGCACTGCATCACAACAAACACGCTTTCCCCTGAAGTGGTCTGCATTTGTATCCTGCCTGGAATATTGTCTCTAAATTAAAGTTTTCCCATATTCAGTGTCCTAGGTCTGCATGAAATGAAGCACCACTCAGAATTGCATACATATATTTGACTAGATTTCCAAAGTAAATATTTCACCATGCTCGTGTGGTGATGAAAAAGCAGAGAAATGCAGTGTTGTGATTTACTGGCAGGAAAATAACAGGCCTTTGTTACAAGAAAACCACAAGCTCATGTTAGACGGATGTGTGGAGCAAAGTACAAGGAATACATTAGATTTATAGTATTGGACTTATTTTTATTTGCAGAACCCATGCTTTCTCAGTACTTTACAAAGACTGAATCTGGTCAGGACACCACCAACATACAAATCAAACTCCTTTATTTGTGTGATGCACTTGAAATTCTGGAGGTGAAAAGTCAACTTCACAATTCAGTACAAATAGAAAAGTAAAATCATTCTAGAACATTCTTATTGGGGATAAATACATTTTCGACCATAATGCAAAAAGTAGGCCCCTTTCTTGGTCAAATAATATTTAATTTTGTGACCACATTTTTATGTATTTAGTGTCCCAATGACATCTAAACATACTTTTTTTTTTTTTTTTTGGCCAAAAAGTTGCACTGTGTATCTTTTAACAGCCAATAGAATAACTGATGAAAAATAAGAATACCTGTTCAAAAGACTGTGGAAACATATTTTGGTTGAGGAGTGCTGAGGCCGATGTTCTAATCATGTTTCAGAGGAGTTTTACTCATAACTTTGCAAATATAAGGCAGATTGTCAAAAAATAAAATGGCCTAAAGATTGTGTAGAACATCGTAAAGATTTCCAAACTGTTACTATAGTCTTTTCTTTCACGCTATTTGCTGTTAATGATACGACTCAGTATTTAGGCACAAAAGACAGAAAGAGAGAGAGTGACCTTTCTGAAATCTGCCCTTTCTGGAAAATTGCTATGAGAAATTACAATCAGATGTTCACGTTACAAAAATCGGGTTTATTAATTATAATACATTTTATGAATAATTTGGTTGTTTTTCTCATTTTCCATTTGTTTCCCACGACTGGAAAATGGGATGATAATTTCCCAAGTTTTCCAGGAAACTGTGATCTGAAATATACAATTATTTTGGACTTACAGCAAAATACTATCTGGAAATGTGTACTGTCGGTTGTGCAAAAACATGCACAGCAGACACTATACATTTCAGTTTTTTTTTTGTTTTGTTTTGTTTTTTTGTTCTACCTTTTTTTCTGCCAATTCCCCACTCAAGGAAAAAAGAAAAGCAACATTGTATTTTTTGAAAATTCCTTAGAAAAAGAGTCAATTTGTAAAAATGTGTTAGCATCATGATTTCAGTAAATGGCCACGTTTACATGATGTTTCCTAATTCCGAATTAATTAAAAATAAAAATGTTAAATATTAAAATATTTTCCTTCAGGTTTACATGGAAATAATAATTCCGAATAAAGGTTTACATGTTAAACACGCTAAATCGGCTTTATCTTATTCTGCTTAACGTCTGGGTTAGAAAGAGAGAGGAAAGGGAACGCACATACGTCATTACGTAATTACGTCTACCGGAAAAACACACATCCGATGGATACGGGATACCGGCTTTTGGCTTTTTTATCTCCTGGGATTGATGTAACGCCACGGACGCAATGATACTAACTTTTTTGGAGTCGTTCCGATGAAAGTCTTTAAGCAGCAGCTGGAGACATCATCAGCTCCACGTCATGTTCTGTGAGCGGAGGAAAAGTTGTAGTCCAGTTTCCACTTGTTTGGGATCAGCGCAGCGTCTCTCTCTCCGTACATGACGTACACTCCTTGTTCAAAACTTTCTGCTGCCTCTGCGAAAAGGTGAGTGTTCCGTGTTTTCTCTCACCCACTTTTTTCATTGTTTGTAGCTCCTGTAGCGCACTTATATGTAAAACAAAAAAGTTTTCGAGTCCGTGCCGCCATCTTGCAGCGTCACCGGGTCAGAGAGGCGACGTAACGAGCATGCGCAGTGCGAACGGAATTATTTTTATTCCGAATAAAACGGTTACATGAGAAAGGAATAAAATTATTCGGATTTAAAAGCGGAATGAACCACCCACTTTATTCGGAATTAAGTTTAAATCCGAATAAACTTTTCAAATTACATGATGGCTTTAATTCCGAATAAAGATAAACGGGCCGAATAGTAAGCTGAAGACAGGTCAACAGATTTCTTGGTTTGGCTTGACTGATTGTGAGAACAATAAAGAGTGTATTACAGGGTCGTTTATGCACACAAATTCATGTTTGAAACTCAGACTTGACTTCTACCGCTGGTTAATTGTGCTCAAGTCTTCTCTATAAAAGGCACCAGAATGAAGCCAAAAACACACTTCTTCACGATGCCACGATTGTCGCAACCAGAGAGGATCGAGCTATTGGCTGCTCCAAGCTGGATGGTGTTGTCTTGCTGTTGCCAGGGTGTTTGGAGTCACCGCTCTACCATTAGTCGTCTTGCGCAGCGATACCAGGCCAATGGTTTCTCTAACGACCACCCTCGTACTGGTCGCACCTGCGTAAGGCCGCCGCATAAGATCGCGTGAACGTGAACATCCTCCCGAAACTCAGCAGCAGCAGAATTCCACAGGATCAACTCAGACACTACTGCCGATCCATGAGGCGACAAATATCAGCTGTTCAGGAGCCAACGGGGGTCACGCGAACTATTGACAGTCTGATGAAACTCTGTCACTTTTGGTTTGGGGGTTGTTCTATTGTTTGGTTGTGTTATTGGACTTGAAAATGTGTAAACACCGCAAGAGTTGGCCTGAGAATTAGAAATGGATGTAGGGTTCATATGAAACAGGCAGATCTCAAAAATAAAAATATTCTGCCCCCCCAAAAAACTCTTTCTTTGACAGTACTTTTTCACATCTACAAGTCTTTTTGAGAAACTCTTCTGTTCCTGTACATTGCTTCCTGTCATTGTATTTTGGTTGAACCGTGAAGCTAAAAAAAAAAAACAGGTAGTCTTCTGTCAGTCACTTCAAAGGCTGTTCTGACTAAAGCTAAGCTCTCTGAAGGGAAGCTTTGTTGTCCCTGCAGTGAATCAGTGAAAACACCACAATGAATGAACAGAGAATAATGTATGTTCTTTTGTCTTTGCTGGAAGGC
The DNA here is from genome assembly GCA_038363315.1 of Mugilogobius chulae. Taxonomy (NCBI): domain Eukaryota; kingdom Metazoa; phylum Chordata; class Actinopteri; order Gobiiformes; family Gobiidae; genus Mugilogobius; species Mugilogobius chulae. Next base: position 42,854,259 of record CM076409.1, on the reverse strand, counting down.
GCTAATGTTTCCGGTTCTTAGCACACTTCAAATACTTTCACACATTGTTGCAGAGTGATAAAGAAAAGCAACAGGTTGTAAGGAAGCAACAGAAGTTAGAATGAAAATGTGTTTTAGTAGAACTTTGCTGGGTGAAGAAGCAAATCAAAATGTTAATAGATTGCTCATCCTATTGGTGTATTTTAAGGTTGTCAAACAAACAAAAAAGTAGCGAATGACAACCAAATCAAAACTAGAAAAGAAAGTCATTTTAACAAATTATGTTAAGTAAAGATAAACATTTACATTAAAATCATGTCTTATAGTGACTATACTTGTTTTTTTTTTTTTTTTTTGCATAGCTAAAAAAAAAAAAAACAAACAGCAGTAAAAGAAAAAAAAGGTGTGTGGGGAACAATTTGGAGGCTCAGAGTGCATTAGATAAGTGAGTAAAACATGTGGACTGAAGTAAGAAGAAGCAATCATTTCTCTTTGTTAACATTTTTAAGGAAACAAAACTCATCAACAGGACCTGTCATTTATAGTTCAAGCATCATCTTGTACAGTGATTCTTAACCATAGGGCCGAAGCCCAAAGTTGGGCAGCGGGCACCTCCTTGAGGGCCACACAATCAATAAAATACAATACATTTGATATAAGAGTGGGCCCCAGGTTACTTTGCACATTGATATTTGGGCTTCAGGGTCTGATCTTGTATACATAGGCCTACTTTACTAATACTACTTTGAACATTAAGACAGAGACAGAGGTTACCATATCAATCCTCATAAAAACATATTACTCTCGCACTGGGAGAGATGGGATGCCAGCCTAAGGCCTGTTCCTTAGGTGCACATCGTTAATAAAGGAACTCCATAAGAGAACTTTACAGAGAAACTGCAATCAGACACTCCACAGAGGATTGATCAGAGACTAGTCCTGTCTCCTTGGCAAGGATTTCTCCCACTTTGATAGAAAGATTGTCCAACGTAGCTTGTGTGTGTTCTGGTTGAACCCGATCTCACAAGAAAGCGTGCATTTACCACGACATTACACAATATGTAAATTATGTATGATTAGCTCGAGTTCACGGCTGTCCTGTGTAATTTTAGTACGAGTCACTCTCCATTCATTTCAATGGTGGTTGTTAAGATGTGTTCTTATTTATGAATATTAATGAAATCCTGATTCTAATCTTAACCTGCCCCAAGCCCCAGACCTAATCTTACCCATTTTAGTAACTTTATGCCTAAACTTACCTGTTTCACCTGAAGAAAACGTCCCCACGTGGCTTCAATCAAAACTCGTCCTATTTTGATGCTGTGAAATCTCGTGTCATTTTTACACTTTTCATATCGTGCTAAATGCACGGCGTAACATAAGTACTAAAAATAGCTGTGAACTCGTGGTCAAAATACGCTCTTTTTGTGTTGTGGTAAAAGTTCGCCATCTAGTGAGACTGTGTTGTCTGGTTAATATCAAATCAGAGCAGTCGGGGGTGTGTGTATATGAGGTCTGATATTCTCAAGTCTGACCTTTGTCCCTCAGCTTCCTAACAAAAATCTGAGCAGTTCATGAGGCATTTTACACAACATGTACAGTGTATACACATTGTTGACATTGTCTTACTTTTACATGACAATTTATCCTGTGAAAACAGTTCAAAATTAATTGTCTTTCTCTTTAACATCTGACATTATCGGTCTTCAGGTTAATGTGGCTGAGCTTGAGCTCATGTTTTAAATCAAAAGCAGGAATGTGAAGCAAGTATCTTGTCATGTGTTTCAGGGGATCAATCCAACTTCCAATACATGAGAAAAATGCTGAAACTTGACACTAATGTTTAGATGGGCAGTGACTTTTTCCCTACAAGCCTTTCAAATGTTTGGATTTTTATTGCCAGTGCTACAGATATTATTAGGAAATTGATCTGAACTCCTGAAGCTGAAATGCCGGCTCTCAGGAGGCTCTGATGATTTCTGTCAGATGAGCACATGAGAGGCATGTCCTTCTGAAGTGTGCTCCCTGTGAAGATCCTGTGTACGTCCCCTAAGCCCTCATCAAAGAGTGGGCCTGACCAGACCGTCGCCATTGGTAACAGTCAATGAGTTTCAACAGGACTTTTACTAGAAACGTTTTTCAGACAACTCGTATGTTTTTTGGAACCCACAATGTCCCTTTGCACTTTGCAGACCCACGTGTGTGAACACAGCATGCACAAGGCCGAGAGGCGCAGAGAGTGCACGCTTCCATCTGGTGCATGCACTGTGTTAGAAGAGCTGTCATTGGCAAACTCTACAGCCAGCATTTTTGGAAATTAACACAGACAGTGTGGCAGCAAAGTCCACTAACGTCGATGAACAGGAGGTACAGTAATTTGATCCCTACATAGGCCTCTTTAATTCATGTCCTTTCTTACGTGGGCAGATGCGTCACAAAAATACTCTCAGCATATTGAAGCGCTAACTTGTGTCAGCTTACTCCTAGTCCTAGTGGTGTGATAAAAGATCTCTAGGGTTTTAGCGACCACAACAACCAGCTTCAAAAGTCGTCGCTGTGTTACCACAGTGGCAGCTCCTGACTTATTACATTGGAGGTGTTATGGTCATTATAGAGATTATTTGTTTATCAACACAAGCGATGTGCGCACACTTGTTATGCAGAAAGAGCCGCCGCTCATTGACCAAGCTGGAACAACAACTCGAGCCAACACAGTTGTCCGCTAACTACAAGAGTTTATCACAGTGCGAAAACAAAAGTTATCAATCAAATTTATTTGAGCAGTCAATCAAATTAAAACATCATGCAGGTGAATATCTTGGCAATATCATTGAATAAATGCTCAAAAAGGAGTAGGAAAAAGTATAAACATATAAGCTCCTACCCCTATTGCATAATAATGCTAAGTAAATGAGACAGCATATTACACAATTATTGAACATACTTAATCATTATTCATGTGTGTAACAATGTGTAGATAATGTGTTTACAGAGATATGCAAGACTACAAAAAAAAAACTCATCTCATTGCATACTTTGAAAATGCATTTTTCTCTATAATATTCTGTATAATTGTTCAAAGGAATGAATGTTGGAACAGAACTTTAGTTCTTCACTTAGACTATTCCATAGATCAACCTCACATCTTAAAATGCACATTTGTTTCATTGTTGTACGAAAGAAAAAAATCTTAAAATTCAACTGATTCCTCAAGTTATAATATCCTTCACTTTCCCTAAACAGTATTTGAATATTTTTAGGTAACTGTTTATGTCTGGCTTTAAACATAAATTGCACTGAATTACATTCAACAAGATCATCAAATTTTAATAATTTGTAATTGTAAAACAACATATTTCTATGATCTCTATAGCCTACTCCATGTAGTATTCTCACTGCCTTCTTTAAGTTCTGCTGCTAATTCAACCTTTGTTAATGAAATGTGACCGTACGACCCTTAAAAGTTACATTCAGGTGAAAAAACTGCAAGAAGAAAGTCGTTTGTCCGACTGGTTCAGACTTGATCCAAACCGCTGCTCTCGTCCTGTTTTGTTGTTTTATTCAAAGAAGTTTCCCCAGCTAACCAGATGGAGAGCGGCTCTTTCTGCATGGAGCATGCACAGTAGAGAAGAGACATTCCTAGTGCTCACAGTTATATTCTAACTAAACAATACCATTGCAACCACTACATTGGGATTATATCATGCATACAGATGACCTGTAGCCAAGTATCCATCAAGTTCCAATAATATATCAATATTATTTATGATAACATATTGTGTGTAGATTTTGAGGTGTACAGTGTTTATTCTCACAATAAACATAAAACATGCACATGGTCACAATTATTGATTAATACATTACAGAAAAATATACAACACTCAGTTCAACTTGGCAAAAATCAAAAATTATTTATGTTCCTGACTTTCCATCCAAAAGAGGCGGAACTACAGTATATAGTGGCAGATGAAAATAGGTTCTTCTGATTGGCCCAGGATGTTTTAGGGCATTTTAATCAGGTTTTCTCTGCTTTTGATCAATGAACTCACATTTTTTCTAGTTTTTGTTGACTTTGCATCACACCTATTGTAATTTGATTTGTGTTCTATCAATTTATTCATTTAAATGAATAAATAAAAAACCCAAAAAACAGTATCGTAAAGAGACAACACACACTCTATTTTTCAAAGATCTCTGTTTGAGTTCAGAGCAGGACAGAGGGTCTTTTCAGATGGGGCAGTTTGCTCAAAAAGCCAATGGAAAATATGTGCATAAATGTTCAGAGTCATCCCATCTGTGACACGTCCTCACATGGCACCAGAGGGACTCCTTTTGTTCCTCTGACATCTCTGTAGAACATACTTTTGATCAAAAAATATATAGGAACGTATCTTAGCAAAAGCAGTTTAAGCTGAATTTAATAAATGCTATAATAAGTACAAGTTTAAAAGTCCTGTATTGGGCACATTTCTCACCCTTTCTATTGTCGTTTCATCAGTAAAAACGTACCTGAAGTGGTTTAACATTGCATATTTTTTCATCTTGTTAATCTGCTTTACTTTGCACTTTAAAAGAAGATATTGAAGTTCTTTTAACGGTTTGTCTTGATTCGATTTGAACAATAAAACTACCACCATTTTCAGATTCGAAGTAAAACTTTCTATGTCAGGATTACTGTACTTACAGAAAGAAGTATGAAGTAATAAACTATAACATGTACGTCAGTAATTTACATTTTGTTCATTTGTTCATAACTGAAAATTGACCTAAAACAGCTTAGAAATAGAAACAGTCACTTCAAATCTGTAGAACTGCTAAACGCCACCTTTTTATTGGAAAATGTTACTTTATAAGGTGCTATACTCGATTTTTTTGCTTCCTTAAAGATGTTAACAAACAAAAATAATTCATTTTAAACTTCCTACATCAGTCTACATGAGGGGTGCTCAATACGTCTCCAAGGCAAAGCCCTACGTGGTTGGTTATATGAAGTTTCAGCCCAATCACATCTAAACTTGCCTAAACATACCTGTTACACCTAAAGACAATCTCCCAGGTGGCTTCAAGCAAAACTTATGTCTTTTATGCTGTGAAATCTCGCGTCATTTTTACACTTTTTCATATCGTGATCTATCTACGGCGTAACATAATTATGCAAAAAGGGTGATCATAATGCGCTGTTTTTGTGTCATGGTATTTCTATGCTTTCTTGTGTTGGTTTACTAGTAACACTGACTATTTCAGACTGTGTACTTTCTAGTAAAATCAGAAAATTCGCACATCTTATTCACTTTTTTTTTTTTTTTTATCAGCATGTCAAGAATGTTTTGGGAACCTCACTAACCAAATTAGTTAACGATTAATTCAATAATTGCTTCGTTGCAATTAAACACTTAACCTATTGTAGCATTAATTTTAAGCTTTTTTCACAACTGTTAGGAAAGCGTCTGTTTATGGATTTATTATATTGTCTGGATAGGACATTGCTCGCTTGCAGCTGTTGTAAATCAGCCCCAGTGGTCATTCCATTGGAACTGCAGAGGAAAATCCCTCTACAGGCTAGAAAGCATTTTTTTCTCCTGAGCTCAATGAAAATTACCCTTTTTTGTACAACCATAAACGATTGTATTATGTGTGTGAATATATGGTATCTATGTAAGGCTCGGTTGTACAAGAGGGTAGGTCTCTATAGGTTTTCTGAACTTCCGCCTACTCCTTTTGAGTTGCATTTTTCTTTTCTTCTTTCCATTTACATGTGCATGCATGCCATACATGTATTTTATGTTGCTCAAATAAACAAATGAAATGAAATGAAAAACTAAAAACACAAACTGCTTATGTTCGGTAGAATCAGCGTTTACAGTAGCAGTAGTAGCATGTGGAACTTGTCCTGCTGCTCGCGCAAAGAATCATGGTGGAAACACAACTGCGCATGTTCCATACCCTGTAGAGCACCTAGCAAGGCTAAAGCTAACAACCAAAATGGCCACAAGTGCTACTGAGCAAAAGCCATTGACGCACAGAGCCCGCTGTCATTGCCCACTTTGTACCTCTGCCCACTTCGTACCTTTTAGAGCAACTGCGCATGCGCCGGCCGAAATTACGTCTTTTAAACACATTATTTGTAAGTGTACAATTGATATTATTCATTTATACTGATATTTATTTATGTATCTCACAAAGGTTTGCCAAAAGAAAGCCCAAAACGCCACACTTAATTATCGCTGTTTTAAACTAGCAGTTAGCAGCCGGAACTAGCTTAATCGGGCATTTACGGCTTTAAAATAGTAATAATCTCACTTTACAAGTAACTGCTTTGTTTTACTCTGTAAGGGGGCTTTAAGTTTAACAGTTTCGTTTCGTCTGTGTTTAATTTAAAATTTAAAACAAATAAAACAATGCAAAAGAAGTAAAGCTAAAGGTACAAAGTGTGCTTCCGGTACAAAGTGGGCAATGACACCCGCCATCTTTGATCACCGGGGCTTGGTTGCTAACAGCTTAGCCACAATGCTAACAACAACAAGAAACAAACTTACAAGAGTTTGGCGAACGAGCAGGACATTATTAAACAATGTCTACTCATTTCCACTTGAATAAATACATTAACAAGAGATCTGTGCTGGGTGAAATTCGTTTTAGATTATTTTATTGTTAAAAGAAGAAAAAAAAAGGGGGTTTGCAGTGCAGGTTTAAAATTACTAGCTTTTCATATTGGAAAGTGGATACATGACCATTTTGAACTCAAAATGATATACTCAGAATCAATCTTTTTTTTTTTTTTTTTCAATAATCTCAAGTAATTACAGACAAGTAGCAGGGATATGTGGTAGGTGAATACAGGACTTTTCTGAGCAGGACAACACAAGATTAATCAAACGTGTTCAAAACTTAGATTTTACATGACAGGTCGGGCTTTAAACATTTGTAAACGGTTTTGGTCTCAAGTGTTTAAGAGCTCACAGAAGTCAATGTTGAATAATCTGGGACCTTTAATGTTTCTAAATGAATTCTGATATTGTCTTATCTCAGTTAATTAGTTGTCGCTAATTATTGATCCCACTGGAGCGACATCTGCCAGAACATTCCCACTGCAGCGTGTTATCTTGCTTTTAACAAGATCCTTTTAATGATTGCGAGCTATTTTTGAAAAACTGGTGAAGCCTGTGCATATAAATACGAGATCAATTACACATTTGCATTATATGAATATGAATAAATGAGAAACCGGTGGATACTGTTAGTCCTTGGTGCATAAAAAAGTATATTAATCAATGTTTAACAGGTACAGAGCTAACTGAACTAGCCAAGGATACATTCTTAGCAAGACTTGTAAATAAAAGGAAGGTTTTCTCAGAGCTGTCAGCTACTGAGATGTTAAAGACTTAGATTCTTTCACTTAATGAGACAGAAGCAGTAACAAACCTTGTCTTTTTGAATAAAGGGATTTGAACATGTGCGATTCAAGGACTAATTATTCACTATTAAAGGTGCTTTACCAAATAAATTCTGTTCACTTTCTAGAATTTGATGCCATGAGTCCACATCAATGACTCTCTAAATAAAATAGAAGAAAAACAAGATAGCTATGATTTGGTATGATTAATTACATTTTAATATCTATTGATAACCCTCCATCTGCCACATAAGCCATGTTTCCATTAGCCCAGATTCAGCGAACCGGTTCAGTTTGGAGCGGTTTGGGACGCTTATGTTATGATGGTGAGTGTTTATTTAATTTTTAATTGACCTTTATTTAACCAGGGAAGTCCCACTGAGATTCAGAATCTCTTTTGCAGGGGAGCCCTGGGGGAAGGGTCAGGGGAGGCATTAATGGACATGTTTTTTAGTTGTAGGAGGAAACCGGAGTACCCGGAGGAAACCTACGCAGACATGGGGAGAACATGCAAACTCCACATAGAAAGGCCCGGGCGGCCTGGGAGTCGAACCCAGGACCTTCTTGCTATGAGGCCAGAGCGCTAACCGCTTCGCCACCGTGTCGCCCTATGTATTGTAATGCAGATCCAGGCTTCCTCAGATCCGTGTGAGCCTGTGTTATGGGTCACTGGATTTCTTAGATAAATCAAATCTACATTGTATCTGAATTATACTTTGACAAATAGACACGAGAGTCAGGCTGGTGTAAACAAGAAACTACTTCCGGTTTATCACCAACTTTTTGTATTTCTTTTACTTTTTGGCAAAGCCTCTGCGATTCCAAGGCCGGCCCTGAGCATATAACCTGGCTCACGCCAGATGGATATGTGTTGAACTCCTATCTGAGTTTTCACTATATTCATCTGGGACTTGACTCGCTGAAAGCATTCGAGAAAAGGCGGGGCTTTTAGTGAAATACTTTGAGCTGATTGGGTGTGGGGCCTCCCTTACAAGTCACACATACGGCTCTTCTTTCAAAAAGAAATTACTCCGTATTTCCGCGAGAGTCGCCATCTTGGTTTAGCTTGAATGCAGGGTAGGGTTAGCACCGAGGCACTAACAGCTGTCTTAACACCTCCGAAACACCGCTGGTTCGGACTCCCAAACCAATCGGGCAGCAGGAAGGCCAGATGGTTTATCTCGTGTTTGTGAATTCACAAATATCGCAAGATAAACCATCTGACTGGAGAGGTTACTGAGGATAGGCAAACTAGGTAGTAGCCTAGGGCGCCATCTGGAGATAAAAATGCAGCCTTAGATACCCTTTTTTTCTCTATACTAATCCAATATTGTAATCAATCGTCAGCTTATTTCTCATAAAACGTGAGCATTCACAGGTGTTAATTAATAAAAATACACATGTCTCATACAGGCACATACTGTATAATTAGAAATGTGTCGGTCAATGTAAAACGTTCATCGTTCTGTCTGTAACGCGTCTAAAGTCAAACTGCTGGTCCTTTTTCTTCCTTTTGTCTTTTACTATGTGACACAAATCACTAAATGTAGTTTTTTAGACTTGTATCTGAAGTTTATCGTGTACGTGGGCTTTGTCTTCACCTTAAACAAGGCCGCACCCTTTTGGCGTCATCTATGGCAACTACGCCACTGATGTAGTGTCTTAGGTCAGTCTGAGAGCAGAAGTTGTGCACAAACCCTGTTCAGAAACTGAGCTTAGTTTAGCACAGTTTGAGTTCAGAGCTTGTTGCCATAGAGATCTACCTCAATAGAAAGTGACACAGCTTCATAAAACCTCTAAATCAAACTTACCTCTCTGACTCTCCAAATTCCCAGTACAATAGTCGATTTCTTCTTTTCTCCTTCTATCCAAACCTCCTAAATTACAATCTTTTCACATTGTGAAGGTCATTTTAGGCAAGTCAACGAGTTTACCTGAATGGCTCCAACGCATATTATGTTATCACCATTAATTGATTTTGTTGATATAGTTTAATGCAGCATTCAAGCATTGAATCTGCGGGAGAGTGTGCTCTAATGGATCATTTGGATGTGTTGAAAGAGTGGAGTTGTTTTGCTTTCTCTTTGTCCTCTGCAGCTTTCAGTGGGTGTTTTTTAATGTGTGCTGGTGTAGCCTTCATCAGCAGATAGAAATTAGGTTTGCGTTAACCATCTCCATTCACAAAGCACAGCAAAGGCTTGGGGCTCAGCATGATTTAATGAATAGCTTCAGTTTCAACAAGCTCTCTTTCTACTCGGGCTGAACGGTGCATATTGAATTGTGATCTTATTCAAGTAACAAGGTTTTGATGATATTGTCGTATAGTTATTCACGTTGGCTTTTTGTTTGTTCATTTGTTTTTCTTTGCTGAAGGTGAGACACTGCAGATGAATAGGGAAAAAAACACCCACACATTTATAGCTATTGAAGTGATTTACTCTAATAAATGTAGGAAAAATAATAAGAATATCATGTTTTCACAGACAGGACATGTTCGAGGGCCTTTGTCTCTAGACTGGCCTGGGAACAGCATCAGCAGTAGCAGTAGTGTCAGTTCCTGCAGTACCAGCCATGCTCCTCGACCGGGTCGCTCCCCTCCTTCTAGATTACTAGAAGCTCGCACCTGTGCATATTCCACCAGACACAGGGAAGTGAGACGGGATTCTCTGGCAAACAACACCAAGCTGGAGTCAACTGTGAGACAAAGCTTTTTTTCTCATTGGGAAACTCTGGGCTAGGATAACAAAAAAAAAGTAGTAGTAGTAGTAGTAATAGTAGTAGTAGTAGTAGTAGTAGTAGTAATAGTAGTAGTAGTAGCAGCAGCAGTAGTAGTAGTGGTAGTAGAAGTAGTAGTAATAGTAGTAGTAGTAATAGTAGTAGTACTAGCAGCAGCAGTAGTGGTAGTAGTAGTAGTAGTAGTGGTAGTAGTAGTAGTGGTAGTAGAAGTAGTAGTAATAGTAGTAGTAGTAATAGTAGTAGTACTAGCAGCAGCAGTAGTGGTAGTAGTAGTGGTAGTAGTAGTAGTAGTAGTGGTAGTAGTAGTAAAAACAGTGGTAGTAGCAGCAGCAGTAGTAGTAGTAGCATTAGCAGTAGTAGTAGTAGTGGTAGTAGTAGTAGTAGGAGCAGTAGTAGTAGTAAAAGCAGTAGTAGTAGTAGTAGTAGTAGTAGCAGTAGTAGTAGGAGCAGCAGTAGTAGTAGTAGTAGTAGTGGTAGTAAAAGTAGCAGCAGCAGTAGTCGTAGTAAAAGTAGCAATAGTAGTAGTAGTAGCAGTAGCAGTAGTAGTAGTAAAAGCAGTAGTAGTAGTACTAGTAGCAGCAGCAGCTGTAGTAGTAGTAGTAGTAGTAGTAGGAGCAGCAGTAGTAGTAGTAGTAGTGGTAGTAAAAGTAGCAGCAGCAGTAGTCGTAGTAAAAGTAGCAATAGTAGTAGTAGTAGCAGTAGCAGTAGTAGTAGTAAAAGCAGTAGTAGTACTAGTAGCAGTAGTAGTAGTAGTAGTAGTAGTAGTAGTAGCAGTAGTAGAAGTAGTAGTAGTAAAAGCAGTAGTAGTAGTACTAGTAGCAGTAGTAGTAGTAGTATTAGGAGCAGCAGTAGTAGTACTGTAGTAGTAGTGGTAGTAAAAGTAGCAGCAGCAGTAGTCGTAGTAAAAGTAGCAATAGTAGTAGTAGTAGTTGTAGTAGTAGTATTAGTTGCAGTAGTATTAGTAGTAAATAGTAAGCATTAGCACCCCTTAAATGCAGAGAATAAAAAGATAAAATGAAATAGATAACATACTGTATTTCACAGAAATACTGTGACAAATGTATTTTGCTATTGTAAAGAAAATGTCTAGAACGTATACTTTTCAAGCTCAACGAAATAAATGAGCACATATGAACACACTTGTGAGTTATGGTTAATAAACAGATATTGTTGAGATTTGCGTACTTCAGACAGTACCCAAATCCCGACGATATCCAAAGTAAACCCGCCGAGCATCATCAACTGCACAGAGACCTGTGCACAACATGCTATGGAAAGTGAGTATAGTCCTGGTCTGCCGGTACCACAATGTCCAGAGCAGTGTGTCCTTCGTAACTTCCTGGAATACAATACCCTTTTCTCGGTAAAGTGAGAAGCCAAGCCTCAGGCACCTTTATGAACTCGAAGCGACAGGTTAGCTCTGCTCCTTCCTGGATCACAACACTTTTTTCCCGGAAAATTGACCAACCCTCGTGCACATATTTGTAGAGCTTGTCGGTGTAATCCCTCATTCGTCTGGAGCAATCTATAGCCGAAGGTTTTCAAAGTTGCCATCTGGCTTCACTCAGGCTTCGCTCTTGTTGTCTGGCTGTGACCTGGGACCTGTGGGCTGCTGTGCATTGGGGGATTCTGGTGGCTTGGGGGTCCGATGGTCTGGAGGGCAGAATGGGGTGTGGCCGGGGGGTGGGGGGAAGACAAGGAAGATATTTTAACAATTTTGACTATTATTACTCATTTTAATTATATTAATACGCATTAAGTAAAATGTCATTATTACCTTGTTTTATGACTTTTTTTCTTCATTTTATTCCTTGTCTTTAGCCTTCCTACTATATTTTATCTTAACTTTCACTATACCTTCTTTATCTAGTGACTCTTTTTAATCTTCTTTTTGTTGTCGCACTCCCCTTAAAAGCTGCATTAATATGTTGAGGATCTGACACTATTTGGTCGGGAGCTACTCTGATCTCTGAAATTGAATGACTCGAGACTGACTGGCGTAATTGATGAGAAAGAAGCCTGCCCGCTTTTTCTCCATCCTCATATATTTTTTGCCTTGTTCTAATCAATAACCTTTCTGTTTCTTTAATTGATAAAGTTTCAAATTCAGCTTGCAACATAAGTCTTTGTTTGTACAAGTCAGCGGATGGATTACTAGAGTATTGAGAATCAACATTTGCTATAAGTTCAGTTAGTTCTTTAAGACGCTCGTGAAGTTTTTTATTTCTCTGGGCAGTAAAGGAAATAATTTGGCCATGCAAGTATGCCTTAAGAGACTCCCATATTACAGATTTAGAAACATCTGGAGTATTGTTTACTTCCAGAAAAAGATCAATATGAGATGTAATATGTTTACAAAAATCTTCATCTGATAATAATGTAGAGTCAAATCTCCATAGCCGCTGCGGCACTTGAGCATTAGGGAATGAAATATCAAGCTGTACAGGAGCATGATCTGAAATCACGATCGCGTGATATTTACAAGCAGTAACTTTAGAAATAAGAGTATTGTCCAGTAAGAAGTAATCAATTCTTGAGTACGAGTGATGTACTGAAAAGAAGAAAGAATAATATTTTGATGTGGGCTCCATTGTACGCAGCGGGTCGGAAACACCATAATTTTGAAAAAATGAGTTGAGTACAGACACTGATTTGGAAGTTATTGCAGTTTGGCGCGTGCTTGATCTGTCAAGATTTGAGTCAAATACCAGATTCAGATCTCCTCCCATGATTAGGTAATGATTATCCAAATGTGTTAGTCTGCCAATCAGCCCCGAAAAGAATTGTGGGCTATCCCAATTGGGAGCATAAATATTTACTAAAATACAGTGGCATTTCTTTGGGGGTGCTATGGTCAATACATTGCCACTATCAAAACCAAATGTCCACAATTATATAACAGTGTCTAATCAATCAAAATAACAGAATATAATTTTACACCACTAACGTTAGATGACATTGACGTGTAATCAAATGGCATGTGGCCAACCTGTGTCAATAAAACTATAAAGTCAAGATCCAGACCAGTAAAATGCATAAACAGACTTTAAATTTATAATAACATGTCTATTTGTTAATATTTAAGACAATAAAACCAGCCTGAGAGCCACAGTAAACATGGACATGGATGACATGGTTGAAAACAAGAACAGAAAATATACAACTCTGATTCTAACTTGACAAAAAATACACGATTATACATCTCCCACCTTTGGTTGTAACGTGTCTGACGTTTAAATTTGGCCTCGGGGGTCGTAGCTATTATAAACGGCTTGTTTTGGTGCTGAATATTCTGAGTTGGACTAGCACTAGCCGCGCTCTCTGTTTGACTGACAGGTGAACGTGCCTTGCGTCGTCACGCAGACGTACGTGACGGCGCAGCGTTGGTGCAAGCACCCGCGAGTCCCATTAGTTTGCATTGAAGGACTGAAAACCATGCTGAAAACGCTCTTGCATTAGATTCAATGGAAGCAGCGGGTGCGATTTGAAGTCAGGCAGAGATCGCACCAAAAGAGGCGGGACTATGTACCGGCAGACGAAAATAAGCTCCTCTGATTGGACAATGATGTTTAAAGGCATTTTAATCAAGTTTTAGTCGGTTTTGATATATTTAACTACACAACTCGCTCATTTTTTCCTCTTTTTGTTGGCGGTGCGTCGCACCTATCGCCCTAATGACGAGCCGCCCCTGCTAAAATAACCGGCGTGTTATATAGTTTGCCAGTTAGAATAACAAAACGACCATTCGTATCGCATGTTACCTTTGTGCATGCAAAAGGGAGGTTTTTCTTAATTAATATAGCGACCCCTCTGGCCTTTGAATCAAAACCCGAATGATATATTTGTACAAACCCGCTATGTGCAAATTTATTAGTATCAGTAGAAAGCAAATGCGTTTCCTGTAAAAAAAAATGACATCTGGTTTAAAGTTCCGCAGGTGTGCAAAAACCCTCTTACGTTTGACCACATTATTCAGACCCTTCACATTCCATGTAATAAAAGTTACTGAATTGGGACCAATTGTTTGTGCTACATTAGAAGAGCCTGCCATAAAGACACATGTTCAAAGCAATTGTGTGGGTGCACATCCACACAAGATGGGACATAAGTAGAACACTGCAGCAAAAAGGGACACAAAACAAAAAAGACAACACATATAACATTCCAAATAAAGTAACTCCTTTCCCCTTCCCCCACCCCCCAAAGAGCTCCATAGTAACATGTAAACTTGGTCTCCTACAACAACACTCTAAAACCAAACTTGCCCAAGGCAGGGAACATCTAAAGTCATTGGAACATACACCATCTGACAGATGTAACAATGTCTATTGTCTACTAAACAAAAAGTATCTTTTAAAATTAAAAAAAAAATAAAATAAAATTACCTCTCACTTTACCTTGTCTGTGCATTAAAAATAAAATAAAATTCACAGTATAAATCAAAGCTCAGTGAGAGTACCTTCAGAGTCATGAATATTTGTTGATACCTTCACTGTGGCTTAATCTTTGTTTTCATCCTCTTGGCCCCGTCCTACCAGATGTTTTGTGACATAGTCTTTAGCAGCACCTGGATCAGTGAAGACTCTCTCTCCCAAAGGTGAAGAAACTCTCAGTTTCACCGGGTAGAGCATTCCGTATTTCACGCCCTGGAGTCCGCGAAGCAGTTCTTTAACTTTTTTGAATGACCCCCCTCTTTTTGCTACTGTAGGCGGCAGGTCTGGAAAGATGAGGATCTTATCGCCATGATAGAACAGGGGTCCGTTCCTCGCCGCCCTGCGGAGAACCTCCAGCTTTTCTTGATAACAATGAAACTTCACAACAAACGGCGGTGGTCTTTGTCCTTTCGGGGGTACTGGTTGTAGACTCCGGTGCGCTCTATCCAAAGTTGGAACCGCATCCATGCCCAAGACTTCTTGAAGTAGCTTAGCTACAGAGGTAACAGGTTGCGTACCGGCTTCAAACTGCTCCTTTAATCCGAGTATTCGTATGTTGCAGCGGCGTTGTCTTCCCTCTAGGTCTTCAGTTTTCTCCGACAGGGTTGTCACAGTTTCTTTCAAGCAGCGGACTTCTTTCTCTAGATCCACAACTCTGTCGGAATACACGTTGGTGGCACTTTCTAGGCTAGTTAGCGGGACTTGTTCTCTGCAATGCTAGCATCCAATGGACTTATCATAGCTCCGAACTCCGTCCGTACATCTTCAAGTTGTTCTCTGAAATCACGACAAAGCAAATCAATTTTGTCATTAAGCGTTTGGCACTTGGATTTAACTTTTGTCTCCAGTGTAGTAATCATGGCCACCACCGTCTTCTCCGAGTTAGCAATAGCAGCCATTAGCTTGGCCGTGTCTGGAGACGCGGTGATGCTATCAGTAGCCTTAGCAGCCTCTGACTTTTTGGTGCCCTTTGGTCCAGACATCGCAAAAGAAACAGCTCACACAACTTCAGCCCTTGCATTAACGTTGTGGTTGAGGATTGGGGCCACTCAAATGCCAGATATACAAGTATTAAGATGAAAAAGTGATGTTTCCCTGCGGAGCAACTATGCTATACGTCTTTACATGTCGCTGCTCACGAGCGCCCCCCCATGTGTTCTTATTTATGAAGAACATATCTAACCCTAACCCTTATCCTAAATCCTACCCCAAGCTCCAGACCTAAACTTACCCATTTTAGTAACTTGATGCCTAAACTTACCCTTTTCACCTGAAGAAAATTTCCTCACGTGCTTTAAACCAAAACTCGTGTACTTTTACAATGTGAAATCTCGTGTCATTTTTACTCTTTTTCATATCGCGTAACATAAGTACGCAAAAAATGTGTGAAATTGTGGTTATAGTACACTGTTTTTGTGTCATGGTAAATGTACGCTTTCTTGTGAGACTGCTTTGGTTGTAGTTGTAGTCAGAAAGCTGTTCAATAACAATTGCAATGTAAAATGTGACGAAGACAATAATATGTATACTGTGTAAAGTGCCTCAATAACTGCTCTAGACTTTTGTAAATGAGGGACAATGGTTAGAATTTCCTATATTAACCAGAGCACACACATACTTCACACTGGTTGGACAATTTCCCGCTAAAGTGGGAGGAACTTTTTCCAAAGGGACTACAACTCAGCAGTTGTGACTCAGTCCTGTAGAGTCTCTGAAGACTCTCTGTTCAGTCCTCTATAAAACGTCTAATTGCAACTTCTCAGAGAGTTGCAGGACAGCACTAAGCTTTAGACCAAAATCTTTAGACCAAATCTTTCGAACTCATGGTTCTAGAGCGCCAAAACCGCTCCTTTTTGAGAATCTTTTCCATTTGTGATTTGTGAATTGTGATTATCGTACATTTTTGACATTCTGTTGTATATCTAAATTTTTTTCAAAGTCTGGTCTCCTTCAAAGCCAGATTCACGTAATAATCTAAAATTCTTTATATGGGGATGTTTGCCGTGTCGTCACATGGTGATCATGTGACGCGTTGGTTGGCAGAAGTTGGCGGCAAGCTGAACAAACACAACACAATACAATGTTTGTCTCAGTAACAGGTTTGATAAGAGCAATCCATAGAGCTCCTAATGTGTTCAGAAAAAAGCCTAAATCAAAAGAAAGCTTTTAATTTCGGCAATTAGATCCCAATGGGAAAAACAATGAGAGCTAGCTTTGGTTGTCGGCTCGGCAAACATCAATATTGCCACCTCTGCATGGTGTATTACTAAAACACATAAAAACAAACACACTCAACACGCTTTGTCTCTATTAAAATGTCCCAGTGAGAAAAAAACAAACATTCACAGCCTATTACAGTAAACTACTAGCTTTGAGAAAACCACTTTTGCCGCAAAACGTTCTGTAAACATTGAGCATAACCTTTTCCATGGGGTCAAAATAATAATCCAATCACGATGTCCCTGTCGAGTACACGTTTCACATCTGTTGGACACGCAGCGCTGTGATAAGTTCAGCTGCTTCCAGTCATTACCGCGCGATAATGATATGTCAGTGGTGTCCAACCTTTCAGCTCGGCACTAATAATAGCCCCGAATGCTGCTGAAGTCTGTGGGCAGAAGTGACAGCATCTCGTCTGCCGAGGCATATCTGTTCCTCTCCTGATGTGAAGGAGATCGGCCTGTCACTCTTAATAGATCTTCGCCGCATTCAAAGTACAAGGTAGACTGACAAGACGCTGTGGTCAAATCAACAGGTGTGAAAATGAGGTAAGTATAGACGTGTTGGAATAGAACTGGGAAGATGGGTGGACAGTGAAGCACACGACGCAAACAGAAAAAAATAAGAAGAGAGAAATGTGTGCGATGTTCAAAAGGAATTAAGTACTCAGATTTCCTCTCACTTCCAAAAACTTGCATGTTTAGGTCAATTGACCTTTCGCCGATCCCGGCCCCAAACGGCTATCGTCCAATCAAACATCGTAGCAACCGTTGCTATGTAAATAAGGCCCGTCAAATCTTGAGCTCCAAGCAAGATGGTGAAGCGATGCGTGTACAGTTTATGTAAACTGGAACGCAGATACCCCGAAATATTGACCGGAGGAGTTGTGTTCTTTCCATTTCTAAAGCCAAAACAACTTGAGCAGTGCCTACAATGGATTAAACAGTACAAGCAGCTCAGGACAGATCCTCTACCAGCTAAATTTATCCAACAAATGTCTGCTCAAAGGTAAAACTAATGTTTCACTATAGCTATGGACTTGCTGTGTTGTTAGATCTAGAGGCAAAAACACAAACTAGACCCAAGTTATACAACGACAGGATATAATTGGCAGAAGTTACACTCTAAGCTGCTAAGTTTAGCGAGCCTCTTAGCTTTAGCCAACACGGGTTTAGCATACCCTCGTAAATGAACAATATTCTTGCAATAGAGAAAAATAGACCTTAACATATGAAAACGAACTTACCCGGCAGTGAAAGAGCAGGACAAGGCTGTGCTTGTTGCATTTGAGGTAAAGATCATGGGTTTCTCTGATTTAGCTTGAGACCAGTAGCATTAGCCTCCACAAGAGTTATGTCCCTCCGTTGCGTATTTTAACCCCTTTGCCTCGATTGAAGTCTATGGCAAGCTGTCATATTTGACGTGCGTAGCAACAGTAACTAAGGGGGCGGGGCTCGGCGAAAGGTCAATTGGAAACACTGTAAAATTACCCCAGTGCAATGTTGGGCAACCTTTTTTGGTCTGAGATCTATTTTTTATGTTGGCAAGGCTCGGAGATCTACCTTTAACTCTTTCTAATCTATTCTGGCTTTGACCCTCCTTCCCTGCCAGGCATTTTTGCTCATTTTAAGCAATATTCACAGCTCCACAAACATTTTGTGCAATTGGAATCATGATAACCTGGTCAACCAGATGGTTTATCTTGCGATATTTGTGAATTCACAAACGCAAGATAAACGATCTGGACTTCCAGCCTGATTGGTTTGGGAGTCTGTTTCGGCCCAATCACCATACAGCTGCGTGGTTTTGAGGCCCAATTAGATTGTAGCAGGGCGGGCTAAGACGAGTCTGAGTCAAGCTAAACAAAGATGGCAGCTCTCGTGGATGTACACTAGGGCTGTAGTTGACCAAAGAAATTCTTGGTCGACTAAAAACATGTCCCATCGACCGATTAATCAACTAAAAAGGGGGCGTGGCAAAGGCTCTGAAGCTAAAAGTAGAGTTGTAAAAAATATTACAAATCAATGCTAAAACTGGAAATTAACAAATACAGAAAACATTAACAGGACAAACGTTTGAACAAAATCTGATATTTTCTGCAAAGAAAAAAAAAAAAGACATTTTCTGAAAAGTTTTAAAATAATCTTGAGTTTCATCCAAACTGGTTTGAAACTAAAATGTTTGATCATAAACTTGGATTTTGTGTTGAAAATGTCAGTCCACTGTACAAAAATTTGACTTTCTTGCATTCTAATTCTAATTGTGGTATCGAGAATCAGGTATATTCCTTAAGTATCACAATTGATTTGGAAACTTTAGTATTATGACAACTCTGCAAGAAACCTTGCTCAAAAATACTAAAAATATTATGTAATTTATGCAAAAACTATAGTTTATGCAGAAAAGTAATAGGAAACAGTGTGTTTATATAAAAAAGGCAGATCAGACCAATGATTCTGTTAATGTTGAATACAAATTTCTTATAGTCTAAATAAAAGAATTAGTCGACTGATAAAATTTTAACTCCATCGACCGATTAATCGACTAAACGACTAAAGAACTACGGCCCTTATGTACATGTTTCTGATCCCGCCTTTTCCCAAACACTTTTAGCGAGTCAAGTTCCAGATGAATACTGTGGAAGAAGTCAAATCCGAGTTCAACACAGATCCATCTGACGTGAGTGAGGTTTGAATCATAACATGCTGTACATCAAATGAAACCTACAAGTGTCTACTGTCATTTAAAAAACATTTGTTACTGTACATTCATCTGTTGCCTTTTTATGAGCGTTTGAAGTACCTTAGATTTCAGCGTTTAAAGTGCCTCTGACACGTTGAATTAGTCATTTCACTAAAACAAAGGTAAGATCTCTATATTTAAGATTTCACAAACAAATTTACCAAGGCCATTCCACTTTGGCCATTTTTAGGATTAAAAATGTACTTCCTGTTCATAGACAATGGCTGTGTCCGAATGTGCGCCCTAACTACTAGTGCACTATTCAGGGGTCACGCCATTTTGTAGTGGTGTCCGAATGCCCAGTGGGTCAAAAAGTAGTGCACTCAAAATTTCCCACAATGCATCTGGAAAAGTAGTGAGCATCGATGGTCACTAGAACGGTCAATATGGACCACAATTCATTGCGAGAATTGAAAAAAACAGCGCGGACATCGTGAGGTCGTTAACTGTAAACAACACGACTGAAGTAAAGACGAGGAGAAGCTGTTTAAACTCACTGTTGAGCCGGAGAAGAAACAAAACACTCGTAACTGAAGCCGTTAGCCATAAAGATGCTAACGCTAGCTGCTAACCTTAGTTTGGGCTGTAAAAGAGGAATTATCCAGTCCGTTTGCGGTTAAATGTATTGTCCAAGTTAAACCAGACTTGTATGATGATTAGTAGTCCTTAAATATGTGCGTGTCAGACGGACTTGACCAGTATTTATTACAAAAGTTCATTTTTATCGGACTTTTTTGCCAACCGTTACTGGCGGAGAGTTACATGACCCGCGTCAGCTGAAAGTAGTGCGCATCGTGTCCGAAAGACGGATGAATGAGTGCACTGACCAGTCCACTGAACAGGGCAGGACTATATAGTAATTGAGTGGATAGGGAACTAGTGTGGACGTTCGGACACAGCCAATGACATCACACCAGGGAGTTGTTTAGAAACCATGTCATAAATTGGGCCAAATCTCACTTCTTTAGACATAAATTTACACCACAGCATGCTTATTTTGTTAAATGTATATTTATTGTCATTAAAATATGTTCATTGTGAGAAAACGTTAAATGTCTAGTGTGATGTCATCAGTTTATAACTTTGATCTATTTCCTGTTATTTTCAACACATTTTCAAACTTTTCTTCACAAACCTGTTCTTGATTTATGTAAAACTACAATTTATGTTTAGTGTTAATCTACTCATTTAAATTAAAATGGGAAATTTGTTTAAACCTATTTTACACACTTTAAAATAACATCCTTTTTCTTTCTGATGCAGATTATTCAGCCTCTTTTTAGAACATACTGCATCTGAAAGAAACCATCCTCAAAATGCTTTTATTAAGAATTGTGTTCCAACATGAAATTTCAAGGTGTGTGTTAGCAAATGGACCTTGCAATTTTGTACTTTGGAAATACTTCTATCTCTGCACTTTGGAAAATAAAAAGCTTTTCTGTTTGCTCCAAGCTCAAGAAGTAAAAAGTCCAGGGATCTGTAAAAGGCAAGGCACCGGGAGTCAGTAAAACAGCGTCAAAAACAAACAAAAAAATAAAACATTCTAGCTGCAGTGAAATGTGACAGAATCAGAGTTGGAACCGGTTAAACAGTTCTCTAATCGACGTTATTTAAGCTATAGAAAAGACTTCAGCAGACGTTTCTATTAACATGGATTTTTTGGGCTGAATTGCAAGTTATTTCTGCGCACACAAAGACTGAAGTTTTGACACATGTCAAGGTAAGAACATTTAGTGCTGGTGTCGTTGAAAGTGAGTTTTTGAGAAGTAGACGTGAAAAATGTGTTAAGAAGAAAGGTTGTTATAACAGCGATGAAAGTCAAGTTATTCAAGTTTCCAAAAGTGTTTGTGAAGAGAGAATGAATCTTTTTGTTTGACTAATGTCTGATTTGCACAGCAGGGACCTCATGTAAATTGTAATAATTGTGGACGTTTCTCTTCTCTTAATCTCCAAACTCCGACGTCTTCATGTAATTCTAGTCCTGTGTGAACGTGCATGTCTTTGTTTTCAAATAAATTCATTAATATTGACTCGGCAACCTTTCTTATTTTACAGATTTGAACTTAATTGTTTTCACTATTCGACATGGATCATTCTCAAATTCTCAAATGTCTTTCTGACATGAAATACAGACTGGCCAATAGATTATGTTGAACATGATGTTATTCCGCAAACTGTTTCCAGAGTGTTTGATTTTGCACTGAAAGTTGTGCATGTATCCAGACTTTTACCACTCTTTCGTGCCCCTCCCCCAAATCTGAGCCCTGCCTATACTAAAGGAGGGCTCTGACTTAAGGAATCATGTATTGATTTGTGAATGTCATTGTGCTTAATATGACTGAATTAAATTGAATCAAATCAATTGCATGATCTCTTATGCTGCGTTCGGACTGGACAGCGCTGGAACATCCAAGAAGTCCAGTTTACATGTTACGTCAACCCTGGTCTTGAGGCGTCCAGTGAATTTGCGTTCAGGGTGTTGAAATTTGCTCATTCGGGCATCTGCTGATCCCGCCTCTTGCGAAGTCGCTCCAACCTCAGTCGGATGCTTTGGTCCCCTCATCACGTGGCAGTATCTGAACTTGCCACTGTTGAACTTTCAACGCCTGAAGGCCTGTATCCACCAATCAGATACTACTCTCCTGTGACGTAGTGACATGCTGCTCTGCTCTCACATCAAGAGGAAAGATATTTACTTTAATACATTTTATTTTTATATTTGTAAATGTTCGCTTTTCTTACCAAGCCTTTTTTCAAATGCTTGGTCACGTGTTCTGTTCTGAAAATCTTTTTCAAAGGCTTGGTTACTTATTGTTCTCTGAAAACCTGGCAACCCTGAACATTGACACGACAAAACAAACAACAAAGGACATGATTTGGACTGACAATGAGTTCACATGGATCTATTAAAAATGCTTTTTGCACTGCTGTACCACGTGCCAATGAAGAAGTACAAAGACGGCAACAGGAGGAGGAGAAAGTTGTGCTTTTGGGTAAATTAATTACATTTTACAAATGCCTCAAGCCTCTATGTCTCTATCTCTACGCAATCTTGCATAAAGCATGAACGCAAAGAAGAATCAGGGTGTAAAATGTTTCCTTGTTTCCATGTTTAAGGCAACTGTTGGGCGTCAGCTTTGAAAATATTATGCGTTAAAATTTGCTTCAATGCTACGCTCCAACGCTGTCCGGTCTCAGAAAAGCCTGGAGCTCAGCAGCACTGATACTTAGCACACTATCAAGTGTCCTCGTTTGTCCTAATGTTTTCAGCACTGAACAGCACAGACACCTGGGGTCTCATTTATAAAAGAGTGCGTAAATATCTACTTGGAAAAGCTACTACTAGATTTGTCCTGAGTGACAAATCTGATTTATAAAACCTTCCATAAGCGTTCTTTTCCGACTGAGCAGCTGAAAAGTGCGGCCAGGATCCCGCCTCTGGCCACGCCCCTTCACACCTCCGTC
This sequence comes from Mugilogobius chulae, assembly GCA_038363315.1. Classification (NCBI taxonomy): domain Eukaryota; kingdom Metazoa; phylum Chordata; class Actinopteri; order Gobiiformes; family Gobiidae; genus Mugilogobius; species Mugilogobius chulae. The sequence continues at coordinate 42,831,291 of CM076409.1, read as the reverse complement.
TCACCATAAACGGATACACAAATGAAGCGATTTAAATAAACATGAGCTGATAATGAGTGAGTTTGACAGAGGGAGGAGCAGAGGAGACACGCTGCAGCGGGACACATCACACAGGCTCAGAGGAAGTTGATTCAAGAGTGATCTTTGCTTCTCTGAGACACTTTTACACACTGTCACTGTCATTTTAAACACGTTAGTCTACTTTATCTGAACCACTGCTTTGGTGCAGCTGTAAAGATCGTTAAAAGGACATGAAAGGGGGAAAAGTCATATTGCTTTTGTAAACCCTGCAGTCACATGCAGGCAGGGGTTTGTGTGTGTAAAAGTAAAAGGACATGTCTGCGGTGTGGCCCTGGGTTTGGGAAGAAACTGCGACTTGAGGAAAAGACGGTGGGACACGGTATTGTGTGCGTGTGACGGGCTTGCTCCCTAAACGGGGGTCAGACTGTGTTTATTGAACGTTTTCTATAAAGACTAGATACTGCTGCTGCGGGGATCATTCAGCGTGAAGCAGAAGTGCACGTAACAACGTCCAAAATGTGCGGAGAGATACGTAATGTTTCACGTTCAAGCTGTTTTTTATAAATCCCAACTTTTACGTAAAAAGCTGCTCCGTACTTTTCGAGGTTCATTTTGTGCGTAAGTAGGCTTTAGAAATGAGACCCCAGGCTGATATTTCCTACGCAACACTGAAAACTCCAGGCCGATCCCAGTCGGGTCAGCTAACACCCAGAAGCAGTACTAATGGTTTTGACCAGATTAAGCTTGTTGTTTGTTGCCACACAGATTTCTTCAATGTTGTCAGCAAAATAAGTGTGTAATGAGAGTAATCATATTTCAAGTGCGCTTAATGCAACGCTAAATTGTCGCAGCACTTGGAGAGAATTGATGTTTTTAATAGATTCTTGTCTAGATACTTCCACTTCTTATCCAAAGCAATTATCATATTTTTCTGCCCATGAAAAGAAAATACAAATCTCTTCTTTTTAATCTGAGCTCTTTGGCCGTCCGTTTGGTCACCATGGAAACAAAGTGTGTGTAAGTGCACATTGGTCACCTGTTCTGATTAGTAACACTGTAGAGCCGGTCTGCTCAGTTGACTAAACCAATGAGATGAAAAGGTTTGGTGACAGCAGCAGCAGCAGCAGGTTGGCTTCTGTTCAGTTTGTCGACATGATCATTTGTGCCAAAGATTGCTCGAACAATGGTTTCTGTTCATGAGAAACGGTGGAAATGTGCGTTTGTCAGAAAGAAAATCTGACAAAAACAGTTGAAGATTAAAAACGAAAAGCTCTTACATTTGGAGAATTGAAATCATTTTAATAGTGTAAGAGATTTTTTCAGATTTTTTTTACTTTGAGGACAATTAAGTCCACTCTAGATGCTTCACTCCACATTAATCTCAAACACTGCAATGTGAGACCCGTTGTGTGTTAGCTGAAGTATTCTACATTACATAAACAATTAAATCTTATCCAGTGAAAACAACTCAAATCTGGATTAAAATCGTAAGGAATTCCAAGATTCCAAGTCATTTTAAGCAAGTCTAGATGTATAGTTTTTGTAGTACATATCATGCCCATACTCTTTAGAGCAGAGCAATTCAAATAGCGGCCGATGTGGCCTACCTTGGTAAAATAGGCCAGGGACTGGGCCACATTGTAAAGAAGCCAGGGAAACAATCCGTATCTGATTTACAGTGAACAGTGGTGGATACAGCAACATAATGCTTTGAAATAAAGACTGGCCCATCATAATAAAGTGGGCCAGAGACTGGGCCACATTTCTTGGTTAGATCTGGTATTCAGTCGCCTGCAGTACTTTTAAATCAACTTAATCAGCTAAAATTCCACTGATATTTGTTTTGTTCACTTTTGTTCTGTTTCATAAATTGTTCTCTAGTCTTGTTCCAAATTGAGGTTCACCTTTGAAGTAGCAAAAATGTAGACCTAGAGTCATAGAGTTGGATTAACTGTAGGTTCAGCCTAGTCCTTTATCTGTTGTTCTGGTTTGCTAACGTTCTAGTTTTCATTTATCTCTGCTAGTGTAAGCCTGTTATATGACAGAACAATTTAGACTTATTTTCAATTTACTAAACATAAGTTCTTGGTGCAGATTTGTTATTCGGCCCATAGACCATAGTCCTCTGTCCGCTGTAAAATATAATTGAATATCCCTGCTGTAGAGCAATAAAAACAGACGCAGCATTAATTATTATCACTATAGAAACAACTTTAGTCTTGGGCACAATCTTGCGTTAAAAACTGCGATGTATTGTGCAACTGCCTGACCCACAAGCCGTGGTCCTCGATAAAATCTGGCCCTCTGAAAAATAAAGTTGAATAGCCCTGCTTTAGAGAGAGAGAGAGAGAGAAAAAAAACATTGTTTGAGCAGCACAGAGGTTCACCTGGCTGTGAAGTGACACAAGTGATAATTGTTGGTTCACTTTGCTTTGTCAGATGAAAATAGCAAACACTCCCTCTGCAGCACCTCTTCACACAAATATGTGATCCAAGAGATTTATTGAGCCTATTCCAAGTGCATGTTGGTCCGAAGTTGGCAGTTGTAATGCTCTCCAGACTGCAGCTGTCCAGCTGGCCCTTTAAACTGTTTCCTAAATGGTTTAAACAAAAGGAGCACACAAACAGAGAAAAGGCTCATGACTCCCGTGTGTCTGCCACCGCTTCAGCAGCTCCAACACCGTCTGACACTGAGGTTTACTATAAATCTGCCTTTGAAGCTAGTTCATTTTATTTACTTTAGTTTTTGAGTGCATACATACATACATACATACATACATACATACATACATACATAAACTTACATACTGTATGTACATACATACATACATACATACATACATACATACAGGGGTTAAAGTGGGCCGGAACGGTCAGGAACGGCGTTCCGGCACCTTCCATGCCCTCCAAAAAAAAAAAAGAATAATTAAAAAGGAATTAAAAATAACATTGATATAATAAAACAAACATTTGCAAAATTATTATAGTAATTAAGGCATTGAGTTGCAGTTGCTTTGAGTTGCAGTTGCACTTATTTGCAGCTTAGATATATTTGATAAGTGATCAAGTTACAGCGGCACCAGCAAAATAAACAACTGGCCCTGAACTACACGCGTACCTCGCTGCACAGCGCAGAGTGAGCAAATCCTCGGGATCGGGCGGTTTTAACGTTGCCTCGGGCGGGAACGGGCGGTCAGGCCAAACGCCTCGGGTCCCGAACGGACCCGCGCTCTCTCCGCTGTCTTGAAAATATTACGTAGCAAGAAAGAAATACGGCTTTGTGCGCGCTGCTGGTCAACAGAGAGGCACAACACGGACACCTGCAAGGTGCAGACACGTAAACTCACTGCTGTATTTCCTAGTCTAGCGTGCGTATCGGAGCATCATCTGTGAGTCCTCGCGCCAGCAGCAGCCGCAGCACGGACGCAAGCTTTCCCAGAGGAGTGAATGAAGGACTGGCTTTTACGCACGGGGAGATGGAGATAATACACACGGAGTTTGGGCTAGTAAAGTGTTTGTTTAGCTGAAACTGGAGGTGCGAGGAGCTTTGTATTTCAGGTAAGAAATACACAGACATCATGGCTTTATGATTGAATGTGTCAAACGAACATCATCGCCTTGTTGCAGATTATTTAGGCTGGTGCCTATCATTTTTAAACTAGATGCAGAGAGTTATGCAGAGTTTAGTCATTTGTGTTCATGTTGTGATGCCCTGGGGCCGCCACGCAACCTCCGTGTCACAAAAAAAAAAAAAAAAGTCGGGACCCAACGGGACCCGCGGGAGCTTCTCGGCGGGCAGGCACACGGGGGCGTCGGGATCGGGCGGGAACGGTCACGGATGCTTCGGGATCGGGCGGGAGCGGTCATGAAAATCTAGTCCCGTGCAGGTCTCTAGCGCAGAGTCCAGTGGCAGAGTCGTGTCAGTCACGGGGAAACTGCTCTGTCTGTCAGAGGACAGGACTCCTCTCACAGCGGGACGGAAGACCCCAAAACAAAACTTTAAGGACTTTTCTTTTGAACAATATCAACGCAGAGCTCAAAGCTAAAGGCGACGTAAACGATAACGTGATAATCGCGTGTTCCATTGAGACAACTCGGCCGCGGAGGGCGAGCCCCTCCCGCTGGTGCTGTTTCGCATGTGAGAAAGTCCGACAGCGCGGTACGCACGAACGGACGAGAGCGATTTAAGCTTCCAAATAACCGCGTGTGGTTTTACCGCGCTAAAAATTGACTTATAAATTGGCCTTACAGCCCAGCACTGAGGGCAGAGAGAGCTATTGTGGGTTACAAAAGCTTGTGTACACCAAACTATAGAAAATTGTCTAGTCTTATTTTTGTGGGCATTTTTATCACATACGTATATATATATTATCTAGAATAAAACCAGATAGATAGATAGATTTCCAGCTAACAATTTAACATTTTTCAAAACCTTTTTGTTTTTAGCAGTTTGTCACAAGATTAAAACTGACTGACTCTCCTAAAACCCAGTTTTACAGGGGCAGAGCTAAAGGAGGCATCCAGGGCTGGGCCCCCTTAATCTGGTCTTTGGTTGCCTCTTTTTATTTATGTTTTATTGCCTGATGTGTTTTTAACTAACTATGGCAAAGTTACATCACATAATATGAATATCACATCTAAAACTCACCAAAATGCAGGAAATTGCATTGAATTTTTAAAAATTCCCCAGACTCCCCTTTCTTTGAAGAGTAGCCTGATTCCAGTTGCTCAATGTCAAGACACATCAAGACACATCTCTCTTCTGCAACCTCCAATAGCAAATATAAGTGACAATATCTACTTTTAATCAAATCGCTTCGGACTTTGGTATGTTCAAAATCTTGTTGGTTAAAAACTCAAAACGGTCCTCACAAAGATAGAAAAACAAGTACAGTACATACATACATACATACATGCATACACACATGCACATGAACATACATACATATACATACACGACAGACTCCGGTAAACAACCAGCAGTTAGATTTCCCAACATCACTTTCATTGGGACTTTGATAAAGAGTTTGTTGAATGATTTGTCAGCTTCACTCTGACTTGAGAGTGAAATTCACCCGAACAGTTTGTCAGCTTCACTCACACATAAGTCAGACTAAGTCAAAGTCCAAATGACTCAGATTCACTTGAATAAAGCTTGCCTGTTCGTGCAGCCAATTGAACAAGATGTAACTATTTTGCCATCCATAGTTGCAACACGCACAGACAATGCTTTTACCCTCCATTATGGCGAAGTGGGCGTTCCCTCGAAGAGCGTGACAACACGTGCAAAGGAACTGTGGTAGCCATTTCACGTGTTCAGCTATAAAATGTTATCAAACTAGACCTCTGTAAAATGGTATTTGCACTCTCCGCTGTATACAAGTATAATGTAAAATACATTGAAGCCACAATATATTCAATTGAATAAATAAATGAATTCATGTATGAGCGCATAGCCTTCAACCTTTATAGTTGCCACATTCTATTGAGAAAAGGAGCCAAGAGAAAGCAATTAAACAGACACCTGAGGCAGCACAAGTTAAAAATACATATTCCAGACCATCTGCTCTATTGGCTGTGTTGGCTAATAATTTGTGCATATTGGATTACTCAACCCTGACTTAAGGCGGTTTCCTGTGGAATAATAATTAGCATGGAGGGAAATGCACACGGTCACACTCTGATAATGGAAAATAGGACTAAAGTGAAGATGACCTGTACATCAGTGAGCAATCTCCTTCGAGCAAATGAGATGGTTTTCAAGTTTTAAAACTATTTGTTATGAGTTTGTACTGATCAAAAGTGACAAGTAAGTTAAGTATGCTACTACGGTTTCTAATCATTAGCTTACTCAAATGTCCTATTCACACGGCGTAATAATTATCTTGGAATGTGTGTGAACATGAAAGTGAAACTAAAAACAAAAAAAAAACTTTTTTTTTACTGTCAAACTGTGTGTATGGAGTCTAATTTGAGTCATCGGTATCACTTTGTAAGTTGGTCTATTTACAAATCATTTACAAATGTTAGTTAGCTATTAACTCTTTCAGTGATCCTCCTTCCCTGCCAGGCCTTTTTGCTAATTTTAAGCAATATTCACTGCTGCACAAAAACCTTTGTGCAACTGGAATCATGACATGTTGTACATCAAATGAGACCTGCAAGTGTCTACTTAATTAAATTAAAAAAGTAATCTTAGGGCTGTAATGATTCACCTGCATATCTGAAGAATCGATGCATAGCCCACATTGATGCAACTTTGAATCGCTATGATCCTAAGCGCAATAGTGAAACATAAACCTTTCAGAGAAACGACATTCTTAGTAGTTTATTTTCACATAAGTGTTTCATTAAATGCGCGTCTAATACGCTGGTTTTCTGCGCCGCGTCACCATCAAGCGCCTGCTGCGCTTGTTTCACACTGAATCTACTCCCGGACGGTATATAAAAACTAGGGCCGGGAATCGATTAAAAAAAATTAACTAATTAATCGCAAATCTGAAAAAAATTAATCGCGATTAATCGCGATTAATTTTGATTTTCGCATACCCTTGTTAAATGCAACTAATCACATTTTTTCTTTGTTTTGATGTATTAAATTGTTAATTTAGACATTTTGAATGAGTCCTATTCATCTATAATTAACTTAAATAGATCAAATATTTTATACTGAAGCCTTTTGAATTGATTAAGGTTATAATTTATTTTTAAAAAGACACCAGAATAATATACATTCAAAACAATACAGGTCCTAGTTTTAATGAAGTCCTGCCCCTTTAAGAGGCCCGTTTGTCTCACAGAACGAGCTCATATGAATGAGAGATGGTTCAGATACAAACAAACTGATAGGCTACAGTAGGCTATGTGTGGTACGGAGCAGTAGAAGAGCGTGGCATGAGACGGGGGAGTGGCAGGGCAGCACGTGAGAACGCAACAGGAAAGAGCACGGGAGAACGAGACGGCCCACGGGAGAACGAGACGGCCCACGGGAGAACGAGACGGCTCACGGGAGAACGAGACGGCCCACGGGAGAACGAGACGGCCCACGGGAGAACGAGGCGGTCCGCGAGAGAACGAGACGGCTGACAGGAGAACGAGGCTGTCCGCGGGAGAACGAGACGGCCCACGGGAGAACGAGACGGCCCACGGGAGAACGAGATGGCTCACGGGAGAACGAGGCTGTCCGCGGGAGAACGAGACGGCCCACGGGAGAACGAGGCTGTCCGCGGGAGAACGAGACGGCCCACGGGAGAACGAGACGGCTCACGGGAGAAGGAGGCTGTCCGCGGGAGAACGAGGCAGTCCGCGGGAGATGCGATCCGCCGGTACAGCCCGGTAGATGCGGCGGATCACGGAGATGGTGACTCAAAACCGCACGCAGGACCCACGCATGTCACAGCACACGTACAGAAGGAAAGAAAAGGCAGAAGGCGCTTGTCCTGACGCGGTCTGGCGCTTAGATGCGCGCAACTCAGCAGGAGGAGCGGGTAAAATTAATCGATGCGTTAATTTATTTTGACGCGATTAAAAGAAAAAATTAATCGCACTGCGTTAACGCGTTAATTTTCCCAGCCCTAATAAAAACTCCTTCTGACACCGCTGCTGTGAATAGTTGGAAAGAAGTCTCTCGTTATACAATGACATCATCGCAGTAGAAGGTTGTAGGTTTGAAACTTGCACCAGTGCTTCTTTTTTCTCATTTTCAATTTCAGAAAATACTCACATGTGCTCATGTAAAAGAAAGGGTTCAAATATATGTCCGCAAGGTAATAAAAAGGTATTTTGAAGTACCGCTAGCAAACATCGAATGCTGTATTGATCACACACGCTGTACCAAAGCAGACAAGCTAAAAATGTTAGCTATCTTAACTAAACAGCTAAACAGAAAGTGTGCTCCTCCCAAAAGTGGGTGGGGCCAAAGAAAGTGACTAAAAATAGTTAAATATGATGCTAACATTTCTTATGCACTGACTGTGAGACGAGTTCGGTGTGAGACACGTGCAGGTTTCTTGAGAAGCACTGTGGTCCGTATTTTCCCAAAGCCACACAGATTCACGAGGATTCCCGCGAGAAAGCTTGTGACTTGCGACTTCCAGGAAAACTAGAACTTGCGCGATTCTTGGACATGCACTCACAGTGCTCTGAGGTCAGTGTACAACTTATGGCACATTGGTTTTAAGTCTTGCATGACTCGTGCAAGTCCCGACCTACATCGGACTTGCACACTTTATATAGCAAGGGTAAGGGACCATTGAAACCCATTCTCTAGTGTCAGTAACATGTATTATTTGCATTACAGTATATCCAATGTGCATACTCCCCACAACTATCATCCTATTATCATCAATATCACTAAAACATTTATATTTTTTTTCACCTCTGTTGAACAAACATGTTCAAAAGTCGCTGAAGTGTTTTGGAATTGAGTTGTTTTGTGTGGTCGAGGAAAGATGTTTTCCTAACTCACAAATCTGCTCAAAAATCACTCAGCTCATCGGACTGAATTGATAACACGCCTCTTGCCGTGATTGTCTGTGTAATTTCCCAATCGGATCATGCAGCCAGCTTCTGAAATACAAATGAATGCCTGACAGTGAGTCTGATGGCTGAGATATTTGACAAATCATTGTTCAAAATGTTGCAAATATCTGTCTATTTAGTCGATCTATCACATTAGGTTTATGTGCATCTTAATTTGGCTTTTAGTGAGATATTTTCTTGCAGACGCATGCTTTGTTAGAGTGAATGAAATTAAACGTTTAGATCTGTAACCTTCAACAACAAAAGAGCTGCAATGGAATGGCCCAATTCACAGAAAATTAAAGTCACAAAGAGTTAAAAAAAAATAAACAAGACAAAAGGTGAAAATACACACGTTTTACAAAGTAGACCTATCATACTTGATCCATTAATCTGTCACTTTCTGCATTCTGGTGCATTTTAGATGCTATACTCATGGGGAAAAGTCAACAACCTCTAAAATAACTGTATATTCTTAAAAAGCTTGGACTGCCTAGATGAGATTGGCCAAGATGGGAATATTTATCACATTTTTTTAAATTTTTTGAAGTATGTTATTGTTGGAGGCCCCAGACTGTGAGTTTTTGTTTTCTGTCCCTGCTTTTAGTGTCATTTGTGATTAGGGATCCACCGATCCGATACTGGGATCGGATATCGGTGCCGATCCGGTGTTGGCTCCATGATATTGGTTCAGTAGATATCATAGTTGTGGCTTTAGCTGGACATAATTCAACACATTTACTGGCTGATGTTGATCCATGACATCTCATGATTGAAATTTTATTCAGATTAAGTAGCTATGTCGTGACTTGCACTATAAATAAGCTACATAACACAAAATGATAAAATTCCTTGTGTTTAAAAAAAAAAAAAAAAGTTTTATCATGCAATTATCACCATGACAGAAGAGCACACTTAAAAGACCTGACAGCAGTTCAGAAACTGTCCTCAGTCTGCAGACAAGTATCACCTTTACACACGTTTATACCTTATAGTGTTCTTTCTTTGACTCTTAACAGTGTATTTCCTTATTTTCAATGTGAAAGAGCCACATTGGAGTCTTAAAAGAGCAGGTTGCAGACCCCTGATTTAGATAAATGATTTGTGGACACTTACATTCTACAACAAATGAAAATACATTTTGCAGTAAGTGTCTCTTTCGTTTGTGGATCTTGACATCGGTTGCCTCAGAAAGCCAGCCGTGATGTTTCTTATGTCATTTGGCCAGTGGTGAAGAAGAAGCTGTGTGAAAAAGCAAAGTTCTTAATTTATCTGTCAATCTATGTACGTTCCAATTCTAATTTATGGGGCCCTAGCTTGCTTTCGGCATTGACTCTGACATTAGTAGCGGTAGCAGTAGACTCTTTAGTTTGCAAGTCTTAGGAGCCTGGCCAGAAATAGAGGAGCCCAGGGATACCAATAACCAATATAACAGCCGTTAATTAGAAATAGAAAAATACTTTTATTGTTAATTAAAAAATTGTACTATTGAAGTGATTTTAAGTGGCTAAAGGTGCAGTTAGCCTAATTAATGCACAACATCACCGCAAATAACATGCGCAAATGCCGACCATTAATACCTCTTTTCATGACTAATTTACATTTCAATGTATTTCCAGTAATCATCAACACAGACACAATCACTACAGTCACCAGAGAAAATGAGGTGAGGCAATGCTGTAGTGATCGTGAGCTAAATGCTAGCTACAGTGAGCTATTGAAAGCTAAAGCGAATATGTTTTCAACACTCACATGAATTCCCTTAATCCAAACTCCAAAAGACTGGCGTTAGTAAGAAAATACAACTTCTTCTTGTTGACAGCAGTGATCTGTGACGTCATCTGTGATGAAGTTATTTCCTTTTCTTACATTAGTAGCGAAGTTGAGAGCATTTAAATCCATCATTGCCAACAGAGCGTTAGCCTGGTGCTGCGTTCAGGTGTAGTCCGGCAACAGCCTGTTCTCACAGATAAGCGTGTCAATACCACGCAATTTGAAACAGTGTGTCATTTGAACTCAATTTCTATTTTTTTTTTGCGTGTGTATTTCACACATTTCTGTCCCAGTTCAATTCTATGGTGAATGTAATGACGTGTTATTATTCATGAATACTAACACAATCTTAACCAACTCCAGTCGTTAGCCTCAAATAAAACCTCCTGTTAATGCTCAATCACATCGCGTGTCCATACCACGCCAGAAAAAACGAGCGCGTAATTGCACGCAAAAAAATTAGAAGCGTTATGATGACACGCAATTTGTCATGCCGTGTTTATACACGCATGCTATAAGAACAGATAGATATAATGATTGCAGTAAACGTTAGTCAGAATGCTTATTGATCAGAATGGTTGTATTCTGGAAGCTTTTAAACGAGGTACAACATGCCCAGAATAGTATATAGTATGTTGGTGTTGGCTGCTACCTTGGCCAGGTCTCCCTTGCAAAAGAGATTCTGAATCTCAATGGGACTTCCTGGTTAAATAAAGGTAAATAAAAATAAATAAATATCAGCAGTATATCAGCCAAAGGTCAATAACCAATAGTCCTTTAAGTGCTCATATCTGCCAATAATATCGGTCAATTGATGTAATATGTTGGGCCCTTTCACAATAGCTTTTGGTGGAAGTGCAAATAACATGACACATTTTGATCTAATCATATGTAAGGCATAACTTTTGTTTTCAAATGTTGACAATTTTTACTATTAACAACCCCATTAGAAACTGCTGAAAGAAGAATTTCCAAAAGAAAATCCCATTAAAATATTGAATTACATATGACCCCATGATCAACCAATGTGGTGTATATGTAACTTTACAGATCTCTGACACTAGAATTCTAAAAATAAAATTCAGAAATGTCTTATTTGGACTCTAGTCGGTGTTGTGCCCCACATAATTATTCTTCAAGCATTTAGGGATCCATGTTCTAATATGGGAAACCAGATCACCCAGTAGAAACAGGTGGATATGTTGGGGAATAAAACCAGAAACATTTCCTGAGCTTTGTAAAAAGTAACTCCAGCTTGCTGTCTATCCCCAGACCACTGCAGCGTCCAAACTGACAGCCTGGGCTTTTCATAATACATATGAGCAACCGGGAATGTACAGGGGAACATCCATCTGGTGCCTGAATGACATCTCTCCACAAATATACGTCTCTCCTCCTACATACAGTCACATTGCAGCCAGTGGGGTGCCTTTGCCTGTAAGCAATCTGAATTTAAGGGCAAAAGCAGCACACAACCTCTTCCTCCCACCCACGACAAGCCTGCCAAAAATAAGCTCCTGTTGGGTCCCAGCTCAGACGCTAGCCAGAGGAGCACAGCAAAGTCACAACAAGCACTCGCACAGCTCTCCCTCTCAGCAAACTTTCAGAACAACATTTGCTTCGGTTACGGTGGCTGTAAACGAGACCTATTATGTAAAATCCACTTTCTGAGTTTTTGCCCGTTTTAAAAACAGCATTCTCTCATCATTAGCTTACTCAAAGTTGTATTTGGATTGGTTTATGCGTGCTTGAGTAATCTTGTATTGTCTTGCAGTAAACCAAGTCTCCAGAGAATTCTTCAACAACCAATGGAGATTTGAAATGGCTAAATACCATGAATAGCATTAATCACAAATCATATGAATCATATGATTCACTCTGTAGTGTCAGAATAAATCATGTTCTGACACTACAGAATGATAGACAGATTTATCAGTACTGACCCAGCAGTTTATTGGGCTGTCCCACTGCTAAACTGACATGGAAGATTTGCTATTATTTCCATGGTAACCACAGATGCTTACTGAGCCTGATTGTAAAAAAAATTTTGTTGGTCTGAAAATCTGAAAGATTTGTTGGTAGCTTCAAAAGTTTCTAAGGCAGGATCTTAGATTATATCTTTATTGAAAGAGATTTTATTTAACTTACAATTATTTTTGGCTGTCACTTGAGTTCAGCTTTGTGTTTTTTTTGTATTTATTTTTATGAATTTATTTTGGATAAATGTATCTATTGGAACTCAAAAAACGTGTTCTGTTATATATATATCTCTCGACTAAGCCTGACTAAGTGCAAATGGGAATTACATGGGGAAATGAGCAAAGAGTCATGTAGTGTGTAGCCAGCTTTACCCTGGATTTACACTGACTGCATGTTCGGTGTGGGTTGGGACACGTGGGTTTCTTGCAAAGAGTGTGTACACCAGATACTGTCAACTGCGGTCTGGTTTTGTCCAAAGCCACGCCCATTCACATAAATTCCCTCGAGAAGGCTTGTATAATGAATTGAAAGCTGCATCAGACTGCTGCAGTCTCCGGGAGTTTTGACGATTCCGTGATGTTTTCAATGTCAGATTGGCTTTTCTTTTAAACGACAATGAGCTAAATGTTCATTGAATCGGCGTTTCACTGGATACGATTCAAGAAGTAGTTTCAGGGGCTGGTTCAGTGGATACACTGTGATGTAAACAGGAAAAAACAGTTGACAATGAGAAGGATACATCACTGATTTGCGCGCAGAAGCCGCTACTTTAAGACCATAGAAAAAAATAATAAAAAATGAAGACCAGCCGAAACTGTCACAGTGTGAATTTAAAAATTCTATCAAAAAGCTCTAATGAAATACTTCTTGGTTTATATGAGCCAATAAAATTATGTAAAAAAAAAAAAAAAAAAACTTTAATGATAAATCGATTTGAAATGTAAAAAAAAACAACAACTTTAAGACATTAGAAGAAGACTGCACAGTCACCAAAAATGTCTCTTTAAACCAAAGCACCGTTCATTCTCACAAAGTCTCTTAAAGTTAAGCCAACAGTGTCCAGCTTTCTTACCTGCGTATTGCAGAGGAGGAGACACAAAACAAATCTGGGTGCTGATTCAATTAGTCCATTGAAATTCGTGTGTTCAGAAAAAAAGAAAGTGCTCCACAACAAGTATGCTTTTATTCTGCGCCCGGTAAAAGCGAGCGGTCTTCCTCGTGTTTGTGTCCAACTCTAGGTGATCCACGCCTCCCCGTGCACTGGTCCCAGCGCACAGGTCCTAGGTTCTCCGTGTTTGTTTCCAGCGATATTCCTTTTAAGTCGCGCGCTGGTTCATGTTGATAACTTGTAAACCTGTCAATGCCCGTGTTCTCATATGCTGCGTGGGTTCATGGTAAGGTCGCCTGGAGTCCTGGCACAATTCCGCCACCTCCTTGTGCGGCATAGGAACGACAGCATTTACCTGCGTTTCCATGATTAGCTCACCACGACACCATATAAATTGTGAGCACAAAACGTTACGACTGTGACAGTTTTCTGGGGAACGTTGTTTTGTAAACTAGGCCTTGTGGATTCTTTCCGCAGACCCGCGCGACTCCCTCACTCACATCTGCACTCCTCAGAGGTCTGTGTACATCGCTGGATTAGTTTTAAGCACTTTCTAAGTTCTGCGCGACCCGCACTGAACTCACAGTCAGTGTACATCCAGGACTAAGGCCCCCAAAGATTAGATCCAGCTGTGACAGACATTAAGCAGTAACCATAGTAACTATATCTACAGTTGTAAATGCGAGAGTAATATAAATTATAGAACTCAACAGATAAAAGATGGTATACTTGAATTCAAGGAGACGCAACAAAAGATGTAACATTGCAGAATTCTGTTCCAAGTAAAAAAACAACTCTGTTCACAGATAGATAGGTTATATAGAATTTACACGGAATATGCTCACCAGTCCTCATACTGTCCTCTCCTCTTTATCTGGACTGTGTTCTGACCATGAATGAATTGCAGGTGGGTGGAGAGTCCTTGCCTCATATGGTGGAGTTCAAGTATCTCGGGAAGGATGGAGTGTAGATTGACAGCGCGATCTATGCAGCATCAGAAGTGATGAGGTCGCTGTGGCAGACTGTTGAAGGCAAAGCTCTCCATTTCGGTCATTCCAACTCTCACCTATGCTCATGGGCTTTTGATAATGACCAAAAGGACAAGATCATGGATACAAGCGATCAAAATGAGCTGCTTTTGCTGGGTGGTTGGACACTCCCCTAGAGATGGAGTGAGAAGTTCAGTCCACGTTGAGAGGAGTCAGCTGAGGTGATTCTGATTCTGTTCATGAACACTTCCCTGGTGAGGTGTTCTAGGTATGTGCCACTGGTAGAAAACCCCAAAGAATATTTCTGAAACACACCCTTAAAAATAAAACACATAGAAAAGTTTGTCTGAACAAAGTATACAAGTTTTTCACAAAAGTGTGCACATAAACCCTATGCTGTCCCTGCTCTCAACATCAGTATGTTACACACAGATTTAAAAGCAGAAAGGAGGCGTAAAGCCAGGCACAAAGCTGCTGAAAACAGGACATAAAGATTTATAATCGCTGAACCTTCATCAAATACAGTTTGACTTAGACTAAGCATTAGCAACACCATTACCAAAGAGACTCAGAAAGTGTTTTTTCTCTGGACATCCTGAACTCACTCAAATATGACTTAAGCATCAGAGAATTAATTATGCATTAGCATGAAAAATATGAAAGATTTCTACATAAACAAGACACAGGACACTTTGGAGAGACTGTATCTCTGTATTTTTATTTATTTATTTTATGGAATGCCCCTTGAGACGTACCATCTCGTTTTCGAGGGGGTCCAATGTATCTCTGTATCGGTTTGAGAATGCCTCTGCATCTTCCCGGAAGAGTTGGAGGAATGATTTGTGGACATAAAAGTCTGGTCATTATTGCTCAAACTGCTGTCCAACTCTTGATAAAACAGACAAAAATAGATGGATCGTTCGTTCTTTGACTGTGCATCTTGGGATGTTTTGTGACAGCTGTGGAGTTCCTCTGAGAGACAAAGAGTCTGACACCAAAGACATCAGACCTTAATCTGCAATGTCTAACGTTTGTCTGGTACAACTTATTGTAAGTCAAAAAAAGGACTGAACACTTTTGAGATGGAATACCTGACTTTTTGAGTATTAATGTATTAAACTGTCTTTTGTAAACACATCCCTTTGTGTGACAGGTTCAGACTCTATGTTGTGTCCAAATGGAATAATAAAGTATTTAATTTCTTACATATAGCACAAAGTAGAGCTCTGATTGACCAGCTTGGGTGGTCCACTCTAGTTTCACTTTGCTGTCTATCTATATATACATATTTAACTATTAATAATAATTATTGGATTTATTCAGCGCTTTTCAAGACACCCAAAGACGATCCACATTATGCATTATTCATTCATTCCACACTGGGTAGTGTTAAACTACTATTGTAGCCACAGCTGCCCTGGGGCAGAATGACAGAAGCAAGGCTGCCATTTTGCACTATGGCCCCTCCAACAACCAGACACACCAGATCCACACAAGGCAATGTGGGTGACGTGTCTTGCCTAAGGACACAACAACGAGCTTCTTCTCTGTTCGTTCCACTGTGGAGCCTGAGGTACCTCCAGCGGTCTCCCATCCAAGTTCTTCCCAGGCCCAACATGCTTAGCTTCCGGTTTTGCAAATGTACTTTGCGGTCTGAAATGTAGGTCCCACAGCTTTAATGACAGTTTGTATGCATTTAATTCCTAACACTTTCATGACCATGCTTAACATATTTTCAATCAACTTTTCAGCTTTTTCCCCAGGTTAATAGTGCTTTCCAGTCATCCTTGGAGTGTTCTGTGTTCCAGTGGTCAAGTCAGATCACTTAGTAGAAAAAAGCCATTCAAGTAATAAAGAACTTGGAAAATGTCCAAAACACCCAAAATACAGATCGCTTTATGTCAGTTTATCAGATTATGTTTCTTAAAAAATAAAGCACTGCCATGTTCGATTTTCTACCTTGGTCTCTGAAAGTCTCTCTGAGTATCCGAGTAGGAACTTCAAGTTGGAGAGCTGTTCCAGTGGGAATTTACAAGTCAGAATTCTAAAGATCAAGACAAAGGGACTGTGTTAGAACAAATTCAACCCAATTTATATTTAGTGTTTTCTAATTCTAAAATGACATCTTTCAAAAGAACAGTTGATGTCGTGACTCTTTTGACATCTTACATAAATATCTTTGCTCAAATAAAACCCGCTCCACAAATCAGAATGTGTACATGATGTTTTTCTTCAAATGTTCCAATATATTGACTGGATTTAGACAAAAACACAACGGCTCCAAACATAAATTCATATTCGTAAAGTCTGAGCCGCAATAGCAGGCTGCATTATAAACCAGTGAGAGGTTTGATCAGCACGTAAACACAGAACCATCATTGGAGAGAGTGATGATACTAAGAATTTAAAAATAACAGTTTTGTATATAAAACTTTGACTAAGCTAGAAAAGTAGAAAAACACTGTAAGGTTTTATGTGGGCTGCGAAGCAAAGGTCAAGTTTGTCAATGTTTGGAGAGAAAAAATCTTTGCTAGCGCTTTGAGTTAAAGAATCCATATACATCTTGTGACTAGGGTTTTCAAGATTATAAGGTTGAGTGACTCGCAATGTAATTGTAAGGACATAAGAACGACAGACAATTATAGAAGCAAACTTAAGAATTTTTAGTTAATTCTATCATCAGTCGCTAAGTATTTTAGCTTTTTCCCTACCAATGACATCTATTTCCGCCATTGGACTTTTTAAATTTATGATGATAGACGATTCACGTGCAAGTGATAGTAAGCAGTCCTGGGACAGCTCAGCAGAGGCGATTCGCCTAAACATCTGTCGCCTCAACTTCCAACCACCATGTCCCTAACATGCATGTTTTTGGTGGTGGGGAAACCGGAGTGCCCGGAGGAAACCACCCAGACATAGGGAGGAACATGCAAACTCCACACAGAAATATATATACTGTATATATGACCCATCTATATTTCAGAACGTGGATGGGTTGTTTGGTTGTAGAAATTGTGAATTGTAACTTTTTTGCCTCGACATGACAAACCTGCTTTTGATTTGGCTGAAAATTGCTGGCTTATGTCCATTCATAATTCTTGATGATGTTTTTCTTCGGTGGTGTTGCAAACAAAACATACGGCTTGGCAGTGATTCTTGCATCTGACAAGTCTCAAACATGTGGACGTTTGATGCTTGGGTTTGATTCAATTACCATCGATTTATCAATGTCAGGACAAGTGAGAGAATGTTTTCACAGATTCAGAATGCTGTCAGTCTAGAGCACGGAGCAGGCGTGTCTATTGAGGCAAGCTGAAATGTTGTGATGCATTAGAGTCTGCAGAATCTTTTCAACTGTATTAGACCAGAACGACAGAAGTGATGTTAGGGCTGGGCAATATTGAAAAAACTGATATCTCTACTTTTTCTTTTTTTTCATACCTCAACAACAATATTTGGACGATATTCTGTTAGTCCAACACAAATGTAAATAAACATATTGTAAAGTGAAGTAAAGTGCCATGTCTAAGGATACAACAACAATTTGCACTAGTTTCTTCTTTATCCTTATGTTGCACCTGGTGTTCCAATTGTTCCCCATCTAAGTACTAACCAGGCTTGACCTTGCTTAGCTTTCATGATGTGATGAACAGCATACACTGAGTGCTTTTGTGTAACAAACCAATGCTCAAAGTACTTCATGCTGATTGCCTGAAGCATCACAATAGCGGAGCAAGGCCATCAATGGTACTTTTGTTCAATTCAGTTGAGAGGAAAACAGGCGATTTGTCTAAAACATGCGGATAGTTCCTTCTCATTCCACTCGTTCCTTATAGGGAATTTGCTGAGATGCGCTAAAACAAATCAGTATTTAAAAACACAATTTCCAACCAAATAATCACAGCTCCTGATTAAGTTGGTGGTGCTATGGTCAATACAAAGCCAGTTATCAAATGTGTGTCAATCTAATTAAAAATCAAGATTATATATACTGTTAAGACATTAAAACCAGCATGAGAGTCGACTAAACATTGATATGGTTACATATTTAGGAACACAGGCACATCAAATACACAACTCTAGAATCCAACTTGGCAACATTTTCCCACCTTTTGTTGTAACTTGGTCTCGAGTGTTGTAGCTCTTCAAAAAAAGCCTGTTTGAGTGACAAATATTTTGAGTTGGAGCAGTAGCCGCGCTGTCTCTTTATTTGTGTAACTGAAACATGAACGTGTCTTGCGTTGTTACGTACAGGTACAGTACGTGTTGATAGAGCGTCGTTACACACATGGACGTGACAATACACCGTCGATAAACAGCACATTTGATAAACACATGTATTTTCCCTGCTAAAATATTTACCACAGGTGAAGATGTTGTTATGTTAGTGTGAAAAATTATTGTGTTTTTGTCACTGGTTCACTTTGTGTCAAATAAATATTACATTATTTTAGTGTGTTTCAACCAATTCTCCATTGAGAAAGAACATTACAAAAAGGGAAATAATCTTAAGTCTTTTCAGACGAGAACTAGCCTAGCCGTTGTGTGATAAGACCCAATAATCAATATTCCACAGAGGTGTAACATTTAGATTTTAGCATAAAACAGAGCTATTATTAGCTATTCTATTTAAACAGAGAGCACAAAAAGAGAGAAAAGCTTAGGTAACCTTTGTAGAAATGCAAACATAGCATTCAAAATGTCCAAGTCTATGAACAGATCCTAGTTTTTACCGTGCGTAGGTGTATCCAATTTTTCAGCGCTAAGCGAGGGAGCTAATGCCTATTCATGTACAAGTGACAAAACTCTTTCCAAAAAAACAGTTCTCCGTGAGCACAGTCTCTGCGGTGACTTGTTCCTTCATCTCTGAGCAGAAATAGGCTGACTGCGATGAGCTGTCGGGAGGACTTGTTTGCGTGAGCGCTGTAGATAGACGTCAATATATAGATCATGGAGAGTGTGAGTAATCTACTGTCAGGGAAGAACAAATAATTACAGTTTCTACCCAAAAAATTGCAGTAAATTTGTGTTGTGTTTCTACAACGCCGCAGATGCACGTTTTAAAAAGTAAAGTACATTCAGGCCTTGTCCACACCAAGCCAAGCTCAGGCGTTTCAGAACAAATATTTAACTTAAAGGTGGGGTAGCTGATTTTCAAACTGCAAATAATTTTGGTTTTAAATCTGACAACTTCCTCTCCTAAATCCTTCAACACATGTTTAATATTGACATCTATTCATTTTTGGTTGGAATTACAGTTTATAAACCCCTTTTTACAAACTACAAAGTAAAACTGGAGAGGACCACCCAAGCTCAGCCAATCAGAGAGCTGCATTTGGCACCTGATTAAAACAAAAATGCTATATAATTCAACTCAAACAGTACTCGGTGGTCTAATTTTTTCACAAAGTGCTGCATTTATCATGTACTTTTTAGTGGAAAACACAACGTTTACTAATTTACAACTAGAAAAGTTGGCTACCCCAGCTTTAAACCACACATCATCCACACGAAGCAAGAGTTCTGAAACCAGGTCCCAGAGTGAAAAGATTTCAAAACTCTGGTCTAGCGTATTTGAATTTTTTTTTTTTTTTTTTTTTTGCATTGTCCATGGCTATGTCTGATCTGCAGAATGTACTGACCTTTAGGGCTGGGTAACGTTAGATATTTTTTGATACCGTTTCTTTAACGGTACTTGCTTTTTGGAGACCAGTCCCTTAACAGTTCTTTTTTTTCAATTCCTTCTTCTTTTCAAACGTTAATTATAAGCCCAAGACTATTTTTCAGCCTTTTAACAATGTTACACTTGTCAAACTATAGTTTAACACACACGTATAGTCTGTTAAGTTACGACTCAAAACGAAGCACATGAAAATGAATCAGTTGTTCCTCACGTGGTTGCCACATGGAGCGAGTTAAGTTGCACTTTCTCGCAACACGCAGCACTGTAAAAAAAAAAGAGCGACACAATATCTGCTTTTGACATTAAAACTTGTACCCCTCTCTTTACCTGGAGACAAAAGGAGAAATGAAGAAGGCTGGATTACATATATTTCTTACTCGGACTTGTTTGGCTGCAGCACAGACGCACCACAGCGGTTCATCTTTGGGAGGATGTTACGACAAAGCTTGGACTATAATTTGTGTTTGGCGACATTCTTATATGTAAACTTCAGACTTTGATTTGATCACAAAGATTTATGAAGCTCAACACACAGACTTTAGACAGAAAGTCTTGCATTGAGGACTGTGTTTTAATTGAAAATGACCCCATTGTTTCTTAGTCTCTTCTTTTTAAGAAGGTAAGCCGACACGATGCAGTTGGTTTATGAGACTTGGAGCTGCAGGGCTCTGTCTGTTTGGAAGAAGTAAGATGTGAATTGTCTCGCTAGCTGTCGTTTGTTTGGGAGAACGTAAGAAGTGAACTGCCATGACATTGAATGAGCATTTGGCACATAGGCTACATGGTGTTTTTGTGGAGAGTAGTTGTAGAGAGTAGGGGTTGCACGACTACTGAATTTTAGTAGTCGACTAGTCGAGAGTGTTAGTCGCGTCGACTTCGACTAGTCGATGACGTCATTAACAAAAACAAAGATCCAAAGGCACAATGATTTTGCCTGGGCAATTGTGAGAAACAGCTTATTTATTCTGACCATATTATCAGAAAACATTAGACTTACTGTACTTAATGCCCTGTAATAAAGCTGAACGTAGGCTTTTTGATTTTACATGAAAGAAGAAAAAAAAAAGCTAAATAAGCCTATTTGTGCGTGTGCGAGCCGAGGGGCAGAGGCTCTCGCTCTGACAGAGGCTCTGACAGTCTGCCCACACTCACACACTGAGCTGTGGGACGTTTGGTCAGTGCGTTTTGAACAGTGAAGGAAACACAAATCCACCTGAAGCCCTGGTTCCACACACATCACTCATCACTCTTTTCCACTTGTCTCTTTCTCCCACAAACCGCGCTGTAAAACTTTCTAAGTCCAAAGACCAGTGTGGATCCACAGCCTCGGATCCAGGCGGATGATGTGCGCTTGGAGACGGCTGGTCAGGGCGCGTTGGAGCGAACCGTCCGAGCGTTTTGAGCCGGGGTGCAGCGGGCTCCAGGTGCCTGTGCGTTTGGCTAGACGTAGACGGAGCGAACAGTCCGAGTGCTTTGAGCCGGGCTATACAATGCGCTCGGCTAGACAAAGCGTTTTGGGAAGGACAGTTCGTGCGGTCGGTTCCAAATAGGAACCAATTTTTGGTGCCTAGACTTTCTGAGCTTTACATGATGTTCACTGGGAAAATCTGTCATCTCATTGCATCATAAACCACCAAAGACACGGAAAAAATAAATAAATCCACTACAGTTTCCATTAAATCCGTTTAAAAGCTTTGCCAAAATATTCCAAAAACATCAGAAGCATAAATCCCCTTATTGTGTCTCTTCTGAAGGTTTTAGATCCACGTTCATTCAGAATGTTTGCCAAGTTTAAGATTTCTCCGCTAAGTTTCTGTTTACATTCAGCCACTTTTCTGCACATGCTTAGTGTCGAGTCTTCCTCTAGTTTTGTGACTTTCTGTGTCAGTGTCACAGCGCCACACTCTGGTCATTACATCGGCTTCAGGCTGGTTTACTGATTCATGTGGACGCTCACAAATCATTAGACGACTCTGTTTGTGCGATTTGTTTTTAAAATGATCATTGTTTTGTCTTTCTGTGGACAACACCTTTTTTTTCACGCTGCAAAACAAGAAGTGGCTATTCAAATTTGTTCAATTACTTCCTTGCTCTCACAAATCCTTCAGCACATGATTAATATTCATAAAAGTTCATTTTTGACTGCAATTACACTGTGCTAATACTCATGAGCGTGCTTTGTTTGGAGACCGTGTCAAATCACCAACATTCACAGGCAACTGGACAAAAGCTCTTAGAAAATTTACGTCAGCTTGGATCACACAGGAGGAGCTGATCTGATGCAATCTCAACCAGGACCAAACAGGACCAACCGAGAACTCAACCAGGTTTAATTCAGGACATTTCTGTCAGGTCTAAAAACATAGGATATTTTTGTGTTTTACAGTCAATAGCTTTTTTATTTATTTAGCCTAATTACTTAAAAAGTTAGCAGTATGAAATGTTAGCTTTCAGAAAAACTAAACTAGCAACGTGTAATGGGACCTACCTGCACAAAAAACGCTCTGGCACAGCGATGATTAAGCATAAAACAACAGTGCACTAACATGTTCAACTTGATCCTCTTGAAGGACACATTTTTTGGAAGACCATAGTGTTTGGGCAGTGAAGTTGTAGTTGCAATGTCAGTACTTTTGACAAATTTAGGGTTGTACAAAATAGTACTCTAACCCTTTATTAAAGGTGGGGTGGGTGATTTTCACACTGCAAACACAATTTAGGTTTTAAATCTGACATCTTTCTCTTATAAACCTCTAAACACATTGGTAATATCAATATGTATTAGGTTAAGGTTGCAATTTTGACTTAAAACCCTCTTTTTTTCTCTTTTAAAAAGAGGACCACCCGATCTCAGCCAATCAGAACGCTGCATTCTGCTCCTGATTAGAACTAAAATTCTTTATTATTCGATTCAGAGAGTAGTCTGGGCTAATTTTTTCACAAGGTGCTGCATTTATTGTATACCTTTTGGTGGAAAACACAAAGTTAACATATTTATACTAAAAATGTTAGCTACCCCAACTTTAACAAAACGAATGCTGCTTATGTTAGATGAATTGAGCTACAGAAATTCCAATTAAACATATAGCCCAGTACAAGTCTGAGCTAGAAGAAAGCCAGGGTCAAATAAAAAAATGCACAAAAAAAAAAAAATCTAAACTCAGGTCTAAGGGAGTAGCCCAAAAAGAAAAAATATAGCATACTTGACATATTAAGAAGATGAGTTGGGGGCCAGATCTACACCTTCACTGACAGCCTCACATTTACTACGCAAAACTGCCACACCAAATCCATGTCTGAGCTACAGCTAAACACAAGCATGCAAACACTTACCTCGCTGAGAATAGCACATCCATGTCATGGTTTGGCACCTGCCCTCCCTGAACAAATAAATCCACAAAACGAATGTTGTCCATCATTGTGTGTTTAAAGTCTTGTCAGAGCCGTGTCCACTTGTAGCGTCTGATCCAAAACAGTCCGTGCGTTTGCTCGAAGCGCTCCAGCCATAACAGAATCCTCCAGCTGCTGTAAAACCCTACTCGGTCGCGCACGCCTTGTCCACGCACGTTGTCAATAGTTTAAAAGAACCGCAAAAATACAGACTACCCAAACTATTGCAATGTGTACTGTGCAAAGATTTGGACTTTTGTTGGTTTAATCAAGAGAGAAAATGTGAAGACATGTAACGTGTGTGCATGAACGGTTATACTATAGAGGCTACTGAAATTATTGTAAAAAAAATAAAGATGACAACTTTGCAGATTTCAGTTATTTTCAGAACGTAACCACCGTGATAAATGAGAGACCACTGTATATGCACGTTTTATTGCCAAATATTTGTGGTTTTTAAGCCTTGACATGTGTCTTTGAACATGGATAAAATCTTTGAGAAGTAAATTTTTCGTAATATGGACCTTTAAGATGTCAGATACGATGACGTGACTCAGTGTTGATCCATTGACCTAGTGCTGAATGAACCTGAGTCGAACCCATTTGTATTTCTGTCACAGCGCATGAACTCTGCTGCCTTCGCTCAGTCTGTGGATGTGACGCCACTAGAACTTTTCATTTTCTCGATTGCTGTCTCTGAGCCTCACTGGTCAAGGCTGTCACTCTGAGCTCAAAACCCCTGAGCTGTCTGCTGGAAAAAAAAAAAAAAGACTATTGCCAAGAGCACACTCAGACTGAACTTGCAAAGAAAAAAAAGTATGTGTTAGATCAAATGTTCTTATAGCCTTTCACTAAAAGAGTGTGCCTCGGGTTCGGTTATCCTGGAAAAGCTCAACCCTGCGGTCAAAAAGGTTTAGAGTGATTTAGGACACCATTGAGACGTCAGATATGAAGGTGGTTAGCGCTTGTTTTTTATTAAAAGTATTCTTATATTTTTATGTATTTGAAAAAATAAAGGATAGTTGTCTGCATGTTGTAAAATGATGTAGAGCCGGACAACAAAAACCAAGGCAATCAAGTTCATTTATAGAAAGGTTAAAAAGCGAAAATTACGAACAAACGCGTTTCAGCCAACATGGTCGTCAGCAGAGCAACGAGATGTTTTTTTTGTTTTTTGTTTTTTTGTGACTTGTTTTTTGATGGACAAAAACAAGTAGCAGAACATTCAGAATAGATTTTAAAGCACCTTTATTGTTTTTTGCAAAGCTCTTAACGGTCTTAGGGCCAGATTTATCAAGCTTTTGCTCATGTGCAAAACAGGTTAAGGGGAGCAAAACCTTGGCAGAGATTATATTTTTTTCTCACACAGACTCTAAAGATGCAGAATTTGAGGTGGTTCATGTCTGTTTTGAGTATGTTGAATGTGCATCTTGCAATATTAATTTTTTTGTGAAATGCTCATAAATAACACATGATTTTGTTTTTTTTGTTTGTTTTGTTTTTGCACCTGCAATTTAGCACCTGGCTTGATAAATCAGGTCCTTAGTGCTACATCGAAATGTATGAAAAGTGCTATACAAATAAAGATTGACTGGTTGATTGACTGAATAAATCAACACAGTCTGTAAAGAAAACACATACATACATATTATATACATCGCATCGGCTGATGTGACCGATGCGTAGAGCCGGACATGGGAGGCTGATGAGACTGATGCGACAGCCGGACATGGGAGGCTGATGCGACCGATGCGGAGATAATATGAAGCCAAGATGCTTTAAAATGAGGAAAGGATTCAGGCCATGGCTCTGCAGACCGACTGTCCAGATACCCCCCAAACCTGATGAATGCGCAGCGCCTGAAAACGCATAGAGTCAGAGATGGATGACGACCTGGTAAAAGATAGAAGGTTTTATTCAGTTTTAGCACAATTAAATAAAATATTGTACATTTACAACGTTGGAAGAAGTGGGCACGGAACCTAAAAACCCTGAGAAAGCCCAGACTACCAAACAGAAAGAACAACCAAAACTTGGTCAGGGCGAAGAGGATTATAAAGTCAAATTAGCAGAGACGATGAAGGGCTAGACAGGAGGAGGAGCATCAACACCTGAAATTACAACTACCCACTCTGGTGAGAAAGGAGCGACGAGGGCATACAGATTTTGGGTACTTGTTGAAGTTATTGCAAATGGGTGTGTCGTTGAACAGCTCCATTTTCCGTCCATGGCGGTCGACGGGTGTGGGAGGAGGGGGAGAGGTTGCGGCGGCCCCGTCCGGGGGACCCGGCTCGGAAACAGAATCAAGCTTAAACGGCAGAGGGAGCGAGAGTGCCCGACGGAACTGCACAAGGCGCATGCCGTTGCCTGAGTGAGCATGATGAGGACCTCGGCGTCGAGGATGGACCAGTCCAGGCGCACGTTCGACTGAGAGATGGCGGCAGCAGCTTTGGTGGCAAAAGCGCAATGATAGCCATAGAAGGAAAGCCCCTACTGAAGATGTAGATCCTCTATGAAGGCCAAATAGGTGTCCAATATGGCTGAAAGCGACACGAAATTCTCCGATGGAGAAGTCCCTGGAGAGACGTGGGTCAGAGGACTTCAGCACCGCTGTTAGCTCCGCAGAAGGTTGTGGGCCAAAACAAGACTCCATTCACAAAGATTTATGATTAAACAAAAGTGGCAAAAGTGCTAAAACAGAGCTCCGGGGAGGGAGAATGAGGGACACAAGATTAATGTAGCGGCCAAGGAGAATTTTTGATCGCAGCCTGGGAGAGACATTTGCATGACCTGGAGTTGTACAGCCTACCCAAATGATGACCGGGGAGGGTGGAGTCCAGGGAGAAAGCAGATGATGAGGAGAGAACTGGAGGAGGAGCAGTCTGCCCCGGCGGCGGAGGGGCGGGCCCTGGGAGTCGGTAAGTCAGCGTCTTGACGGAGTGGAGGAAGGTCGCCAAGAAGAGGGCCGGGTCAGAGCCTGGAAAGCCAGCCGACAGCTGGGGCGGAGCGGGAACAGCAGGCGAGGCGGGAGCGGGACCGAAGCAGGAGACGAAGCAGCGGCCGGAGCCGGGAGCAGAAGGGAGGATGGACCGGGCGCAGCGCGCCTCAGAACGGTGGATTTCTGCGTCCTCTTGCCTCCTGGGTGGATGGCCGGAGAAGGGGAGAAGCGCCGCGAGCTGGGAGAGCTGAGTCGAGCCTGGGCCCAGGAAAAGCCGGTTGGGAAGCGCGCACATGTGCTTGCGCGGGGCAGCTGCAGAGCTGATGGAAAACAAAGTCGGGGAGTAGCTGGGGCACAGCTGGAAGAGGGATTTTAAATAGACCGGCTGGGCTTGATTAGCTATGAGGGGGTGGGGGGGTGGGGGCTGATGTTTGTCCACTCACATTGTTGAAAATATCCAGTATCCAGAATAGCCTTTCAAAAATCCGGCAAACAGTTCTACTTTTGGCTCCGCTAGTTAGCAGTAAGGCTCCACTAGTTTTAACACTTCCTTTGAACCCTTCACAATAAAAGCCTCATAATCTCCAGCTCCAGCACTTTATTGTAAAAAAGGAGTGCAATATATGCTTATATGAGTGAGACATGTCAATACTAATACTGGCAGAATGTCATGGGAAAGCCTACAAAACATTATTTTACACTTCAAGAGAGTAATACAATCTCCAATTAAAGACATAATAAACAGGAAATAAAGCTAAATATGCTTTTAGAATGCAAAATACACTTTGAAAATGTAATATGTGATTATTCGCGAGTTAACTCAAGACAATCACGTAATTAAAATTTGTAATCACTCTCCATCCTGTCTTAAATTCTCTTCCGTTCCAAACAACACTTCCCGCTTACTTTACACAATGCAGTATCAAATCTAATGCAAAAACGTCTTGGCAGCCTTCTAGAAAGAATCAACCCTAAAACAATCTCCTTCCACTGATTCATCCATGTTACTTTAAAAGCATTCTCAAATTAAGGTAAAACTGAGAGACGTTATGGGTCTGTATGAGGGCAAATAGAGCATATACTACCTCCTCTGTCCTATCTTACACTCTCTCTCTCTACTATTTCCTTGGACTGCGATGTGCTGAAACGGCATCTTTCCTGATTTAGGCCCGGCTTATCTTAAGCTTATAGAGATGTCAGCAAAAGAGCGTTTTAATAGCACACGGCTCTTCATTCATTACCAAATGTAAACTTTGCTGCAGAGTGGAGCAGGATAGGCTCATTTAAACAGTGTATTCTACTCAGCTAATGACTCTGTAAATTCAGCTCCCTCGGGACAAAGGAAGAAACACATATTAGACTCGCTTTCTCTTCACAATTATCAAAGCTCTCTCCCCAGAGGCTTTCAGTTCCATTATTCAAATGCCAATTCAAAACACTCTTTGACTCCCCTTGGCCTGACAGGAAATTAAGAATCTGTTGCTTTGTTATGTTTGCACTTAATTGATATTTATTATATATTTGTTTTTCTATATAAATATGTTAATGTTATGCCATGTCCTAGGTTAAGATAATGGACTCACGAGCTTTTGTTTGAATGTTGTTACATCAAGCAAAATATACAATTTTTTAGTTTTATTAACAAATGTTGAAGTAATCCTGCTGTTTCATGTTTCTGCATCTCCAGAGCTCAAAATGCTCTGTTCCACATTGTGCTTGTTGTAAATATTATACGTATATGACTGACTGACCTGATCAAGACAAATGTTCTCACTTAAACCAAGGAGTCTGCTGCTTCTTCTTCCAGGCTTTTGAAACAAATACAGCCAATTTAGAAACATAATCATATCAGTCTAATTTTCTTATCATCGTCACAACTAAACATTTCAGGATTTTTAATAAAGATATCTTCAAACAGAGAATTCTTCATAAAAAGGACAATATAACAAAAAGTGCACTTCGCGCTCAACGTCTCCCAATTCACACAGTTGACAACCTGCTCTCTTCAGGGGTTTGAGAGAAGCTCCCAGTTTCCAGCGCCAGAGGAAAGATTCCTGTGCAGCTGAGCTATCAGTGAGCTTTGGTTTAGTGACAGATTTTCATAAAATTGTGTTACGTACTTGAATTTTTTATGCACATTTTATTATGCTATTGTGAAATTATTTGCTTATCAACACAGGGGATGCTTGCAAGATGGATAGCAGAAAGAGCCACGGCTGATTAACATAAGCTGTAGCAGCTGGGGATGCCCATTTTCAAAGATTTCTTTAACCGTTAGTTGGAGCTCTTCACGGTCAATAATCGGTTAACCGAACACTTTAACGCGGTACTTTTTATTGCTGTTATTTTCACTGGAAGTGTTATAATTGGACACAGCAGCTACGAGAGTGAACGCAGAGGAGAGAGACAGTGGCAGGCCTTTAAACTGGGCACAACACGGCTGAATAGAAGCCTCTATAAACACTGTTTTAATGCACTTTTGCACTATGTATTATATAAAACGACTCTCAAATAAGGAGTCATGTTTCGAAGTTGCTGCTAACGTTAGCTGCTTACCTTAGCTTGCCTTGAACAGGTAAAAACATCGATAGTTTCCAAGGCAAGTTGAAAAGCCCAGTCTTCACCAACATAAAATACAAGTTAATTAATCCTGCATGGTTGATATTAGTTCATAAACACCGCAGTGTCACGCAGGTTTGCTCAGTACTTATGAGATAAACAATGTTTTTGTAGTTTTACGGATCTTTTTTTCTTCTCTGACAAAGGCCAGAACTGTTCAGGGGCAGTTAGCGCCATCTGCTGGATATTTGTCAGTTAACCGGTGAAAGACTTATTACTCGGTCAAGCCATTAGGTTAACTGGTTAATCGGTTAACCATGAACCTTCCTAGTAGCAGCAACACTCACCTGCGCTGCAAAAGTTACGCTGCTGATTCAACATTTGTGAATGTAACTCATTTTTACGATTCATACACATTACTTTCAGGTGAGTGAACAAACACAGAGAAAAACACTCAAGTTTCAGTGCTATACCAGACGTCTGTCAGACCGGTTCAGACCTGATCCAAACCGCAAGCTTTTGTTGTTTTTATCAAAAACTTTTCTCCAGCCAAGTAGATGGACAGTGTCTCTTTCTGCAGGTGACATGAGCAGTAGAGGGAACGTGACGTCTCTTTCTAATTCTGTCAGATATAAAAACAGTGAGGCCTGTACAAAGACGCTCATCCTTATTAGGATAAGATATCCTTTATTTGTCCTACAATGGGAAGATCCAGTGTTGCAATGCACAGTTCAAGAACAGCAGGGAAAATAGAAACATGCAATCAAACAAGAAAATAATTGCAAACCAATGCATCCATGAACACTGACCTCAGAAGAGCATGGATGAGAGTGCGGAAGCCTCGAGGGTCCACAGAAAGTCCATTTTTCCTGGTGACCGCAGCGGTCTTGTGCAGCTTTCAATTCAATATTCGAGCGTTCTTGCGGGATTTTACATTAATTTGCATGACTTTAGACAAAACCGGACTTCAGTTGACTGGATCTGATGTAGCACGTGTCCCGAACCGAACCCGACTCGCAAATAGCAAGATTTTGATTTTCTATAGATCCTGGACATTACAGGGCACGATCTGGCAGTACTCATCGATACCACTACTCGGAAAATATGCAATATCTGAGGTTTTGCCGATATTAAAACAACCCTTGTTTACTAAAAGCACAAGCTAAATTTCAGGTATTAAATACATTAGTCCTGGACAAACTGCAGCTCTTAAGTTGTTGCCTTGACCAGTTTTAGTCAGGCATACGGTACATTTTTGAGACAATGTTCAAATCTAGGCTCAAAACATGTCTGTCTGTGCGTATGACTGAAGAAGTTTAATCTGGATTTTTGTTTTCCTTTATTCTATGTCTATTTCTAAGTTGTTTGTGCTTTTAATGGGTCTTTTCTAAAGCATTTCAAATACTTGTGTGTATGAATTGTGGATTACAAATGAGCTTACCTTGCCTTGCACTGATTTGCGAGTGCACAAATAATACAAATTGAGAGGCTATTGTTGCCTGGACTGCTGCTACCTCACAGAAAGGCCACTGTAGTTGATTCACTGCAGAATTTTCTCTCTATTTTTAAAGCTTCACCTCAGAATACCCCGCCGGAATGACACAAACACGCCGCACAAAAGCCTTAGTGTCGTTAGCATGTGGCATCCGCCCAAGCTCCGACCATCAAAACCCACTGACAGATTTATTGCTAACGAATCACCGTCAG
Organism: Mugilogobius chulae; assembly: GCA_038363315.1. Lineage (NCBI taxonomy): Eukaryota > Metazoa > Chordata > Actinopteri > Gobiiformes > Gobiidae > Mugilogobius > Mugilogobius chulae. Next base: position 42,800,623 of record CM076409.1, on the reverse strand, counting down.
GAGGCAGCCGGCTGACATGAGTGCGCTGATTAGAGCCTTTGAAGCGCCGCTGTCACCCGCAGCCAGGGAAAAGCGGAGAGAAAGATGTGGAAAAACTGGTCATTTAACGGTGACATCGGACAGAGGATAAGCCGCCCTGTCTGCCACCTCCTGTCCAAACCCTTTATCTGCAATGAAGACGGGGCTAGCAAGGGCAGCCTGCTTCAGCCTGTGACCCCTCCACTTCCCCGGCTGTCACCGTGGGTTTTTTTTTATGAAGACAACCATTCTGCACAAATCTTCTAGCCCTTTCTAAAACCAGTCCTTTCTCCCCTCTCTCCAGACTTTTGCGAGCTCCACAATGAAGGCTTCATTAGAGCGCTTGGGCACATCAGACTGAAGAGACACGCCCAGTGTCAATGCTTGATGTATGTTGAATACATTATATGAATACAAGTTTATAGTAATAAAATGGACTACGAGTCTCTAAGCCATAAGTCCAAGTCCAAGTCTCTAAGGTCACAGGTCTGAGTAAAGTCTGAGTCTCTAAATCGCTTTGAGTAAAGTCCGAGTCTCTAACTAAGGTCATGATGTAAGTGAAGTCTGAGTGTCTAAGGCCACAAGTCCAAGTCAAGTCTAAGTCTGTAAGACCATGAGTCCGAGTAAAGTCAGAGCCTCTAAGTTAATCCATGAATCTGAGGTAAGTACTAGTTTCTAAGGCAGGGTTATTCAAATAGCGGGCCAAATGTGGCCCGTAAAGCAATATGATGTGGCCCACCTTGGTAAAGTGGGCCAGGGACTGGGCCACATTTCTGAGTTAGATCTGGCTTTCAGTCACCTGCAGCAGGGGTTCCTAAACTTTTCAGCCCGGGACCCCCAAAATAATCGTGCAACCAACTCGCAACCCCCACATAAAAAATTATATACTTTTGCATTAATTATGCGGTACAAAACCATTTAAATTAGGTTTAATTGTGTTTATTTTGATAATGTATTGCTTTATATGACACCAATTCCCCCAAAAATGATAAAATGCCAAGTCATAATTGTAAAAATACATTTTGAAATCATCTTGCGACCCCCAGATTTTGCTTCGCGACCCCCCAATGGGTCCCGACCCCCACTTTGGGAACCACTGACCTGCAGTAATTTTAAATCAACTTAATCAGCTAAAATTCCACTGATATTTATCACTTTTGTTCTGGTTCACAAATTGTTCTCTAGTCTTGTTCAAAATGGCAAAAATAGCAAAGACCTAGAGTCATAGTAAAATATAATTGAATATCCCTGCTGTAGAGCAATAAAAACAGACGCAGCATTAGTTATTATCACTATAGAAACAACTCTGGTCTTGAGCACAATCTTGCCTTAAAAACTGCGATGTATGGTGCAACTGCCCAGCCCACAAGCCGTGGTCCTAGATAAAATCTGGCCCTCTGAAAAATCAAGTTGAATAGCCCTGCTCTAAGGCCTCGCGTCAGAGTCACATCCAAGTCTCTATGGCCACAAGACATAGCAAAGTTTGAGTATCTAAGGCTACGAGTCTGAGTCAAGTCTGAGTATCTAAGGCCACGAGTCTGAGTCAAGTCTGAGTATCTAAGGCCAAGAGTCGAGTCAAGTCTGAGTCTCCAAGGCCACAAGTCCGAATCAAGTCTGAGTCTCTAAGGCCACGAGTCAGAGTAAAGTCAGAGTCTCTAAAGGGTCTTTCACACCAAGCCGAGGGTCGCCCGTCTGAACCGGTTTGGCAACTTCTGCCGACAGGCGGCTCACGTGTGTTTGGTGTGAATGGCGCTGTCGGGAGTCAGAGGAGCGCGGAGCACGTCGTGGAGGCGAGGTTTTGAAGATTTGCTCGTAAAGTCGGCATCGTCAGCGGTCGGTAGTTGCCGCATATGCAGCTGTTTGATTGGCCAGTGGCCAGCGAATCAGTGCGCAAGAAAATGGTGCGGAAAACCGAAAATGCCGCTTATGGAAAAATAGTATTTACCTGAGCATGGATTGTTGTTATTTGCCGGGTTCTAACGAGACGTAAGTACGAAGAATGGCTACTACTTGGTCCGAGGAAAACAAAGATGGAGGAGTACAGCTGTAGTACGAAGGCTGGACTGTAGCGGGAAATAGAAGTTTAGCCTAATCCGTGAGGTAAGATAAAAATCTGTTCGCCACAGAGTTTGACAACTACTCGCGCACAACTTCTGTTTTGTCTTTTTCGTCAAGCGTTACGTCACGCGCATGCTCACTCAGCATTTGTTCACCGATTGTTGGCTGCTTGGATCGTGTTTGTGCGAAGGCTTTTTTACATCGATGTGCCCCAAAGAGACTAGAACAGACGGTGCGTCGCTCCTCCCTACCGACAGCGACTGGGAGTTGTGTTGGTGTGAAAAAGCCTGAAGTAAGGCCATGAATCTGCGTGAAGTCCGTGTTTCTAAGGCCACAAGTCTAAATCAAGTCCGAGGCTCTAGTCCCCATCTCAGGCGTCAACTCCACAGTTGGGCAATGCTGAGCTATCAACGCCTGAACCAGTCAGGCACTAGTCTTCAGTGATGCTGCTCTGCTCTCACAACAAGACGCAGAAGGAAGACTGTTCACTTCATTGATTATTTTAATAACTTTTTCTCTTGTTTTGGGGCTTGATCGCCTGTTGAATATCAGGCAACACATATGATTGACTTGGCAAAATAAACAATGTGGCATATGTTACTGATTGACTCTGATCTATTAAAAATCATCATTGCGCTGTTTAAACCACTGCAAATCACGATCATAACAAACCGGTGACAGTTTCAGATCCAAACGTCTTTGTAAAGCACTGTAAAAGCTTTGGATCTCAGACGGCAAGGCAAACCTTCACCTGTGTTGGAAATGCATTTAATCAAAGTGCTCAAAAGCTGGAGATTGCATACCTCGTCACAGCAGATGCTTAATATTGTGGCGCCATATGCCTGGTTGTTTTGGATAAACAAACCAGAGCTAATGTTAACTGAGGCTGTTGAAAGTAATTGGATGAAAATGGGGAGTTAATTTAGACATTGTTACAAAATTGACCTCGGATCATTCAGCAGAATAGATGTAATCTTTGCTAAATGAGAGTGTTTATTATGTAGAAGTGGAAAGAGGTGGGAAATGGTCTGGTGATACTGCGACTGATGATAATATATGTTTGTATTTTGTGATTTCGATAAGAACATTATTGAGACTTTTTTGCATAGAAATTTCTCAAACCATGTCCCGCATATATATATATATATACATATACATATATATATATATATATATATATATATATATATATATATATATATAATATATATATATATATATATGCATATATATATATATATATATATATATATATATATATATATATATATATATATATATATGCATATATATATATATATATATATATATATATATATATATATATATATATATATATGCATATATATATATATATATATATATATATATATATATATATATATATATATGTATGTATATATATATGCATATATGTATATATATATGCATATATATATATATATATATATATATATATATATATATATGTATGTATATATATATGTATATATGTGTATATATATATATGTATATGTATATATATATATATATATATATATATATATATATATACCCGTGCACTCATGATCAAGATGACATGCAGAGCCCGTGCAAAGCGCAGAAATGCACTAAATATGGATGACTCGTGCACGCTGCGTGTCAGGATCGCATGTGTCTGGCACACTGACTAAAACAAAACAATTCTTGTCAGAAGATTTATCTTTACTCTTTCACAGCACACTCATTCAGCATCTGAGAAATTAACTTATTAATAGGCTATCCAATGAATTACAAGCAATATATCTAAACTTTAAGTTTGTGATAATAAAATATATAATGTGTCCCAATGATTTCGGCAGTTTTTACAAAATTTTTGTCTGCAAAAAGTCAGAACAATCTGTTAGCGCCACTAGCGACGACTGCTGTTGGACCATTTTTACTGTTAGTTCGACCACAATTCTTCTATAAAGGCTAAATGGAGTATGTATGAAGTATTTGCTTTGAGTGTTTGCTGTAGCCATGAGCTGAGAACAGCTCCTGCTGCTAATGGCTTCTCATTCAGGCCAACACAGACCGGTATCGGATTAGAGATTGGGTATGAGTACTCATCACTACTGATAACTGAATAATGTGGGAGATCAATGGTTTTGCCAATACCAGTATCGGTATGAGAAAAAGTTTACTGAAAAGTTCTGTAAATGACATTACAATGTCTTGTAAGCAGCTCAGCAAAGCAGGTTACCACAACTGCAGTCAAACTTAGCTCTTTAATCACTAAGATCAAACATAGCTTTGTCACACATCACAGCTGCAGTTTCAGCTCATTCATGATGAACACTGAGGCCAATAGTACAGACTAGTCCTCCAGTGCTTCTGCACACAATGTTCCAGACTAATGAGCTGACTTTTATACAGTTCACAGGAAAAGGCAGCTTTTAGCAGATATATTTACACTATATGACCCGACAAGCCTGTATTTACTGTTTCTATAGCGTTTAACAGTTTGTACTTTGACAGAGCAGTGTTTTGAGATGCACTGAAACTCTGCAGTGAACTGCTGCAAAACGAAGAAATATTGTAGGCCTACATACTACAGGGGAAAACGGGTAGCAGTCCGGTTCAAATACATATTGTAGCTTGGCAAAATTTCATTGACAATTAAATTTTACTTTTTTCTAACCCAGAGGAAAGAGTAAGCAAGAATGAGATCTCAACAAGGTCTCAGCTATTGCTCTTAGACAATTTTGAGCCTTCTGAGACCAAGCTGAGATTTTAGCTTATGTCTCCTGTTTCTCATCTTTTGCTCCATGAGATCAAAGCAGGCCACAGCTCAGTTTCAGCTCCATTTGAGATCTCACTATGGCATCACATGTTTCTCAAATGTTTCTCTAGTCTCATTTATTGCTCCTAAGAGGTTTTAGGAGCAACAACTGAGAATCTCATCTTTGTCTCATGAGATGAAAAAGAGATTACATTGAGCAACAACATTTTCCTAGGGGAAGTAACTAATTTTAGTTGGCAAACGTTTTAGAGAAATGCATTTAAAGCTGTGGCACCTAACAATCACTCCAAAATCTAAATAACTGTAGTCTGTTCAGTTGGTTTCTCACTCCCAATTTCTTCAACATGACATTAAAGACCATATGCATGGCTGCAAGTACACTTTACAAACATGCTTTTTTTCAGACAGCAAAGTGAAGCTTTAGCGTACCACTCAAGCCAATCAGAGTGCTGCTTTTGGCTTTTGATGAGAACTAAGACATGTTATTTGATTTAGATAGTTCACTGATTTGCGTTTACAATATACAGTACTTAATGTGTTGAAATTACAAAATGCATTCATTTATACAAACTAATAAGTCCAGTTCTGCAGCTGTAAGTGCCCTCCGTCTGTATTGCACATTATATGCTAAATCAACTTTTTGAGTTTTTAATTCTGTTCTAACATAGTTTCCTCATAAAATGTTTCATTACCCCAAAAACACATCCACACTTTGAGCAGTTCCACAGCATTAGCATATCAGGCAAGATTACTGATTGTTTTCCCTGCATTATTTCTTTTGCAGTCTGTAGATGGAGCGGTAACTCAATTCTTAATGCCGGTCATGTGTAACCTGGCTCACGAGATGGATATGTGTTGAACTCCTAGTTATTGATGACATAGGCCAAAATATCTCGGTGTGGATCTATTTTAAACTATATTATATATTTTTCACACTTAACTTTAGGACTAATTATCTATCTTATCATTACAAAATAAAAACTGGAACAGAGTTTAGACTGTTTTCTGTCAGAATAAGTCCGCTACAAGCCTGTGTGTGGATGAGACTTTTTACTACAGCTGCTCAAAAATACAAAACATGACCATTCAGCCTATGTACAGGTATAAGGAAAAATCTTAGTTAGTTCTGTATGTGTGCGCACAGTATTGTGACAGATTCATCTCTGAGATTCATCTCGTCCCATCCCTAATAAATAAGAACTCTTCTTTACAACCACCATAAAAAAAAGTGGGACTGCGATGTCTGGCATATTTACACAAAAAAGCTGTGAAATCGTGCTAATCACACGCAGTTTGCATTTCATGTAATGTCGTGGTTTAGTTAATTAATTCAATTTGACCTTACAAGAAAAACTACTGTCTCGAGCTTCAGGAGACAGGCGTTTGTCAGACAAGTTCATACCTGATCCAAACAACTAGCTTTCAACTAGCCTGTTCTGTTGTTTTGATCAAAGAAGTTTCCCCAGCAAACCAGATGGACAGCGTATCTTTCTGCATGGAGCATGTGCAGTAGGGTGAAATATGACGTGCATCATATTTGTCCTTTAAAGTGGTAATTGCCCGTCAAAAAACAAAACAGGTTTAAATGTTGTTGTCATGAACATTCTGTAAAAAAATATCTGTAAATGTTTATTTTAACTAATACAGTTGTGCTAGCATGTTTTTTTTTTTCAGGACTAAAGTATGGAACAGTACAACTATAGAAAAGTGGCTCTATGGGGACGACATCCTGCTGTTTTCAATGTGAATAAATCAAGATTAGAATCCACATATAAAGAAACCCTAGTGTGCATGAAATGGCACCTATACTGTAACCACCGTGCTTCACAATGGCCGTGCTAACTGTCAATCAACCCCTTTGCTAACGTTAGCTGCAGGGCTCCTAAGGCACTTAATTGCTCAGTGATTATGGTTTCTAGCTTGATCTACAAAGACAAAAGTGAAATAAAAATATCAGGATTGTGTAGAGCTTTTTAAAAAATAAGGTCAGAAAAAAGCAACAAAACACAACTTAGTCCACTGTGGCTATCGGTTTAGCTTTGCCTGCCTTTAAATACTCTACGGCAGTTACAGTCAGCTTTGGTTTTAGTAAAAAAAAAAAAAGGATTTCACGTACATTTCTCCACTGGTCATGTAGGACAAAATACAACGCAAATATGAAACTTGCGAGAAAATCTAAAATTATGCACCCAATTTCTAAAAAACACAAATTCAAAAACACACACCCAATTTCAAAAACATGTACATCCTTTTGCAAATTCAAAGCTCTTTTTGCGTTCTGTGCTTATTGGATGCGGCGGCACTGGTTGACACTGCACAGCTGATACTGACGCCGAACTTTTTGGACAGAAATACTAAAATCTGAAACTTTTTTCAATACAATACAGTTATTTGTATTTACTTATGGAAGCAGTAACTGTCCAGCAGGGGGCGATACGCCATAATTACAAGGTTAACACTCACTCAGAGCATAAAAATGGCACTGTCCACAACACTTGTTACAAGTGAACTTTCTTGTTGCTTTCATTTGCCCGTTGTGCCTTAAGTGTTGTGCAAATGTGTACTTTATTATGCTGTGTCTCCTGCTTCTTCTTCTTATTTTATTTTTTTGTTTAGGGACAACACTTATTAACCCTAGAGCACTATCGACGGGTGATTTTCACCCGAGCAAATGTATTTACATGATTTTCAATATGTTGCATTTTTCTGAATGTCATGAGTCCCTGGGTAGATTCACCATTGTTTTTGACTCTATGTAGGTGTGGGTGTTTCCCCAAAGCCCACTTTTTCCTACAGACTTGCTTTCAGGTGATTTTCACCCGGCGATAGTGAAAGAGGGTCATGTACGTTTTGGGTGGATTTCACCAGTGATAGTGTTAGTGTTTAAAATCAAGCGATCCTGCCACATGTCAAGGGTGACAACATTCAGGCTCACCATATTTTCACCATATTTACTGTCCCTGGTCACCTACAGCTGTCATTCTGTGTCTCTGACATCTCTGCTAGTGACTAACACAGGTTTGCTTTCGGGTGATTTTCACCCGACAACAGTGATAGAAGGTAATGGACGTTTACTTAGTTGTTTTTTTTTAGCTAAAAGCTACAATATGTAGCTAGCTACCCATAGGAAAAATGTGTTGCTCATCTGTTGTTCAATCTCATCTCATGAGATCAATTTGAGCTTCTCATATTTGAATCATTCTGTGATCATATGTTTCTGAGTTACTTCTCCTAAGGGTCCCTTAGGAGCAAGAGATATGCTAAAAAGAGACAAGACATCACTGAGACATTAAGAGGTTGAGTTGAGAAAGTCATTTGAGCAATACTTGAGAAGTGGGATACACAGAGGAGATCTTAATTGTATATCCCTGATCTCAATTAGGTCCTGGTTATTTTGAAGGGAATCAAAGAGAATAACATGAGATGACTATGAGATGAATATGAGACTTTTATGAGACAAATTTGAGAAGCATGAGCCTTAAAAGAGATCTTATAATTGTATCCAATGTCTCTTCCATGTCTTGGTCATTTCCCTTTAGAATTATGATTATGAGCCATATTTGAGAAACATGAGAACACATTGAGAAAGTAATTAAGAATCATTATCCTTGGTAATTACAACTGTAAAAACAATACAGAAAATTGAAAGATTTAAAACTTTTATTGGGGTAACATATAATGGTGTGTCAGTGTACCATTAGTATTTGATAAGCCGCAAACGTTCCCCTCATGAACCACAGTTTGAGAAACACTGCTATAAAGAGATCTGGCTTACATACAGAAAATGAACACTTCCAGATTTTAAACTATGACCAGCAGTGCAGAGGAACAATCACACTTTTAAATACTTTACCAAATGTATTTAAAAGAATATATCATCTCAAACACATTCTCGAACAGACCAAAACGTTTAAAGTGTCTATGAGCAAATGTAGTGACAGGTAAATTTTACTGTAGTAAAATGTAGTAAACATGAAGTGTCATCAACAGTGTGAAATGCAGAAGTAAACCATACTTACAAAACTGTTTTCAGAATGTGTACCTTATTGTCCATCCAAATCCATCAAAACACTTTGATCAACTAAAGGTGTGGCAGAGTTTCTTTGTGTAGCTCAGAATCAAACAGGAAGAGTCCAAACAAAAAGCACATGTCCCAGGTCCAGGAGAACAGTCCAACAGTCACTGATGATGCCATGAAGATGCTGTTGTCATCTGGCCTTTCCTTCTCATGGCTGATTGTCCACTTCCATTTCAGTTTGCTCCAGGTCTCCTGCTTCCATCACATTCTCCTCCTGCAAGTAAAGCAAAGGAGAAGTTACTGAAGATCAATATCAAGACATCTTTATTCTTAAGCCACTTCTCATAGTTTGAAAGTTTAAAAGAAGCCAATGATTTTCACAGCATGCACCACCAAAAACATTTGTTTCCTTACAAACAGAGCTCAAACTTCTTGAGCTAAGTTGCGGTTTACGTAAACTTAAAAAAAAAACCTCAACATTGCACAGTAGTACTAACTGTGGACAAACTCCACGGACAAAACTTGATACAAAATAACTCAAAAAATGAATATGGAAATGATGGTGCATTTTAGCTCTAAACTTTTAAACATGAAACATTCTTGAGTATTGTTGCTTCTGAATTTTGGTAAGGAAGGTTAATTGTTGTCATTGCAGGAACACAATTTACAACCTAAAACTTGCCATCTGTAATGGTAAAAGGATGATATAAAGGGACAGCTCATAAATAATGTTATATTGGGGAATATTTTTGGTCACATAAAAAGTGAAGCTCATACTATAGACTCGTATAACATATGACATACTTGAAGGTTTTATTTCTTGACATTCTGATTATGGTTCACAAAAAATAAACAAAAGGCAAGTGCAACAATGCTACACTGTTTTGAGAAACACCGTTAAAGAAATCTATTAACAAAACCTATGCCTATAATGCGATTCAACTTACCAAGATCTCTGCAGTTTTCACTTTAAGTGGAGCATCAGTGGATGAACTCTCTTCACATCTACACAGGACGACTGGTTGAGTCGAGAGGCACTGGAGAGGGAGTGAAGAAACAAAAACATGCATGTTAAGTCAGTTTGAACCGTTTCTAGTTCAGAAACCTGAAACAATCTGGTTTACATGCTGCCATTAAGTCTGGACTGAAGGTGATATTAATATTCTTTATACATTGGGGGTAGACAATTTGATAAAAAATATATATATTACTAGGGATGGGACGAGACAGAATTTTCACGAGACGAGCCATGAGATCGAGACGAGACAAGATTTTTAATAATTTCAATTAATTGTTTCAATGCAGAATTTAAACAAGGCAAATAAAAAAAATGATTTGTATTATTTATTATCGTCAGTTTAAATTCTTTTAGTTTAGCTTTACCTTTCATTATGTGTATCACCTTGGATTTTTATTATTTCAACGATATGAGTTTTGACTGAAATTGATCTGCTCCCCCGTGTGTAGCTCAGATGCCCCCTTTCTCCTGCTTCACAGCGCTGCCGCTGCTGACAGCCCAAACACACACAGATGAGGAGACTTTTGTACTTTTTACAGTTATTGATGATATAGGCCAAAATATCTCTTTGTGGATCTATTTTAAACTATGTTTAAGTGTGAAAAACACTACAATGTCCGCGCGTATATTTGACGATTATAAACTTTTACAATGTTTAGGACTAATTATCTCTCTGTCAATATTGATCCTATCTTTACAAAATATGAGACAGAGTTTAGACAGTTTTCTGTCAGAATAAGTCCGCTACAAGTCTGTGTGTGGAGGAGAAGATTAACTACAGCTGCTCAAAGATACAAAACTTAATTTCATGACCATGGAAAAATCTCACGAGACAGTTCAGTACGTGTGGGCACAGTATCGTGACAGTTTAATCTCGCGAGATCTCGCACCACGAGATCTCGTCCCATCCCTATATATTACAATTTAAATTTTACTAGGATTCTTGTAGATTGTTTGTACATGCTAGTGTCTAATTGGAATGAATAAAATGATCTGCTTTTTCAGAGAGTTCTTCACTGTGATTGTTAAAAATCAGCTGACCAACAGAAGTAGGTAGGATAGTCTGTATTTGAACAGACACATGTATTAAACAGAAGTAGGACATTATGATGACAAAGCACTGTCACAGAGCTGATCTCATAATTTGATTTTTGTCAAAATATTGTCCCGCCCTGGTATAAAGTTGATATTTCTATTATTTTGTGATTCATTTGACAAAAGTTTCACTTTAGTTTGATAACTAAACCTCAAGCATAAAGTGCAAAAACAAAATGAACACATTTCCTTTGGAATGACTCTATATTCTTGTTAATATCACGTTTTGAAGTTGCAAAGACAATGATTGTAAATGCACAGTGTGTGTTTGACCAAAATGATAGTGCTTCAGTCTAATGTATACCGTTTAAGAGTGTAGTACCTTGTAGACAAGTCTTTGAGCAGAGCTGGAACCTCCATAATCACAAACGCTGAAACAAGAAAATAAATATTACAAAAACATAAAAACTGCAAACACCCAGGTTAAACCTGCAAAAACAATTATTTACAAGTTCAGTGTTTCCATTGTTAAATCACTAATATAGGCAGTACTGAAAAACACAAATTAATTTCACTACTCAAGTACAGTCGTTTTCTAAAAAGTGTATCTGCAGCTGAAACTCAAGTGATTATCAAAAAGTTCACAATAGATAACAAATAACAATGGAGAGGAAGTTGATGGACAGATGCTAAGAATGTATCAATTTAATTGCAGGCAGTGTGATGAAATAATAACAATAAACTCAAGTTTTGTAAACACAATGTAAGTTCAAAATTGAGTGAAACAAACGAAAATATGAAAATCGTTTCAGAAAGTGAAATTCTATGATATTAGAGTTTTAAAATTATTTATTAAAGAGATATATTCTTACTAACACTGAGCTAGTTATGCAAACTTCACCTTTGTGACCAAGGCAAAAACCTGATGAAGTTATAACGATCCAAATATAGAAATGGTGACAAAGGAAAATAACAGTATTAATACTGTAAACTAACTGACATTTCATAACGGAACATTTAGTTTTGGTAACTATTTAGCCGAAGCATTGCTGTCAAACACGTTATCTGTGTGTGACAGAGCAGCATGTCACCTCGTGAACGCGCACATCTCCTCCTCGCTCGCTTCTCTCACTCCCTTCACGTCTCTGCCACGGTGATGGGTCCGATAGACTTACGTTTCTCCCCCAGAGGCTCGTCCGTCTGTGAATCTGCGGAGAAGAAGTTTATATATGACAGTGAAGCTAGGCCGTGTAAATACGGTGGGTGCACGAGGCGGCGCGGCCACGCGCAGGCAACGAAAAGGAGCCGGGGAAAACCAAAACTTTCAAACCAGTACGGTTAGCAAACCCATTCTCAAATAAAGCACACACGCCTGCGGAAGAATCGACGTATATGAGAATATACGGGAGTACACACGTTTTGTATTTAAATGAGCACGATCACGAGAAAGCCTCATGACCACCGCAGCGCGCTTCAGCCGAACAAAGCGAGGCTGAAGCGAGGTACCGCGGTGCTAAAACACGTCCAGGTCATATAAATATCACAAAACAGACTTCTACATTAGAACTTTACAACATAATAGTAATTGAACCGCATACTTACCAATATTTGTGTAGATTAGACCAGAATTATCCGAAAACACAGAGATGAGCAGACAGAATTCAAAACGTTTCAAACGGAAGGAAGACGTCGCAGCACGTGACGTTGACGTACAGTAATGCGCATGCGCAAAAGACTGTGCGTGCAGTGCGTCAGATTTTTATTTTATTTATTTTTGATTAAGCCAAAGCTGTTAATTGCATATATGATGGTGTTATCTGGTTTAAAACTTTTACTTGTATAAAAGAAAACATTCTTACCTAAATATGAGAAATAACATATAATAATAATAATGGTTGATTATTGAAAATGCTCTTAAAATAAACAACTTGTGTGTAATGTAAATATGTCTAATATCTAAAAATTATTTGCTTGATTAATTATTTTCTCAGATTTTGGCACAAATTGAGATATTAAATTGTCTCATATTGAGACCCATTTGAGAACTTGCACTATTCTCAGTGTTCTCTTTGCTGAGCGCTACAAAACAGACAACTATAAGTGAATCTGAGAACTCAAATAGTGAGCAGTGGGAGACAAATTTCTCACTGAGACATAACTCAGGTCAAATTGAGAAATATTTAAAAATTGGCACAATATGTCTCATTTTTCTCTTAGCTGAGATCAGACAGCTGTGAGAGAATGTAGAGAACTAGAACAATGCTCACTATGAGACCTATTTCTCAGGAGAGAAATTTAAGAAGAACGAGAAAATCACTTTGGTCTCAATTAGTGCTCATTTATATCTAGGAGATGTAAATGTGACATAAACGAGATCTCATTCTCAAATTTGCTTTGCTATGGGTATTTATTATGAATTATGAATATATATCACAAAGTGGTGATTTCAAAGTGAATTCTTATGGTGAAATCTATTTAAATCAAGTGGTCATTTTTACACAATGAAAAAATACCACATTTTTGTTCCTCTCCCTGTAGCTGTTTGTGTGTCCAGGAGTCTGTGTCTTCACCAGGGAAGTCTCACATGTCTCAGGACTGGGTCGACCAAAGATCAAGTTTCCTGCATCAGTATTTTTTTAGGACGTTTTTGTTTTCAAATTCCAAACTTTTTAGTAATTTTCGAGCATGTTTGTAGGATCTTCCTATATTTTTATTTTCCATTTTGTTACACATATCACAGTTTAAAATGAAAGAAAACCACTCTAATTTATCAAGTGTAGTCATATTTTGATCTATTTTAAAAAGAACTTATTTTGAGTATATTATATTGGGTAAAATTTTTATAGCGAAAGTGTTCTAGGGTTAATGCACATTTGCATAAATACTGTATGTTCATTTCTATCAGGACAGAGTTACGACTGTTATGGACATTTGCAGTGAAAGAATGCTATTAAAGGTGTGAAAGAGAACTACAAGTTTTTGCTGTTGTTTGTCTTATTGGTGCAAGTCAAATCCTTGAGTCTTTGGAGCATGATGAGGTCGATTTATTTAGTGAACAAAAATACGCTTTACTACATTGTTCACTGCCATAGAGAGTCTATTTTTGTCGGAGGTCACAGCGGTCTGATGCGACTTCAAGCCATAATATGAGCATTCTTGTGGGAATCCACGAGAATCGGTGTGTCAAGTGTGACCGGTGTATTTCTTTGTGCATTGTGTTTTCTGCTTCATGATCATTGGTGCAGGAGTAAACCACAGGTCGAATGCTTGGAGACAGTCTCCACTTAGTCTGGATTACAATAAAACAGAGTCAACGTGTGCTGTTAACAGTTGGCCCAAACTACAAAGAAGAGACAATGACATCGTTAGTATTTTTCCAGACTTCTTTGTGTCAATAAATAAAACCATCAGAACAACTCAAAGGCTTAAAATTGATTCAAACACAAGTATAGCTGGTTCAATGTTGGTTAAAATGCACTTAAAACACGGGATTACATTGGGTAACCAACCACTTCCATCGCGGGGTTTTGCAAAAGGGAAGAGGAAATGACCACACACGAAGAACCAGAGCCCTGTACTACGAAGCTAGATTTGGGGTTTAGCGAGGTAAATTGGGTTAAACCTGGTCTGGCAGTCCTACGAAACTGGATCACTTCCTATCGGGGCAGATCTCTATGGCAACATGAGACAAACTCATAACCTGCTCCGGACCAGGATAAGTTCCCGAATAAGTTAAAAAGACAAGGCGCTGGCCAATCAGAGACGAGAATTTAGGCGTTTGTGAAGAGACGGGAGAGAGAGAGCAGCGGAGAAATGAGGAAATGCGAAAGCCACAGCGTCTTCTTTTACAATTTGATGCGCATGTAGCGTATTTATTAAGAGGAGCCATGAGGTGTTATAGGCTATGTAGACACTGAAGAATCCTGTTTATTCTGTGGGATGATTAATAAATGCTTTCATTGTCAAGAAATAATGACTGAATGCACTTTGTGCACATTTGGCTGTGGATCTTTACGCATCACTTTGACTCAGATAAAAGACACTTGTCTAAAGACACAGCTCATTCAGACTAAGCGGTCGATCTATTAAATGCTTCGTCATGTCTGTACATTTGTGCGTAAAGGCCCATGCAGACAGGATGCGATGAGCGGCAAATGTCGCTGGAAATCCCATTCATGTGTATGTGGCTGCCAGCGGAGGAGTGCTCTGAGGTGCCGCTGACACATGAATGGGATTTCAAGCGACATTTGCCGCTCATCACATCCTGTCTACATGAGCCTTTAGTCTGTTGTATTCATGCATGACATATAATAAAGGAACTCTATTGCGTAACTTCTGTGTCTGCGATTGGCCTCGTAAGCGCAGACTTCACTTGAGCTGCAGCGCATTTACTTTGCTTATATTTTATATTTCGCTTCATAAGGTAAGGTAAGGTAAGGTAAGGTAAGGTATACTTTATTGTCCCCGTAGGGAAATTTGTCCTCTGCATTTGACCCATCCTTCAATGCCTCTGGGGCATCTCCTCAGGAGCAGTGATCGCCGCAGTGCAGCGCTCGGGGATCCATCTCTAGATGTTGTTGCTAGGCTTAGTCAGGACTACCGTAGCTGGAGGTTATTACTCTAACGTGCATGTTATTGGTTGGTGGGGTAAACCGGAGTGCCCGGAGGAAACCCACCCAGACACGGGGAGAAACATGCAAACTCCACACAGAAAGGCCCGGCCCGTGCGGGAATCGAATCCGCGACCTTCTTGCTGTGAGGCAAGAGCGCTAACCGCTCAGCCACCGTGCCGCCTCATGATTGACATTTCCTCACGTTTGAAGTGCGCAGCTCGATTGTTCTGATTGGTAAGTTTGCGTTAACCCCGCCTCTGCTAACCCTAACCCACTCATGTCTGGGTTAGTCACTCCGGGTTAGAGAAACTTATCCAGCATAAGATCAGCGACGTTCGTAGTACAGGGTTCAGGTATGTAGAATAAATAGCAACAGAGACAATTTTGTGTTATTCTAACACTACTGTATATCACGAACCGGTTACACAAGGCACTTTCGCCTCGCAGTCTGTGTACGGGAGGCGTTAGTTCATCAGCTATTTATGCCCGTAGTTCTACTGACTCAAAAAAACAATTGACAGACAGCTTCTGAGATGTAGAACATGTACAGGTATTTGTGTCCAAATTGTTCCCAGAGTCTTTGATGTTGCGCTCTGGGTTGAGAATGATCAGTCGCATGTTTCTGCTTCTGTCAGTCTTGAACGCAGCACTGGAGAAGCTGCTGAGTCTCTGCCATGTCACAAGAACAGAAGAGGAGGGTTCGTCACTTTTAAGCTTGCAGGACTGGTCAACCAGAGCAAAGCAGAGGGTGATGCTAACAGACATGATTGTTAATGAACTGACACGGATAGGAAGGTCCGGCTCCCCAAAAAATGCTATCAACAGTACTTATTTTTACCTTCCTCTGTCTGTTTTACTGTGACGTCTGACGAACCGTTGAAGCATCTATTGTCAAACGCTTCAAAAAAGTATTTCAGGAGCCGCACTTTACGTCGCGGTAAACAAAACAAAGGCACAAACTCCAAATGCCACTGATAATTACAGCTGGAGGAAGTGATTTATTTCAACTACAATACGTGTTTGTTGTTTTGTCTTCGAGCAGCTGCTTACTCATTTCTGATTTTTTTTGAGTTGTAAGAAATGTGTAATCATTGAAAACAGCTTTGTCTGAAAGTTCTCACACAAACAGAATGCTTCAGTTTGAGTTGTTTTCTTAATATTTGTCTTAAATGTAGCTTGTGTACACCGCTGGATTTGAGGCAGAAGATTAAGTTCATGTGAAGATTCAAAGTGTTAGAACAGACCTGGGCAAACTTGGGTTGTGACAAAACTTGTAACATTTTGAGATTATATTCTCAATGTTATGAGAATAAAGTAAAAGCCATACAAAGCTATTAAACTTTTATTCATGTTTTACCAGATTAAAATTGTAATTTGGATCATGGAACATTGCTATAAATATAAAAATCTATTGTGTGTTTTTATGCAAACTTTTGAATAATCCAAGTCCAAGTCTTGTATTTTTATCCTAAAGACATTATTTCATTGTAGTGGCTCATAGAACAGAGGAAAATAACACTGACACAAAGTTCAAATCTATTGAAAACAAGGAATTTCAACAGTTATGCATGAATTCAACTTCTTTCTTTTTACATTTTCACTTAACAGGTATCCTGAATATCTACTGGTATTACCTGGGGATTTCAAGATTATCTTTTCAATTATCGCGAATATTTTCCGCCACAGAACTATTATTCATAGACTTTTTACATCTCTGGCAGCGCCAGCAGAGAACGGTGTGTGTCATCAACTCACTGCTAAGTTGAAAGACTGCTGAAGGAAGGAAACAGAGCTTCAGGAGTCACATCCATCCAAAGATTCAAGTCAGGATATGTTCTAAAGACAACCAGGGCATTGTACAGAAGTATCCAATATGCAAAATGTGTGGTTGAAAAGTTGCTGCTAACAGCGCTAAGACGTCCAACATGATCATACAATCATCCCTCGCCGTTTGTACAAGTAAAGGTAAAGAAACAAAGTAAAATCTTTTAAAGAACACATAGTATGCAAAATCAACTTTTTTTTTCTTATTCTACATTTTCTTGTTCATCAGTAACACAGCTGAAGTTTTGTCTGTGCGAAATTTTTGTTCCCCCCAAAACACTGTTGTCACAATGTCCCTGATCTGTGACGTCATAGATAGATCTCTGAGATCTTCTGCTCTGTTTTTGACTCCTTAAATCAGACTCCAAATCCAGACACGATTTGAGCATTTTTGCAGCGTTAGCAAATCAGGAATAATCGATTTGTTTGTGTTCCCTGTGTAGTTTAATATGCAGTCTGTAGACATTTTCGATGGGGGAAACACGACGACGCAGTGGCGCAATGGTTAGCGTTTTGGCCTCATAGCAAGAAGGTCCTGGGTTCGACTCCCGGGCCGCCCATTGCCTTTCTATGTGGAGTTTGCATGTTCTCCCCGTGTCTGTGTAGGTTTCCTCCGGGTACTCCGGTTTCCTCCTATAACTAAAAACATGTCCATTAATGCCTCCCCTGACCCTTCCCCCAGGGCTCCCCTGCAAAAGAGATTCTGAGTCTCAGTGGGACTTCCCTGGTTAAATAAAGGTCAATGAAATATTAAAATTAATAAATTAAAATAAATTAAACGACTGTCACTTTTGATTTACAGCACTGTTTTTATTGGTTCTGATGCATGAGATTCCAAAGAGGAGGTGCTCAGGAGCAGGTTTGACAGACAAGAACAACACAAAAAAATGCATTATATTTGTCCTTAAAATGAAGCCCTCTAGTGAGAGTTACAAGACTCATGCCAGAAATAAACGTGCATTTATTTAACACAAACTCCAATCTGAAAGTAAAACAGAGACACGTGCAGGAGATCATGTGACAACCTGCTGGAAAAACAAAACATGGGTGACGTCTTCTTCGTGAGTCAGATGTCACATATAATATATTAGTAACTGATCCCTCGTTGTAAGTATTGTATTGAGAACATTAAAACAATAATTAACAATTAACAAAATTTAAAAACGTGTATAAT
This sequence comes from Mugilogobius chulae, assembly GCA_038363315.1. Classification (NCBI taxonomy): domain Eukaryota; kingdom Metazoa; phylum Chordata; class Actinopteri; order Gobiiformes; family Gobiidae; genus Mugilogobius; species Mugilogobius chulae. The sequence continues at coordinate 42,782,101 of CM076409.1, read as the reverse complement.
TGCCAAATTGTTATTTTTCTTTTACAACAATTGTGATTGTAAAATTTGATTTCGTGACATCTCTAGCAGTGCCTTTTTCCTAGCTTTGTACATCAGCTGAGCAGTATAAAGTTTGACTAAATCTGGTAAACGCATGTTCAATTATTGTAAAAAATAAAGCTTTATACTGTCTTTTTTGCACTGCTGCTGTTGTCCAGTTTGTACCAGACTTACCTGTAGTATTTTCAAATTCTCGCCTACGTGAAAAAGAGAACGAACTGACAAAACTTCCCTTAATACAAATAAAACAACAATAAACCTTAGACTGAGAAATGACAGCGGAACAAACTCTCGACCCCAACACCAGAATAGAACTGAAACACCTCTATTGATACTATTCTCGATACGGTCCCATCCCCAGTGTCCGGGGTCAGAGCGGCCGTGTTGACGGAAAGCCAGGCGATAAAAGGATTTGCTGCCCTCCATCTCCAGAGCTCTCCGATAAGAAGTGCACGTTTCCTGTAACGCTGTGGGTGTCAGGCCGCGAGTCCAAACTTAAAAGCACCAGATGAAAAGATGGAGCGGTTCTTTGAAAAGTGGGGGAGTTGTCCGTCGGGGATCACACTCTCTTCAGTTATAGCATTATGGACGCGTGATTGATAAATGTTTTGGATGAGGAAGAGGTATTTTCACGGACTGAAGTGATTTGTTTTAGTTTATATTTGTAATACATAAGTTTAATGGATGCTTCCAGTGCATGTTCAGTACATTTGTCTGTAGAAGTAGGACATCTTTTAGGTGCACAAAGCAAGGTATTTGGAAAAGCTAATGAATGCTAGCTGATATATACCTTCTTCTTTTTGCTATGTTTGCCAATTTAATCAAATCTACAAGTTGGTGCTTTACAAGAAAGTAAAGCACCAACGTGTGTGTTAGTGATTGTTGGCGTTTCTATGAGGTAAACTTGCAAATTAAAAGTTGCATTATCATATTCTAACACAAGGTCAAAGGAGGAGAACACAGACAGTCTCTATCTCAACTTGGTTCTGGCCAACACACTACTTTACTCCTGTTCGCTGATTGGATGACTGTACTTCCTGCTTTTTTGGAACTGTCTGCAGTGCTGCAATACCTGTACTTTCACTCTAGTGAAATGAAATTGAGTGGAGGCATTAGGTGATGCCAGCCTGGCTATGACTTTGCCTCTTATAATTTGTGATAAACAGTGTTTTTTACTAGCATACAAGAGTCTGGTTTTCAGTAACTTGCCTATTGACTATTTGCACCTGCATCACATGATCATGTGAGCGCGCCATGATGGAGGTAGAAGTGCTTGAACGCAGCATTACAGGGAGCGCAAAACTGACGATTTCTCACTGATTTTCCAATTTTTTGCGAAGAAAGCAAAGGTCACTTCTGGTGCATGTTCAGTACAGTTGTCTATGGAAGTCTACGCTTCATTTTAACCACAAGTGTGCAACTCCACGAGTTGCATCTATCCAAAGAATCAGGTCTGGGGATGTTCTTCAGATAGCCAGGGCTTTGTGTGTGCTTATGGGAATCCAATATGCCCAACATGTTGATGAAAAGTTGTAGCTTATATGTTAACATGATTCAGCATCTTTAATACAAAGTGAAAAAGACTTTCTTTTTTCTAGACTATAATTATGTAATTCATGTCAGCTGATTGAACATCACAAATCTTGTTTTCAAAAAATGTACATATTGTTTGTGCAATCATTAGACCAAAATCATCTACAGGCTTTGACAGACGACTTTACAAAGACTTGAGGATCTGGAATCAGAGCGGCGGGGGTTCAACTTCGAGGGCAGGCTTTCCGAGCGCTGAGTCAACCAATCACAGAAAACCTACTGAAATTATACTGAAACAGCAACACGCTAATGTTATGTAAATGTTATTGTAAATATGCAGCGCAAGGTTTTAAGGAATTGATACTTTCCTAATTGTTTGAAACCGAAGAAAGAGCTGAAGAAATCTATCTTGTTTTGAAACGATTAGGGAAAAAAAAGTTTGGAAATTGGCAAGGAGTAGTAGAGGGGAGCGGCCATTTGAGATTGAATCATCCTAATTTTGTACAACAAAGTGATTGACTCTGTCTTTGGTTCCAGACTCTTCTGCATTCAAACTGAATGTAGGAGGGGCTGGCTGGTCAGGAAACCAAAACCAAGTCAGATCTAAAGCTGAAATACACCGGTACTAAAGTGGGACCAAATCAGGTGTATGATAAACCCAGACTTAACCCTGCTATTATGAAAATATGTATATTTGCAATGTTTGGAAGATGGATTGAGGGCCGGATCAGCCTTAAGTTGAATAGGTCTGGTCTGCAGCACATCAGACATATTTTGGCCAATAAATGACAGTTCTTTGTATTCACATCAGCCCATAAGCATTGGACAATCGATAAATCAGTCTGTTTGCAGTCACTTTAGTTGGTTTCATTAATAATACATTATCCTAGAGTATTTATAACACTCTAGAAACCACATAATAGCGTGTGAACACAAGTAGAGAAGAAGAAGACAAAGTGAGTAGGCAATTTCAAACTTGTCGGTACAAATAACTTACCCTGGCCGCGCTCTGATATATTTCTGTGCGTGGCTCTTGCAGTCCTAAATATGGTGAGTTACTGCCGCCTCCACAGCGCTGGGGCTCTGTTGCTCTGGCTGATGCCTCTCATTCATGTTTAGGATTGGTCCACAGAATCTGGCACCCACATAAACAAGGTGTTATATGAGCCAGCTTATGTGAGCTGTGAGTCGTGGACCTGCGAGCTGCTGATGCCTGCTCAAAAACCTAACAGCTCTGGCACAGCGGTGGTCAGAAGGAAGAGTTTTAAAGGAAGAAGGTTCAAAAAGTATTTAAGTGAAAAGCCGTGAAAAAGAAGGCTAATATGCAGTGTTCTAGGAATAGTTACATTTATTTATTTTATTTGGACAAGTACGCACATTGACCTTGACAAGTTTGCAATGTCCGTCCCAAGAAGGGTTTTTACAAATTATTTACATCAACAGTAATTTATACATTGCATTACATAGAATAGAATAGAATAGAATACAATATTAATGCACCCACATTTGAAAAACTACCCCAGTCCAGGTTCGGTTTTAGCTCAGGGCCCAGAGAGTTCCACTGGACCCTGGACAGAGAATGCAGACTGTCCAAAAGAGGTTTTTCTCAGGAGCACTTAAGCATTTCCATTCGAAGCTTGCAGAGTACACCTGAGGCCCTATTATTCAGGCACTTATACATCAAATTTAAATGACTTTATAAAACTTTATGCTGAAAAAATTCAATCTCTGCAATACCTGCCAGTGGTGTGTTCTGACAGGTTTTTTTTTGTAAGTAACTTTTTCGATTGCCCTGTTGTAGATTGCTCTCAGTGGCTTAATCACAGAAGCTGTGACCAACTGGTGATGCAGTAACTGATTTGAGAAAAGAATGCATAAATGCAGCTTGAAAAGATAGACAGTTACTTTGGGTTAGCAAAAAAATAAATAAAATGTCCAAGGCTTACCAACAGTCCTCATAAGCCCATAAACCCTGAGCTCAAGCCTGTCACCTGCAGAACGAGATGCTGTCCATCTTGTTGTCTGGGGAAACTTCTTTGTTATAAACAATAAAACAGGATGAGAGCAGCTGTTTGATGACGGATATCTGGCTTTAAGCATACAGTGTTCACTCGCCTGAATGTAACGAGTATAACCCCGGGCTCACACTACATCCAGTCCAACTCCGGTGCAGTCACCGGAGTCTTTACTTAACTCGAAAAGTCCGAGAGTGGCTCACACGGCATACAGTCTAGTCCGGTGTCTCCGGTACGGCCAATCCGGCGCTCCGAATCCGTTTCGTTTGTTCCAAATTTTGGCCGGACGCCGGAGCTCACCAGAGCTCTTTTTGATGAAGTTGTGAAAACAAGACACGATAAACAGGAAACCAAGCGAGCGCGGGTGAAGTGAATCCGGTAGTTTTCAAAATAAAATCTTTACGTTACCGCTAATAATACAAAATACGACATTTACACGATTACGTAACACATAAAATGTAAATAAACCTCCGTACTCACCCATTGTGCGGCGAAAAATCCCAACAGAAAATCAACTAACGTGAAACAAGCTCAAAACTTGGCGCGTGCTCTTTGTTTACATACATGTGCTCAGCGAAAGAGAGAGAGAGAGAAAAAAAAAGTGCTCAGCGGTCGCGTAATCTCCCACGTTGAGCGTGAACCTCCGTGAGTTCGGGGTCTCGCGAGGTCGGCAGCAGAGCCTGTGGCTGCAGCAGGACTGCAGACCACCGTAGCTAATGTGAGTCACCCACCGTAGCTAGACCGGTCCGGTGACTGCACCGGAGTTGGACTGGAGGCAGTGTGAGCCCGGGGTAAGTCACAAATGTGGATTTCACCACATAACTTTTGTTTCTGCACAGTGATAAAGTTCTGTAGTTCGTTGACAACAGCTTGTGTCAGTTAGCAGCTGCTCTTTCTGCTGTCCGGCTGCAAATGTTTTTGTTTTTTTTTCTTTTGTGGAGCCACACAGTAAGTCACAGTCCCATGTGCTCTGTGTTTTATAGGTTTCTGCAGTATTTGTTTAGAAAAGGTTAGTAACTCAGAAAACTGATCATCTTACTTGACACCACGTCATGCTCGCGTCAACGCGCCTCCACAAAGGGCTACCATTGAGATCATTTTCATGGTTGTGTAAGCACATTAGAAAGTCTATTTTTGTGGAAGACTTCAGATATCTGCAGCATTTTAAAAGTAAAATTATAGAAACAATACAGATTACTCTAATTAACAATACATAATTTGAACTAAAGATAGACCGATATATGGTCCAGCCGATATTTTGATTTGCTTGTTTGTTTGTAAACAATATGAATATGAAATTATTGTTTCTTCGGGCCAAAATACAATCGAGTGTCATTACACCATTGGCCCTCCAAGGGGTTTACTTTGGCCCGCAAAAAGGTGCTGTTATTTTTTAAGAACGTTTGTGTGATTACATTTTAGGTTGAAAAGACTGTAAAACTACACCAAAACAGTTTTATTTTGCTAAAAAACATTATTAAATTACTATGTAATTACTATCTTATTGCAAGTCAACTTTTTAGATGCAACATTTGGCCCTCAACACGCTGCAGGATCATTCATATTGGTCCTTCTATAAAATAATATACATTTTGGCTCGCTGAGGACAAAAGTGTGGGCACCCCTGCATTACATTAAAAAAAAAAAAAAAAAAGACGCACATGTACCATTAGGAATAATAGTGTGGGTTTTTTTTTGGGATTGAAGGTTTTTTGGTTACACTATATCAGCTATGTTTTTAAAAGTAAAATAAGAAAATTGGTTTCTCATCAATTGATATCGGCAGAACACATTTTAAGAGATCGGCATAGACCAAAGCAAAACCCATATCGACTAATCTCTATTTTGAACAGTCTAATTAATGAAAGGCAACCCTAACCCTTCATGTGAATAGCATCCACTGAACCCTGATTGTTTCCCATCTGCCCTGAACAACCTTGCCTTCTCCTGTCCTCTTCTGCCTGCTCACATCCTGAACTCGACGTGAGCGCTGTGCATTTTCGGAATCCTTAAAAGATAATTACCTGTCACACTTTGAGTGGCAGCAAATTAGTTACAATGAGCTATGTGCGATCTCCAGCGAGTCGTGTGCCTCAATTCCACTCCGGAGGTGGGAGGAGAAAAGAGGAGCGAGTTTGGAGAAGTTTGTGCTTCAAAGGTAAGCTAATGAAAAAAAAAACAAGAACACTGCATTTTAAAGACGAGAGATGTCTAATTCTGACAACCTTACCATTGGAAGAATACAGGACAAAGAGAAGATAATTAGTAGCTGTATCTTGTCAGACTTAAAGAAGAATTCCTGCACAAAGAAAGTATGAAAGCAACAGCAGTCACCTGGACATGTTTTCTGACACTACACACATGCAGTCTGTGCGCGGATCTTATCAAGCAGATATGTAGGCTGCATGGTTCATCCATGTAATAATAATAAACATTCAGAACCCACACCTCTGCAACATTTCCCTCAGAGTGGGCCTGGTCACCAGTAGAACAGTTTTTTTTCTTATTTTCTTATTTGCTCATTCATTCCGGCCTATTTTCCCTCACACGTGTGACAAAAAACATCTAAATTTAAAACTGAAACTGTTCCTGAACCCTTTGGAGGTCTTTTTAAAACTGCAGCCCTGTAGTTTTTACTTCTGATGTCCAAGAGGCGCTCATCAGAAGTGAGAACTTTCTCCAAAAAAAAAAAAAAAAGAATCTAAATTCTGCCTAAATTATTTTTGGTAGAAATAAGGATTAGTAGTTGGTGCTCACATCTGAGACATACATGACTCTAGATTTGGAATATTTTGGGTTTTGAAAATTCCTCTGTAAAAGCTGAAGGTAACTGAGGTAAAAATCAGTTTTAGGGACCCAAAATTACTCAAAAACATGTAGACGGAGCCAATGCAAAGTCCTATTA